>VXBZ01002372.1:238954-254420 GCA_013399135.1 Heliornis fulica
TACACATTGCAATTATAAGAAATATTCAATATTTAGTTTGCATAATGCATTTAATAAAAAAATTTTGAACTAATTAGTAATTGATACTTTTTTAATATGCTGCTTTCTTGCTAATTGTCAGCAGTGATTCCTGTACTACTAAGAAGGAGGTCAACTAATTCTTAATGCATGTAAAAATTGCAGTTTAGAACTGGGAGCATATCAAGAAGTTTTATGCTGTTATGGTGAGCAAATACATTTCCTTATCAATCTGTTGCAAATAAATTGTAATGGAGTGTAGGTTTTTACTTTGTAGTGTAGGTTTTTACTTTGTTCTACAAAAAAGTTTTTATAGCTGCTGTGATTTTTTTATTGTACCTACAATAATATTATTTCTCAAGATCCTTTTAATTCATCATTGTAATTCAAATTATTTATGAGAATATTTTTCTTGAGACCAGCCAGTCTTTTGCCTTACATGTCTGCTGCTCTAAATTTTCTGAGATCCAAACTCTGTATGGGCAAGCCATATTTCCAGGTCTTTCCTCTGTTTTGTGTTATTTGGGCTGGTTTTGTCTAACATGGTTAAGGATGTCAGAAGCAATATGTACTCAGTCCATTAGTCTGGCAACTGCACAGAAAGCCACCATTGGAGAGCCAGACTGTGCCAGGGTCAGTGGAGTTCAGGTGTGCTGCAGAGACAATGTATTCCCATAGAACAGGGAGATAAGATTTCTGATGACCTGATCCATGGCCTGGTGAAAGACAGAGAAAGCTCCTCTTGCACAGTTGCACTCTCTAGGCTGATGGATACAGTGGGAATAGTGCTGGTCTCAAAAGAAACCACTGCTTATGTGCTCGTCACCTAAAGCATTTCTAGATGCTTCAGGGAAACGGGGCATAAGGTGTTTCTTGGAGAAGGTAAAAAAATGAGCTTCCAGAGAGTACAGAAAAGCTTCAAGGAAGGAAGAATATCCCAAAATGGATAAAGGTGTGTGCTTAAATCTCCCTGTCTCAAGTAAAAGCATGTAGGTGTGCTAAGATTTTATAGCAATGTGATGCTTATGAAAATGAGAGGTGAACAACAGCACAACGTGGTGACCCCTCAAATCAACATCCTGCTTGAACAGGTATTACTGTGCTAGGTATGGCTTCCCTAAAATGTTAATAACCTGAAGATGTGTGAAAATGTCACAAAACAGAAAAAACTGACAGTGAGTGCATTACAAGGGACCACAAATAAATGCAAGCTTTACTACTGCAATTACCTTGATTTTCTTTGGAAAAACAATACGTGTGCAAAAAAAAATAATCTCTGCAAAGAACCTTCTTACACATGTCAAAGAAAACACTCCTGGGTGATGTTTTAGGTACTATGCTTGAACTGTTAGTACAGGTTTGTAATTGAGGACTTCAGCCTCTGGTTTACTTGTATAAACTTTGAGTATTAAACTTGTCCAATGCTCAACATCAGTGACTGAAAAATTGAATGTGCTCTTATTTACACATATTAATTAATACTGCAAAACTATGCATATAAAGACAAACTTTTGAGTCTGTTTCACAAGAGAAGTTTAAGACCTTGACTCCTAGAACCTTTCTTCTGATAACCTGCAGGTTGTGACTGCCTGGATCAAGCACCAGACAGGGGGCACATACTAACTGGTGCAAAATACAGACCAACAGGCAGAATGATATTTAAAGTCTCACACAGAGCTCTGCAGCAGACGTCCATCCCTTTGCAATGCTCCTAAGATCTCGTTATATGTTTATGCCTGCACAGAAAGTTGCACATTGTGTGGAAATTCACTGCAGTTGTGATGTATGTCCAAATGGGGACTCCTTAGACAGCCAGAGTTAATTTAATGTATAACTTCAGGTAGGCTTTAGCTTTTATGTTTTAGTCTTGGTAATTCTAGTTACTCTAACCTCTATGTTTCAGTCAGATACTTAATCAAAAACAGACTTATATCCAGTCATAGACTACTTGTAGCATGCCACAAGCACTGTCCTATGGTTGACACTGTCAAATAAATTCAGTCATTTGGAAAAGAGCGTTCAGGAGGGGAGTAAGCTTCCCAGATAGCAAAGAATTATTTAGGTTAGTCAGCACTACAGAAAACACTGCAAAGATGTTCAATGAGACCTAATAAGCCTGCACAATGGCAGCCAAATTCAGCATTGACAAATATGAAAATACATATTGGAAGGAACAGATTGAATTGCTCATCCACATTGCTGGGTTCTAAATTAACTGTAACAAGTTGGGAAAAAGACCTGGGGGTCACTGCGGGCAGCTCAATTAAACATCTGATCAATGAGCAGTGGAGGTTAAAAAAGCAAACAAGAAGTGAGAATGTATAAAGAATGGGATAGAAAACAATGGCAATACTGTAATTGTGCAATTATACACATAGTTGGCACACTTTCCCTGAATACAGTATTCATTTCTGGTGATGCCATCTTAAAATACATAGTGGAAATAGAAGAAGCCCAAAGTTAGGCAACAGAAGGGAGCAGAGACAAGGAGAAACTTCCATATTAAGAGAGATTTAAAAGATGAGAACTGTTCAGTTGAAAGAGGAAATTAATAAGTGGGGACATGATAGAGAGATATAAAATAATTAATGGTATGGAGAAGGTCAATTGGGTGCTCCTATTTACTCTTCCCCATAATGTAAGAACAAAGTGACATCCATTAAATTGAAAAGAAACAAATTTAAAACTGATAAAAAGAAATACTTTTTTACACAATGCATAATTAGCCTGTTGAACTCACTGCAACAAGCTATCATTATGCCCAAGAGCTTAGCAGGATTCAAAAAGGATTATACACTTATTTGGATAATGAGAGCGCCCAGGGATACCTTAGATAGGATAAAAATGGTTGGGGGTGGAGATATATGAACCCTCATGCTTCAGGGCATAAACCAATCATTAGCTGTCTGGGATTAGGAAGAAACTTCCCCTACGAGCAAATTATTCAATAATTGTCCATTATGGGGTTTCTTGCAAATTCCACTGAAGCATCTGGTCCTGGCCACTTGCTGTAGAGACAGTGCCCTGGACTGCTGGTGTGATATGGGATGGTATCTCCTGGTTACATCTCCCAGATTCTCATAAGCATTTGCTGTCAGCCCAAGAAAGCCACTTCTGTACCAAAAGGGTTAGTTTTTAGGTCTTGTCTGTTCTGTGACCTCCTTGCTGCATGGCAATTACTGCATATTTATTTATGTACTTATTTGGGATAGAGGCAGGAGAGGATGAAGTTTCATCTTTCAGAGAGGACAGAAGTTTCATTTTAAATGCACACGTGGTTGCACTGAGCAGTCTAACGCTAGCGGGGCAGCGTTTTGTCTTTCAAAATTTTGTGAAGCCTTTTGTGAGATTCACTGACAGTCAAAAGAGTATGTGATCCCACTGAAATATTATTAATTCTATTTTGGTTTTTATTTTCTTCCTGTTGATAGTTTACTTGACAGATATTTCTCCTTGTTTCCACTTCCTCCACGAGTGGAAAATACTACCTGCTACAAAGTGATATTCCAGTCTTCTACTGTACTGGTCCTACAGCAATCTAGTTTAGATTCTCCAATAATGGTACATCACTTTACCTCCCTGGGAAAATCAATGAGATATCCTCAGTTACTTTCTGGGGGTGCTTTTACCATAGCAAAGTCAAGTAAAACTTGCCAATGTTTCCTACTGTGTAATATATTAAAAATTAGATGCCATTGAAATGCTTTTGCATTTATTTTCATTTTATGGTTCATTCTCTGCCATCCATTTATCCTGTTTTTAATTCATTCACTGCATCTTATGATCAAGTTTTACTATTACTATCTAGTTTTACTATTTTACTATCTAAGGTTTTTTTTACTGCTACTTTTTTCCTACTACTACTATCTACTATTTTACTATTACTATATAGTTTTACTATTACTGTTATTTACTATCAGGTTTTACTATACCATTTTACTACATGAAATCCTTCAGCAGAGAGTGTCAACTGAAAACAGAATTTCTGCTTCAAGCCAACAAGAGCATGATTATACATAATGCAGAACTGGTACAATTATTCTGGAATATCCTTTTCACACTTCTGTGTCTTACCAGCCAACCTCTGTACCTGGAACTCTCTTCCACACCCTTGTTTAATATGGATAGTGGTGATAAGATCCTGCAGGGCCAAATAATTACCAAATGCAACCTAAAGTACCTTGTTAAGTATATTTAATTGTCAGGACATGTAACTTCATTATTAGGTCTTACAGTACTAAGACCTGACAGTGCTGAAAGCAAAAAGATAACAAAGCTTCAGAGACAAACACAGAGAAAGGAGTCAACAATGCAAAAAATAAAACAAGGTAGATTAATCTGAGGGAGTAAATTCTTAAACTCGATGGAAAAACAGCTTTAAAACAGGTAATTGTGGCATTATGCTGCATAAAAAATCATCCTTAAACCACAGAGCTGTAATACTGTTTTCCACACAAGAACTATGTATATGCATTTCACTGCAGTTTATGGAAAACAGACACACTAGTTGCAATGGTGCAACAGGTATTATGTTTTAAAACCAATTTTTAAATGGTTTTAAAACATAATACCTGTTGCACCAACAGAAACCAACAGAATGTTGGTTTTAAAAAAACATAACTTTTAAAACAAAAAAAAAACCAAAACCAAAAAAACCCCAAAAGTTTTGTAAGCATGCCTAGAGTTTTGAAAAACTGGAGTAAGATTTTCATACATGTTTCCTTCATATGTAACCAATCTCGTTTGAAACTTCAGTGGCCCTTAGGAGATGTATCCGGTGTTTATCAATCCACAAGTAACAGATGCAATTTCACATGGAATATAATGGAGAAAACGATGAAGTTAAATGCAAGGATCAGCACTTCTAGAAAGCCTCATGTATAATGACCACCAAGCTGGAAGCATGGTTTTAGTAAACTCTCGTCAGGGAGACCAGCTGGTCTGAGTTAACAAGTAGGTTACAAGAGTAATACTAGAAACTTTTGAGTTTTGAATTCAGCCCCACTTAGCAGTGACCAAAAGGAGTTACTGTCTACCAGCTCTGTCAGTGGCCAGGGTGATGTGAGTGTTCTTGTGTTGGTCCAATCCCAATCACCCAAGTGTTCACAGAAATTACCACTCTGAGTGATGCTGGTTATTAGCATCCTTGTTGGCAAGTCTCAAGTAGCTATGGATTGGCTGAGCACAGAGAATGAGCAATGCTGTCAGCCCTGCTGCCTATGGCCTGTGAATTTACAGATAAATGGAGGGTATTGGCCTCAAGGGATGCCAACCAATGCCTTTTCTGAGTGCAGATTTCATTTTTACAGCTGTGTTTCCCAGCTCCTAAAAGCCCTGAACTGTTGGAGGACTTCAAGTATTCATATGAGCAAAATATGGCAGAGAGTAACACAGCCAATATGAAGTAAGTAAACATTCCCTACATGTTTCTTGGAAAGAGGCTTCATAACCAGTGTTGAATGTCCTTTGCTGTAACTGCTGGAGCATCAGTCAGTGCAGTAATACAAGGTTTCTGCCGTAAAAGTCTTAGGTCTCTGCTTGTTCTGGGGCAGAAATGATGCTGGTATTGAGACTGCTTTTACAGCAAGGATGCACTAACTGAATGTCATTTCGGTGTAGCTTCAGAAATGTTTATAAAACTTCCACTCAGGAGTTCACCCTTCAGATGAGTTGTCACATGTGTTCCTTAATGGATACCTGCCCCACCCTAAGCTCCTGATTCTGTTGGCATTGGGTAAGATTTTTCTTGAAAGCCTCTCTGTCCTGATCACCACTCACACAGCCCTGAGAGATCTCTTATGATAGCTGAGAATCAGGGCCATTGGCTGGTGGTGGTTTTTAGGTTCTTTCTCAGGAGCTTTCATATCAAATGAAAATGTACAATTAAATGTATTAGAATAGATATAGAAAGAGAATTACATATAAGGGACCTGAAAATGCACTGTGCAAGACTATATTATAGATCTCGTCACATAAAGACTCACTGCTGCAGCATATTTTCTTCATTATTTCTGCCTCATTGTATGTGAAACTATATTAGTATAATGAAGTGAGAAATAGTGGGATATTGGATATTATATTTCCTGCCTAGCAGTTTTACAGAATTTAGCTCAAGGCAAGAGAAAATGCAGCCTTTCTGCCCTGAAGAATAAACAAAAACCTGTTACAAAAATAAAAGTGTCAGTAAGAAATCAGGTGATCTCTCCACACACATCAGTGTAGTTCTTCTTACCATAGCTTTATAGAGAACTGATTAGGGCTTTTGGTTTGGTTTAGAAACACTCATACTTCTTACACCAGGATATGAACTTACATATATCTTTCCTCTTTATGAACATCTTTGGGATGTTGAATATTCAACCTGTCTTTTATCAAACTTAAATGTCAGAGGAGTGGGGCTCTGCTAAACTCCCTGCTTTAAGACCTCAGGTCCCTGAAATCCCATGTAAGAAAAAAAAAATCTCTTTTTTCATCCTCAGTGTTTTATTTTCCTTGTTCCCTATGCAAGATATCTGTTGTTTCAAAAAATTGCTGTTTCTCTTCCTCTTCTCTCTTATCTATGTTCTCTTTGGTGTGCCATTAGTCAGTCTTCAAAGAAATAATTCTTATTCCATGAAAACAGTAAATTCTTCACGTTTCTGTCTGTCAGCTACTTTGCTTGCCTAAGTACACAAAGAAAGCTTATGCTATCAGCAAGAGGAGAATCCCAAAGCTCCAGATACTGATGTTTATTGCATTTAGCAATAGAAAGATATAGGTATCCAACCTTGAATGTCGAACCATCTTATGGTAACAGGACTAGATGTCAGTTACAGAGGTTTCTGGATTTCCTGATGATTAAAGAATTCTAGTTTTACAGGAAGAGAATAGCAGATTTATTTTAAAGGACTTTAGGATTGTTAGGAAACAGACTTATACAAGGATCTATCTGGAGCTGCTGATTTGTGTTTTAAGGAATAGGCTAAGCTGTTTATATGAAGTAAATGGAACTCTTCAGAAAGATAGAGCATACAGTAAAACTGTATATACATATCTACACTTAGACTGCATATATATGGCATGAGATGCAGCATCACAGGCACCACAGAAGCCATTCACCTGTACCATAACCAAGAGGAAGTAGATTGCTAAATTACTGACAATTGCACAATTCTGGGAAATCATACACTAAGAAAGTTTCAAAATAGCAAAGGAGCCAGTGTGGCTGGGATGTATCTTAAAGGATAGAAGTCCTGCTTCTACTACAGACATCTTGCATTCTTTTTAGATAAGCTATTTTTAACGTGTAGCACTGGTGTAAACTATGCACTTATTCACTTAATAGGTTCAGGTCAGAGTCGTATTTCAGCACTGGTGTTCAGAGATTTTGTAATTTATGAAGCTTATTAATTTACCAGGTATTTGTTTAAAATGTCACATTTCCCTTTACCAGACCTTGGCAATAAAACAAAAATGTCTTATCAAAACAGTGGAACTTCACAGAACTTCCCATATTATTATCCAAAAGTCCATAAAGTTAGACAAAATATCTAAGAATAAAATTATTCCAAAAGTAGGCCTTCAAGTAAAAATAAACCTATTGCCCTGAAAAAGATAGGAGGAATATGAGTAGGAGGCTGGTAAATGTAAAAGCCTGGATGGCCTAATACACTATGCAAAGCAGCAAGCAACAATTAAATAACTAACCAGCATCTCAGGAGAGTGAACCTCAGTATAAGGTTGTATTGCAATCTGAGTACTTGATGCTTTCCAACGAGTTGTTCCTTGTCACAAGTATTATAAAGAGTTGACACTGAAATAACCTGGAGGGAAGTATATCCTAAAGGAGGCAGTAAGAGGTAATAGTTTCAGGAAGGACCCTGCATCTCATGCATTGGCCTGCTGTGCTGCTTAAAAAGGTGTGACTCCATCAGCTCCATCACACACAATGCTCTTCTTCATTCCAATACCCGATTCCCACTCCGAACCCTCAAGGCAAATCAGCTCTGTGCTGTTCCAGAGCGCAGGGGTCCACCTCCCAGGAAGGATCTAACACCTCTTCTGCAGCACTGTAAAGAAGCATAATGCTGGTCAGAACCAGAGTGTTTGTTGCTTTAACACTCCTTCAGGTGACACTATTCTGATATTCTTAAATGTGCCGTTGCTTCCAAAGGCTCGTTGTGAGCACTGTCAAATGCACTTTATGCGAGATCCTGGGCTTGGGCCAAGGCACTGTGCCTGTAAAGGCACACAGCTAACTCTAGCCCTTTAATTCAAAACCTCACAGTTGTAAGTACATGTAGGGTACTCAGAATTAGTAAGCAGCCCATGTCAGAGCACGTAGTGAGGCAATTTTATTCTACTTCCATGTGAAGATATTGTACTCCCAATGTAACCTGCAAAGAGATGTCCCTCCAGCAACAGCGCTGAAGAGCTGTGCAATCCTTGAACATCAAGTGCAATACTTTTGCTACAACCACACATAAAAAACCCCAACCCTGCACCCAAAACAGCAGAGGTCTAGGTACTGTAATTCAAGGTTGCTCTGAAATAACAGGATCTCTGCTCCACCAGCAGCCCTGCTTTCCCCAAGTGGAAGGGACGAAAAGATGCTTGTGGCTTGGAGATAGCTTCACTCTTTTTTTGGCTGTGGACTCTGATGTCCACCCAATTTGCTTTGTGAATCTGGAATCCTCTGAAATTGCCTACTGATCCTCTGGAAGTTCCTCCTTCTTTCTGAGCCCTTTCTGCCCTTTGAAAAGGAAGATGCTGGAACTGGATCGCCTCTACTTCACTTTCTTACCACCAGACATCTTCCCCCCTTATTCCGATTCAGGCTGCTACAGTAAGAGAAAAGGGCTGACAACAGTTCCCATTTTTTGGAACTGAGAACTGAAACCACTGACAAAACTTTCAGCAAATTAAGATCAAAAAGGGGCTTTTCTTGCAACTGGAAACCACCAAAAAAAATAAATTAGGAGTGCTTCTGTAATGCTGATTTTCCCTGCCATTTCTTTTACCAAAGAATTACCAGGATATCCTCATCCAGAGACTTTCCACTTATTGCTGCCCAAGGACGTTGTTGTGCTATAGAGAAAAGGAAAATTACTTTCATGAAGGCCACGTTCCAGCCCTGCACGTCTAATTTTTTTAATTCATATTAAAACAGATGCATATCTTTCTTATCAACTACCATTTATTTTCATTTCACCCTGTTACAAACTGTTTCCTCTGTGTTACAGTGCAGCTAGGAGTTACTTTGCTCTTTGGATCTGTTACTTGCAGTTCCTTGGTGAATTTCAACATATGCTGTACAAAAAAATCACTGTGTTTTACCTTACAGACCAAACTTTTAGCAAAATTTCAGCACAGTACCACAGTACCAGTCTGCTCTATTTTTTAATTCTGTCCAAAGGAGGCTGCTATTTCAGTTGCTGTCATCAACTCCATGCTTTGCTTTGGAAAGCAAACTCATCCTAAGGGTTTGATGATCAGCTTTTCTGGACCAAGTGATTTAGCCTTCAGCTAAGGCTTCCTTTTCTGTCAAGAGCTCTACTACTGTGCTCTGTGTTTTCCTTCTGGTAAGTTTTCAAATTGTTTTATATGGCATTTCTGTATTTTCTTCCTAACACAATAATTCTATCTTTGTTTCAGGAATAAAGGCCATAATATATTCTCATGTTTGCCACAGAGCCAGCACAGATTCATCTAAGATATGACAACCAGCATGCTTTCTTATCTACAAAGAGGGTCATCTGTTGTGCTTAAGAATATGGAGCAAATGATTGTACCAGTATATTGCTAATGCTTAAATCTACATTTCTCTGTAAAATTAATTTTCTCTTTTGTCTGTAGTTGCAACTTGGAACGCTTTCCTTATATGCACTATAAAATGTTAATAGTAAAATTTAGTGTGACTTTATGACTGTGGTGTCATTTTTCTCAGCTTGATCAGCTCTTTCAAATGGCATCATTATGATCAAAGTTGTTTACAGTAATAAAGCAAGAATAGTTCCAATAAAATAGTAGGTGCCTTTACAGTTAAAGAGTAGCTGGCATTTAAGAACCCAGCAGCTACTCATTCTGTGGGTGCAGAATCACAGAAGTCCACAATATAATAGAGTTAATGCATGTAATTACAAGATTGCCCCCCTCAGGATTTGAGGGCATTGAAAGAGACAACAGGAAATACATTATGAATTTGAAAGGGGGAAAAGTAGTAAAATTGCATATATTGACAATATAAGGAGAAACAACTAAGCTTTGAAGTCTCCAAAAGTGTGGTTTATTCTAATGCAACAATGTTCTTCACCAGTAATTTGTCACCAGTTACTGACTTAGGAGAATAAAATGGTGACACTTCAAATTAAGGTGCATTTCTAAATGTTTTACTAATGTTACATGATTAGTACAAATTACTTTAAATTATTGTAGGTATACTTTAACATGTGGCAACACATATGGATGATGTTTCAAAAGATGTTTAATAAATGATGTTTCAACTACCAGTTATAAACATTAATACTCTGGGACATATGAAATAATTTATAAACCACAGGTCTTTATAAAATCTTTAAACAAACTTTGTAGCAGTAAGAAAATAGTCAGTGCTAGTGGTTTACACCTACTTTGCTTCACATAAAGCATCAAACTGAAGCTTGGGAAAACAGGACTTGGGGAATGTGAATGAGATCTCACAGGATCAACCACTACCTGGGAAGGAATATCAGGGGTGCAGTAATATGCCAGGTGAAATTCCAGGTCAGCAGTTGCAGTAAGATAATAAAGAAAATAGTGAAAATTTGTTCTGCAGAGGGAAGAAAAAAAGATTGGTAATTCTTTAGTGAAGCACTGCCCAGTACTTCAGAAGACATGGTATTAACACTCACCTCTGTCACATATGACTTCTGTCACCACAGGTAGATTACCTGTACCTTTATTGTAGAGAGCCTGTGATACCATCCCTATTCATGGCAGCTTTAAGCACTGACTTCAAACAGAGTTAAGCACAGGCTTAAAAGATGAGCTAGAGTAACTTTTCTACATCAAGAACTTCAACTCTCAGATTCAGTGTCCAGTCTGTATCATGGCATTAATAATTCTATTTGCCTCTTTTGTTTGCCTGTACAGTATGTCAAGGCCCTGTGTGCACCTACAGTCTCTACAGCCTCTTCCCCCCAGGTCCAAAGTCAGCTTTGATCCAGTGCAGCTGTGTAACCTTGCATCCAACTGCTGTGAAAACTGCTAAATTGTGAGAAAAAGGTGGAAGAAAACTCACAGAGGGCCTTAAAAGCTGCATTCAATTTTGACCACCTCACTTGGCCCTCTCCAACCTGAAAGCTGTGTCAGGAAAACAAGAAGTGATATCTGCTTGGTTAACAGCGATAACTGGAGATGTTTGAATCAAGGTTAAACAAGTGGAAACTCACTTTGAAGGTTCACACCTGTTGGTAATAATTTATTAGGAAAGGTTTTACCTGGGATGGTATCAAGTAAATCCCAGACTGATCATTGCTCTCCTACAACAAAGTCTAGTAACAGCACTGATTCTATTTGAAGGCTGAGCTTTAAGATTGCAGGTCCCTGACAGAGAACTGAGGATGTGATGGATTTACATGACACTGTTTTAACTGAGAACACCATAAAATAATTCAAAACCAGTTTGACATCTTGGAAGACAACCCTATATTAAGAAATGTCAAGATTGTAGAGCACAGAAAGAGAAGCCCATGATATATTTTTTCAATGAATACCAGAAGTGGTAGGGATGCATACCTATAAAACTCCCAAACAACATGTTGCAGCACATTGTATCCTTGGAAAGGCCAATCAAGTAGCACATTATATGGTACTTGTGAAATGCTGCAACTCTTGGGATGAGGAACAGAAATTTGAAACAGGCATATAAATCTGAGTCAAGCTGTTAGGGTTGAAAAATTTTCTTTTATCTGGATTACCCTGCTGCTCTTATTTGATGTTGAAAGGTGTTTATAACTGTTAAACTGGGAATGACAAATATAAGCCAAGATAATGTGGTGCCACATTTACACAGAAAGGAGGCTCATTGAGGAAATCCAAGTTATCTTTGACTCACAAGACAAGAGAAGGAGACCTGTGCTTGGATAGGGGCAGGTTCCTGTGTTTTCACAGGAAGATCAGCCTTTCAGGAATGACTGCCTCATGTTTTCTGTTGGTAAAATGCATCCTTATTACATAATTTATTTTTTAAAATGTACAGGGCTGAATTCTCCTCTTTTAATCTGACAGGAGTTTAATGAATTTCCTGCAGTTTTAATCACTAGAGAGACTCATGTCTACAGGGTACATAACACTGTGGTTATAGCACACAATGCCTAGACAAACACAGCTTTATTTTTGCTTCATCTTCCCTATGCAAAGAGAGAATGAATTCAGTTGTGAACCTTTTGATGCTCATTATCAGACAGATTTATTGAAATGATTGTCTGTACACATGCACACAACACACACAGTTGGCAGTCCCTCTGAAATGAAGAGTGTGGCAATGCAAGAAGTTATGTATACACATAGAGCTCAGCAAGATTCAGGTCATAGTAACAAATGGGGTCAGTCTATGCATTCACTACAGTGTTTTCTCATTTGCCCTCATCTCAGAGTGACACTGCATTTATACAAAGAGCTCTCTAGTATCTCTTTCTAGTATCATCATATTTAAATTGCTAGATTACAAATTATTTAATCAGTATTATTTCTTTTCTCTCCTCCGTTATGTTTTCCACATCAACGTGTCCAAAGCACAAACATTGGAAAACACCCACTTTACAATCCAGGTAGTCAGAGAAAACTTTTTTGGTCCTAGGATACACTAGGACCTCTGAAATGGCACTAGATGAGTATGTTTAGGTGCCTAATCCCAAGGTTCCAGGCACTCAAGGCCCCAACACATCTTCTTATAGAGGAGATATCTTATTCCTATCTAAATCTTTACTGAAGTCAGTGAGGAAACTCACATCTAATGTATTTTTTTTAATAGCTGAACCTTTTTCTCTACAGTGGAAAACACCCATTTTATCCAGTCTTGCCTTAGAACATGCTTACATCTCTCCTCATTCAGAGCTATTTAGAATTGTATTAGGGGAACATTAGAGCTGCAGATCCATTAAATCCCTTTGTGTCTCCCTCTAAAAAAAAAGCAGGTAGACATATTCCTTCTACACATTGTCATGTTGCCCTTCTACATCAGTGGGAAATGTCAGCTCTCTGTCTCATTGCTAGCATCTGGCAGCCAAATGCTTTCTCCCTCTTCACAGAACATGCAGGATGAGTTGAAACATTTTCCACCAACAGACAAGTAAGTGCACAAAAGGGACTGTGTTGCTTTGGAAACTCTTTGCCTATTTGTTGTTGTTGTACTCTGTGGCTATCTTCTTTTTACCTTTGCTCTGGTAGATGTCCCAGTTGGGACCTGAGGTAGTTACACAAAGCAGTGAGAAACACAGAGATCCAAGAGCTACTTTTCCTTTCTCTTTCCTTGGCTGTGTTCTCTTTTATTTTCTTACTTTTTTTTTCTTTCTTTTTCTTTTTTTTTCCTCTTCTGGCTTGCACCAGGGTGGAGCAAAGGGGAATATCTGATTAATCCTTTTCAGACTCGAAGGCTATGCAATTTTATTACAAGACAAAATTATTATGAACAGCTCGAGCTAGAAATATTCTTTGATACAGAAAAATATATTTAAAAGTTTGCTTGCAATGCCTGGTAAGACCAGGGCTAGAATATTTGAATAAGCCCTTTGAAGCTTGCAGTTGCCTGAGTTCATTGTCATCCAGAGCTACAGTCCAAGATGACTGGAGCTGCTCCAGGCTTTGCGATCTTATTACAAGCATAGGTGAGTTGCTGTCATCAAATTGGAGTGTCCATTAAAACTTCAAAGGATAAGCTAGATCTAAGTTTTCCTTGTCATAATGTGTAATACTTATTACAGAGAGATTTATTAAGCTTCTCTCATTTTATAGGTTGAATCTAGTATAGGGTCATGGAACATATTAAGGTTTTGACCAACAGTAAAGAGCTGAAATTTTCATATTTTGCTATTCATGACCTTGGGACTACCTAAACTGGCAGCCACCTTTAATTCAATGCAATTGTGCCTAAGCACATCTGTACTTTCACTCTATTGATGTTTCAAGAGACAAAAAAAAAACCCAACATGAGAAGATGAATGTTGAGTGGGTTTAGGAGGCATTTTAAAAGCCAGGCAACTATGCTAGGCCAGAAATGAGGGACCCTGCCATGTAAAATAGTCTTACACTCAGGTGGTAATGCTATAAATTGACAAAAAAAAATATATAATTTAGTAAATTAACTCTGAGTGCTCTGTCCTATCCTGAACTAAGACTGTGTCACCGCTACACATTAAAGACCCATACTGTGTGACTGAAAAAAAATCACTGTGAAAACAGGGAGATTCACACATACTTTAATACTGCATTCCTAGCTACTGTGAGTGACATCACCAACTGGCACAGCACAGCTAATAACCTTACATTGTCCTACCAGCACTGAGCAGAGCCACAATGCAGATGAGAGAAATGTTTATACTGCCTATGCTGTGGAGACTGAGCAAGTCTGGAAGGGCTGCCTTTTCCAGCCATTAACCTACTGCTTTTGAGACTGGTTTTACAGACTTGAGGGTGGGCTTCATCTGGCTAAGAACAGCCCTGACATCACCTTGACTCTCTTGATAGAGTTAGTTCAGATCTACTCAAAGGAGCCTAGGGCTTAGGTTCTTTTACCTTGTAGTGAACTATTAAATCGTTCAGTGGCTCTTTTTCCCCATTGACCTAAAAGGGAGCTTTGTGTGCAGTGGGTACCTCACTGTAGATACCTAATTCTTGCAAGACAAATGCCTTCATCAGTTTTCAGAATTTCCAGTGCTCAATTTCATCACTGTTCAGGTACATCAGACAAAGATGGCAATTTTTAAATATCCTAAATTCCCAGAAGCCCTGTAATACTGGAACCACAATACATTGTCTAGTGGATGTTTTCTGCATATTAATACAACTAAAATCAACATTTATCTACATTTCAGAGTGAATTAAAAACAAAAAAAAAAAATAAACCCACCCCAAAATAATTTATTTCCTACTTAGGTTCTTTATAGTACATAATAAAAGACCATTAACAAGGTTGTTTCTGCTTAAGAAAAATAAAGCCCAAAGCATTGGCAAGGGTTGAAAACCCCATCAGGTTTACAGGGCAGCCACTCTATTTGTCTTGAGCTACTGCACTCTGAGTTCTTACGGTAACAGAAGGTCCTCCTTGCACTTCACATAATGCACGATAATTCTTTTATAAACTAAGCTAAATCTTTCAGGGTATCACTGGAGTTATGCTGGATTTACAATAATGAAACTATGAGCAGAGTGTGAGCACAAGTTTGTGCCTTCCTTTATTTCTCTATGCAGTTTTCAGATTTTTTTTTTTTTT
>VXBZ01002372.1:254434-280792 GCA_013399135.1 Heliornis fulica
TTTTGTTTACAGAATTTGCCATGCTGGGAGGGCCAGTGGTATAAAGGTGGCAAGCAACTGGGAAGTACTCATTGCTCTAGAGATGTGACACTGAACTGAGCACATTGTTCCAGTGGGAGGTTTAACTCCAAATGCTTCCTGCATGATCCATTCAGAAAGAACAGCTCCTCCAGAGAGTGTCTGAGGGCACCTGACTTGGGCTTCTGCTCTGAAGTGCTCCGTGGAACTCTCTTCATGTATAGGGAGATCACCTTCCCCCTGACAGACACTGGTGCCTGAAGTTACATGAAGGGGAAGAACCTCCCTGGAGAATCTGGACTGTGCATGGACATTTGTGCACAGGCTAGTGACTAGTGGGGTGAACTCTTTTTGTTTTGGGCAGGTTCGTTTGGACTGCTCTGCAACTGTATTTAAGTCTTCTTGCAAAGAACAACCTTTTGCCTACTGTCCTAAAGAATTTATTTGTTTTCATGAGTTTGTCTCAACCTTCAAGTTATTGTAACAGTTTTGTGTATTTAATATACAGTGTGTGTTAATATCACAGACAGTTTTATAACAGCATTATAACATACACCATTCCCTCCAGCTTTTTATGGACATCTACGCTTCTGCATTAAACTACTGTAGCTTGTGGAATTTACAGTAGAAATCAGGAATGAAGCCTGATGAAAAGCCTTTTAAACTGTATTGTATACATCCACCACATCTATCTTGCAAAAGGACTAAAATGAAGAGAACTCTTATGTGATAATTTCTAGCATTGTACCGTAGCAAGAGTACAGGATTACCATTCTGCCAGACACACCATAAAGGAAAAAAGATCGTAGTACAGTAGAAGGGTAACTTCATCTTTTTATTTGAAGTCAAGTTTAATTATTTATGTTTTCTGAGGAAAATAAAATGGTAACTATGCATTCTTAGTTTAATAGAGGTCTCATTTTAGCTTCTGCAGCATTAAAATACAACGAATATATCCTATCTAGAAATATAAAAGCAAAGAGACCCAGGAGAAAGAGACAGAGAAATGCAGGTGGGTATCTTTCTCTCTACCTCTGCAAAAACTGGAGCTAAATAATGACAAATTTTATAACTACAAAGCAGTCTGGTTATTGTACTCTGAAGATACATTAATTCTTAATTTGAGAATTTCTATATAATTCTTAATGCAAGCTTTATGCAAGGGACAGAAGTTCCTGTTATATTACCAACCAGAACTAAAAGACACAGAAAAGCCGGACTGTTCTTTTTTGCTTAGAAACACTTTGAATTTCTACTGAAAAACAGAAGAGATGACACAAGTTACACTTCACATTATCAGTAAATACTACCATAACCTCACCATGCGGCAACACAGGTTGTCATATCTAGTTACTATTTCCTTAGGAAATAAATGACTTCTGGTTATCATGGGCCGACGTGACATGACAGTGTAAAATCACATTCCAGTCTGTGGTGAGCAAGATGATAACATATGTCACCACTCCACTAAACCTGTGAAAATCCCTTGGAATTTCTATTTATTAAACCTCATGTTCACCACTCTGCACGCGGCTCCTTCGCTGGTTACAGTAAAGCGCTGCTTACTGTTAATTGCCTCTCTGGATTCAATTTCAATAGCAATCAACCTTAAACAAACTAGTGAAAACTCCTTAAAGAAATACTGTGAGCATTTTTCAAAAGTACTGGTATGCTACCAAATTAACTCAAGGACAGCTCTTTAAGCAATCTGCGTCGCCTGTTTGCAGTCTACTAATTTAACTAAATTTAGCTCACAATTAAAGCACAGCTGACCTACACTAAAAGTACATTACCTGAATTTAGGTTCTATTTACATAACAGTTCTTATCCTCCTTATCATTCTATCTCTCAAATTTTCTCTTGTTTATCTTACTACAGATGTTCTTAATGGAGAATCATCATCCTGAAGAAATACTTTGAGGAAAATTATGATTAAACAGTCTAAATATAGAGGTGATATTTATAGAAGTCTATATAAAGAAGCAATTCCTGCAGAACTATCTTTGCAAAGCAAAAGCAAACTGAAAAAAAATAACTTGAGAGTTAAAGACCTCCGTGTCCATATAAATGTCCAGTCCCTCTTGAACTTTGGGCAAATTAATGGCCTGTGGCAACATGCTCCACATTGTGTGAGAAGTAGATCTGCTTTAAATTTCACTGAGTGTTCTTATCACAGATGAAAGGATCCTAACTATCATAGAATCATAGAATGATCTATCTAACTATCCTTACCAAAAGATTATTTTATAGGTTTTTTTCATCTTACCTATCAGGTAGCCCTTCTGTGGAGCTGGTGATGCCAACTGCTTCAGTCTTTTCTCCTTCTCTGTCATTCTTGCCAGATTGAACTAAGTGGCTTCTAAACTTGCCACACTTCTGTTTGCAGTTTGAACACTTCTGTCTGCAGACCAGGATACAGTGTTTGAAATGCAGAGGACAACTGATACAACAATATTAAAGAGTTCTTCATATCATTCCCCCTTTCTATACCAAAAACTTTCTACTACAGATGCATGCCAAGTGGAGGACTTTACTGCACTCTTGACAATGCTATTTAGGTCTTTCTCCTTTGATACAATTAATTTAGAACTCACTAAGGTGTGAAAATAGATTGAAAAAAAATTCCTTGTAAAGTACATTAATTTGAATATATCACACTGAATTTAATCTGCCATCGGGTTGATCACTCACCTGACTTGTTTATTTTCTTCTGAAGTTTCTTATTACCCTCTCTGGACTTGATTAACCTGAATAATTTTGTGTCACCTGAAAATTTTATCACCTCAATGCTCATCCCTTTTTCCAGTTCATTAAAAAATATATTAAACGATGCCACTCCTGCTGCAGAATAGCATGCACTTGGATGTCAAGTTCTACTACGGTGAAAACTGAGAATTGGTTTCTTCCTCTTTTTTGTCTCTCCTGGTAGGGTTGATCCATGAAAAAACCTAAGTGAAATCTTTTTGGACTGAAAGCTACAGGAACTTTTTTGGGGTATGGAATTTCTAGTTTTGTCTGCAAATTTGGGACTACTTAATTTCCTTATATTTTGTGAGAGTTTCAAAGAGTAGACTTAAATACTTAAGCAGTTTACCTTTATCCACACTTTTATGACTTATTCAATGTTGATGATTTCTAATAATAAATTTGGTATGTGATTGTCCTGTTGTATACACAAAATCAGAGAAAAATTACTGTTTACTAGATCACATTCCTTTAAAAGTAGCATTTATGTAATGCTAATTTTAGAGTAAATTGTTCTGATCACTTTGGACATTTCAACATGTGCTTTTATTTAAATTATTTGTCTGAAGGAGAAACTCCTACAGAATGTGTGGCTCCCTGTATTTGTCATGTAAGTTTTGAGAGGACACACAGCACATTTAGTGCCTCTTTTAGCCCTGTAATATTTTATGTGCAGAAACAAGGAACCTGTTTCCCCACCTGACATGTAATTGCTCTCTAGGAGAGTCTGGCAAGCAAAACCACTACTAGTACTGAGAGGCTGTTTCTTGTTCCCTCAGAGAAGGATTTGTAGTTGTTAGTTCAAACATTAAAAATCTCAATATTTCTAATTGGCAGATTTCCTCAGATCTCTGTGCCTTGAGAGCAACTTAACAGTTCAAAGAAAGCCCAAGAACAGGTGATAATAGTACTCTGAAAGTAACCAGACTGGAGGCAGATATGTCAGGGTCACCTGTCTTCCCCCTGAAAGATGAGACCCTTCTCTGTTAGTGTCCTCTGCCTGATGGTGAAAGTTAAATTAATAGCAACATTGGAGCCTTCCTCTGTCTGAAGAAGGACTTTTCTCCAGCCCAATGATATTTTGGAAGGTGGAAAATAGAAAGAATAACAGAGGATAGAGGGAATGATGTCATCCACTTGGTGACCTCCCTAAAATATCCTGGGGAAGTTTATTGGGTTTGCTAAGGATTTAGTAGAGAGTGGTGACTGGAAGCTACACAAGTTTCACTGATGCTTCCCTAAAATTGGGAAGTAATCCTCTAAGTTATACCAACATTTAACTCCACATCTCTATGCTCTGTAATTCCTTTAAAAGGATTCTATATTATTATTTTCCCAGGAACACAAGCTACAATATATTATTCACAGGATTAACGTATCTGTCTGGTAATCATGTAATCTGCATGGAACCAATGTTACAATTTTTTTTTCCATGCCTTAGTGATTTTCAGATCATTTGGGACATTTGAGAGTTCAATCTGCAGAACAGGAACATTTTTACACAAAGGAATTCTTTTACAAGAAGAGCCCCTACCTCTTTGCTGGATTATCTGTTGTATACAAGATCACTGTTAGAAAAATTCTAGAGAAAAGGGTGGCACATGTAACTTTTCTGGTTCTAAATTCCTTGGAAATCTATATTGCATTCAGTTTGCTTACATATCTTGAAGCAAACAGTTTCAAAATATGTAAGCTGAATATCTGCAGTGATTTGATTACTTCAGAGCATTTCTTCATATGAGATGAGGCTGAGAGAACTGGGACTGCTGCCTGGAGAAATGACTGATGGGGGATCCTGTCAATCTGCCTAAATGCTTGATCAGGAGGAATGAAGAATAAAGAGCCAGGCTCTTTTCAGTTGTGCCCACTGACAGGACAAAAGAAGTCAGACACAAATTGAAAAGTGTAAAATTCAGTCTGAACACAAGACAAGTGTTTTACTGGGAGGATGGCCAAAGACTAGAACAGGCTGGCCAGGGAGGTTGTAGAGTCCATCTGAGGACATACTCAAAGTTTGACTGCACACAGTCCTGGGCAACCAGCTCCAGCTGACTCTGTGTGAGGTTGTATTAGATGATCCAAAAGGTCCCTTCCAACCTAAAGAATTCTGTGTAAGTGTATACAAAATATTTAAAGGTTATAGTTTAAAATGATTTACTGTTAGCTATAGCTATTACTAGGCAGTGTAAACACAGGAAGTAATGAACAAACAGAATCTAAACCAGCCAAACAAAACAACAGATGAGAGTAATTCAGTCTTTGGTGAAGCTTGGAATTTCCAAACCACTTCATTAACTCCTTTTGAAGCCAATCCTTCAAAACTTCTGAATCCAGCTGATACATTTACAAAATCCATACCTAATGTCTTTTGTTTATGCATAAATGTAGTCCAAATATACAGGTCCACTAATGAACAAAGACTGTCAGAATTTCAAAACATCACTTAATCTATGCAGCTCTCTTGTGAAGAAGTGAAGAATCCACCTTTCACTGATTCAGCCAGTAGCAATTCAGCTCCTGGTCTAAGTGCAGTTAAACCTCCAAGACATGGTTTTATGGTTGAGAATGGGAGAAACACTTTAATAAAAACTAATGCCTAATTATTTTTTTTCCAGCACATTTTTAGAATAGGGTACTAATTCAATTATTAAACCCTTATGGCCTTCTGCAAAGACTACCTTATTTTTCACAGTACAAGTGATGAAAATGTTTCAGCAGTGGTACTTAAAATATTTTCAAAGGAATCTTTATGTTGTTATTGCACATTAGACATGTTTTATGATATGTTGGTGTTTTATGATATGTTCAGAGTATGAAGAAGAGACTTTTCACTTCTTCCAAAGCAACATCAAGGGACATCTTGAAAACAGAACACGACAGACACAGGAAATGTTTATGAGTTAGAAGAGCATGTGCTACCAGAGCCAACTTAAATAAGAGGTATCAGATGTTTCTGGTGATGAAAATCTTTGTGTAAGGTGAAATGGGCTATATTCTATTTCTTTTATTCCAAAGATGAGATGGATTTGAAAAACATACCTGGCTCCTTGATGCAAGGACTCGCCACATGAGATAATCTCCAGCACATTACTATTGGCAAGCAGATCTTTCACCCTTTTTTCTCCATGCATTACAGAAAATATTAAATCAGTTTGGTGTCCATAAAAACTTTTGATCCTAGGAATAGCCTAGGGTACTATCATTATCTTCAGGAGAACCATTTGTAGATCTTCAGTAGGTAGCACTAATTTAATTTCCTTGCTAGAAAAAAAAGTGGCTGATTTTCTAGATCAATATTTGATTGAATATGTTTGAAATGTCAGCAGATAAAGGCCCCTTTTTCTGGCCCAAAGAGTTTTTGAACCACAGAGGTATACTGTTCTAGCTCCCCTGGGATCTGACTGCAAGGAGGTCTCAAAGATCTGTTAGAAACCTTCCTGCTGTTCCTTGTGTTCTTCCAGCAAGACTTTCTAAAGGTTGAGATGAGAAGAAAGAAGATCAAGAACCAAAATGTCTTTGTATCAATTTTTTAATCTTTCCTGGTGCTTCTCTTAACTAAAAATAATCGTTTATAACACCAGTTTACAAAAAACTCCTGTAATAGGATCATGTGAAAGGAAGAAAAAAAAAGTGAGGGCCAGTCCTTCAGATTTGCTTTAAGAAGATGCTCCAACAACTTTTGCAAGCCATTGACATTTGAAGGGCTTTTTCTCTTTCATGACACTAATTAAAGCAGAATATCAATGTATCATCATCTTGAAAGTGGTCTATTAAAGAGATATGCTCAAGGCTGAGAAACCAGGGCAATGGACATATGTTTTACAACTTCAGAAGAAAAGTTGCCCAGTTATGTTAGATAACTACAGAAAAGCATGAAAGTTAAAAAGATATTCTTAAACAATGATAAGAGATGCTGTTGAAAAAATGGCATGATGTGAGACCCCACATGAGTATATTCCATATAATTTCATGCCAAATACATGCACACACAGACATCCCCCTGCCTCAGCCCTGTACAGAACAGTCCTCGTGTTCATGCTGTTCAAATTGAGAGGTTTCTTTAAATCTTCAGGGCCTAGAAGTGCATTTTTCAGAAGGAGACAATGAAATATTGTAGATGGAAAAGTCTTGTAAAATTGAGATAAGAAATGCATCTAAAGAGTAAATCATATTGCCTATCTTGGCTACATGTATAGCTTGATGTTACATGATTAACAGTATATATATACTTATACATAATAAGATTAATTCATCTTAACATTAAAAAGTAATTTAAATAAGAAATCGATGGTGGTTTGCTTGATAATATTTTACAGTTTTGATTTTTATTTCTAAAACTAAGTATGTTTACCTTACTAATAATGTACCTGCACACTTTTTCAATATAAAAATTAGAAAGCAAACTGTATCGAAGACAGTGAAAGCATGTGGTAGCCAGCCAGTTCTGATGACAGCAGTTCTTGCTCATCTGCTGTGGGGTCTAATACAATTTTCTGCCCTCTTTACAAATATTATGGGTTTTGCAAGGATCCAAAGTCCCCTTGGCCTTTTCAATTAGTGAGTATTTGAGCCACATAATAAGTAAAACATACCCCTATAAGCAAAAACACCATGTAAGATACACCAGTAGCTGTTTCATATGCCATTTCAGTGACCCTAGGAACAACTTTCAGCTTTCTCATTTCTTTTAGAAGTAGCAAAAATGCACCAACATTTCTGTTAACCTCTTGGGAAATGCAAGAAAAGACAAAAAAAAAGTACCACTCTTGTATCTACTACGTAATTTAGAAAGATGCTGTAGTAAATCCAATGCATTGCATGTAAATAGATTGTTGGTTGCTCATTACTTCTTAAAAAAAAATTAAAAATTGGCAGCTTTGCCACCCACTATTTCTGCATCATACCTTAATGACTAGATTATATAAAAAACACCTCATCCAGTTGCTATACCAGGTTCTGCTAACCGAAACCATAAGCCTCCAGCAGCGAAGTCAGATACCCAATAGTCTCTCCACGGATCACAGTAAGCCAAACAAAATCTATGTTTTGTACCTTCTTCCAATAGGTTTGGGAAGCACTGTTAATGAAAAATGAGGTTGATGTACCTATTGCACACTTTTGGATTATTGTTCACTACCATCAATCTGAAACCTAATGAAACAGAGACCACCTACAGTGGAGGGATATTGTGTCCATCTGACAAACTGCATCCAATTTACTAACTGATGGGATGGCATAAGCTGCCACTGGTCATATGATTTTCAGCTTCTGATTGGTCATACATTAAGCATTAGTAATGGGGCAATGCCATTTCCACTATCACTCTCTGGCAAGAGTAAAAGTATTACACAGCACACTATAATTCTGCGATAATGATAGCATGCAATGTGCTGTTTTCTCCCCACTGCGGACACAAAAATTGGAAGAGACTTGGCTTCTCCAGACTGTCTTTATGGAATTAAAAAAGAAATATGCTTGCCATGACATATATTGAACCTTTTCAGTGCATTTCTGGGTAACTTTATGGGCACATGTGTTATGTATGTCACAACCAAACTCTGCAGGAAGAGATAAAATAGTGAAACATCACACAATGGGCATAAACAATGGGCAACCTAGGCTCCAACCTGCATAGTACAAAGAGGTTTTTCAAAGAAAAATGCTGACTTTCTAAATGGAAGATGCTTTTGTTTCAGCACCTGTTTTACTCAGTATCTTGTTAGGCTGTTTCTATTTCTACTATATGTCATACTAATAGGGAGAAGCAAAACGGGGAGAAATTATGATGGATATTAGTTGATCCTCTTGTTATTGCTAGATGTGATTATTGCTTTTTCCTGCTTGGGCTCCCTCAGTGTGCTCCTAACAGAGTGTGGCTTATTAAAAAGCTCTGCTGTTTAAGTTTCACTAGCATAATAACCAGTTTGTTCTTTATGGTTGTTCTGAAAGCGATTCACTGGCCACATGTCAGTTTGTGAAATAAATGTTGGGTTTTCCTAATGACTATTAAGGTTTTTCATGGATTTTTCTTCCATCGTATCTCTCTGAACTTGTCCAGTGCAGTGTTCACGCTTGTGATTTATGCTTAGCAGGTGTTTGTTTGCTATGGGTTTCTAAATGTTGGCTTCCTACTGTAAGAAAAGAATGGGAAGGTGGGAATGGGTTTATTGTATTCTCTATATTGTTCCACAACTACAAAATGGATTTCCAGCTGACACACTATGTGCTGCTACGTATTAAGCCACAAAATCCTATCTATATCGGCAATATACCAACTAATGCAAGGGAATTCACAGTTAAGACTGGAGCTCCATTATTAACTCACCATGTTTGTGCCTAGGTATCAGTGTACATATTGTTTTGATATATACTAAGAACACTGCAATAGATAAACAAAAGCAGGTGAGCTTCACTCTTCACTATGACATTCTGTGCCCTGACTGTTTTAACTAGATCTTTTACATTCCCTGAATTTTATCTTTCAGTATTTCAATTCTTACACTTAAAACTGCTTGTTGAGGCTAAGTGAGCCAGTAAAAAATTATCCTCAGGATCTCTTGTGTAAATACATAAAATGTTTAGCAAACTTCTTTTAAAAGATGTTATTCACATAATAGTTTGGATCTACAATGCTAAAGACCACTGCAATTGGCTAGATGAGCAACCTAATTTTAAAATGCATATTACTGACCTGACAAACAGTGAGAGCTCTTTTTTGTGACTCTCAGAGTCACTAGAGTGTTTGGTGTTCATATTTTTTGCCCCTAATTGTCACAGACATTGTTCACTTTAGAGGATAACTACTGCTGTGAAGTTGGGAATTGTTAAGCAGTACTAACAGCACCGAGATTTTCGATACTGTACCTATGCAGAAGCTTCGAGGCTGCTTCTGTCACCTGCAGAATCATTACACAAAGCCTCCTGAGTCAGCAGAAAAACCCTATTGCCTTCAGTCAGATTTGGATGAGTCTCCATTTTAATATACCTTTCAAAGATGATGCTTATATATACACAGCTCCTCTTTTTCCTCCAAACATGGGTCCTACTTAGCCTATGAGGCATAATTCACTTATGTCCTCAAGGGGCTCCAGTGCATTTTGGTCACAATTTTCCCCCAAATTGGGTGTTCTTTTTCCAGTGCTGCTGACTAAACGTGATTTGGAGCTTCCTTCTGTTACTACATTCTCATCTTGTCACTCATATTACCCAAGGAGTCACTGGCATGATCTGTAATTGACTTACAGCTTCATAGAGTTCCAACTTTTTTTTTTGACTTACAGCTTCATAGAGTTCCAACTTTTTTTTTTTCTGGTGATATATAGTTNGTCACTGGCATGATCTGTAATTGACTTACAGCTTCATAGAGTTCCAACTTTTTTTTTTGACTTACAGCTTCATAGAGTTCCAACTTTTTTTTTTCCTGGTGAAATATAGTATCACTAGTATGCCATAAAGTGAAAAGAAGATTCAACTCAGCTAACCCAATACAAGATACTGCAAAAATCTACAACTTTGTAGTGTGGGCTGGCTTTGATTTACCTTAAAATTGGGATTATGGAAGTTTAAATCAGCATTTCACTTGAAATAAGAATTGACTATAACAAATGAAATCTTAGCAACAAAATCACTAGATTTCATGGTGTTTGTAGGACTCTACCCTACAAAATCTACAATTAAACTAAAATAACCTTACATCTGTCCTTTGCAGGAGTTTTACTACTGGTCTTCATTTTTTAGCCATTCAATGTGTTTTTGAAGTTTATGCATACAATTTCATCTACCATATAACTTCCCTTCACGTCCAGATGAACACTAGAGCTAAGATACACAGAATCACAGACTGCTCTGGGTGGAAAGGGACCCCCAGGATCACTGAGTTCCAACCCCCCTGCCACAGCCAGGGACACCAACCTCCAGACCTGGATCTAGACAAGGTTGCCCAGGGCCCCATCCAACCTGGCCTTGAACACCTCCAGGCTTGGGGCATCCCCCACCTCTCTGGGCAGGCTGGTTTTCACAGTAACTCCTCTGTTTCCTTGCCTCCTTTGCTTAAACTTCATGGCACACACTAGATAATTAAGAAGATCTTCTGAGAACTGCTACTTATCAATATCTGTTAGTTCCATTTTGTAACTCTCATTTGAGGAAGGTACCATTTGATTTATTTCTTTCTTTGGATTTTTGCTACTTTATAGTAAGAGTACCCAGTCAATGCTCTGGGCTCTACTGACAACCCCTTAAAAAGATGAACATGAATAAATAGAATTTCCAGTTGTCACGAGATCCATCTCAGACTCCAGCATCAAAATATATACAACAAAAATAATTTCTTCTTATAAAGTGATTGTAGTTCCAATGACCTCGTTGGAACAGAAGCTGTATATCATTACTATAATACTATGATGTACTATGATTACTATAATACTATGATGTCATTACCATAATGACATCACCAATCCTTTCCACTTGCATTCATATACGATAGGAGAAAGCATGGGATGAAGATGAGAAAACATACTATTTATAAACTGAGGGGAATGGAGCTGTTCTGAGAAGGTTGCTTGTAAGACAACTTAAGAGAAAGGAATCTGGTTGTAAGAGATCTGCACTATAATCATTAGTTTTAAACCATCCCATCTTTCTGTGGGTTTTCCCATAGTTTCTTGGTTTAAAAAAAATACAGCCAATCTTAGAATAGATCTAGTTGACATTATAATAATACTAACATAAACTACCTGCCCAAAAGAATCATGTATACATGTATGTTTTTTGTAAAATCTGAATTCCATTATTGTCCTACAGTGGAATCCTGTTTCTCTCATAAAGTCTGCAACAACTCCATACAGCTCTTGAGAGAGGAACTTTTTAATACAGCGTTTGAATCACCTTCTTTCTAAAACGCTGCTAAGTGTGAAATTAGTGTTGTCCCTCAAAGTGCATGAGAATAATTGTCAGTAATTGAACACAGTTTGGGGGCTAATTATATCAAAATTGATATTAAAAGAATACTACAGGATTGATTGAGTTTTGCAGTTCATATTTAGTTTTCAAATTACTGGAGTTGAAAGGCTGTGGTAAGAAACAATAAAAATCCATTCAAAGCTGCTAAAGCAAATTAAGGTTTACTAGTCCTTTGAAAGACAAATGATCCAAGTGAGGTAATGTAGGGAGGACAGTAAAAATGTTCTTGACATTTACCATAGATTTAAAATATCAGGTGTTTTAGGATGCCATATGTTAAACACATTTACTTTTTCTACTGAATTTCTGTTTAAATGGTTGGGGATTCTAGTTTGGTTTTGTCTTTAAAAACAGGAAAAATCGTAATGTCATGGGAGAAAAGTCTTCTCTGGGTGTATCAACTCCAGGATTTTGTTGAGGTTTCATTCCAGGCAGTACATGCTGAAATGTGGGAGGAGCATAACCTGTCATGTCCTTGGTATATGCTTGTGAATAGGAGCAGGAAATTAATTTTGGGGAGAATTTTTAACCACCACTTGTTCTAATTATATAGTGTCAGAAATAAATGGGATCTTGACAAAAGTAGAGCAAATGAACTTACCACTGTTCCTCATGCTGGAAGGAATTTTGCAATCCCAGAAGCAGTTGAAGCACTCCCGAATTTTCCTGGAAGAAGAACTGTAGAAAAATAAGACAGAAAGGAGACAAATCATGTAGACTGTTGCATGTCATAGGCCCAGAGGGTTTCAAGACCTATTGTATATTTCTTTGCAACCAGAAATAGCTGGAAATTGCTGAACAATTAAGGGAAAAGAGAAAAAAAGTCAAATAAACATTGATCTAGCCAACAAAATTAATGGTACAGAAACATTTCTGTTTTACAATAGTAGAATGGAAAGACCACTAAGTGATATTTGCATATACACATGGTAGTGCAACATGTTTTAGATGTGAATAGCCTAAAAGACTGGACCGAACCAATTTAGTTCAGGGTTTTTTTTCATTGAAGCTTTTAAGTATTGTGAGGAAGATGATGCACTTTTCAGATTTATTTTCCTATAAAAGTGTCATTCATTCTTCCTAAAGAAATTTCCTAAAAGAATTTTCCTAAATTCTTCCTAAAGAGTTTTCTTCAAAGAAAATTAGAGAAGGTTTGTAAAAATTATATTTTTCTCTTAATGAAAAGTGGTAACTCTGGAAAAAACAAAATATTAAAAGCAAATTTTAAATAAATAAAGGTTAGATAAGTGTAAAAAAAAGTCTTGTAAAATATTTTTTTCAAATCTGATAAATTTCCATTTCCATGTAATTGTTTGGAGGGCGAATATCTTCCTGTAAATAGCGATCACTTTACAGAATTATTGTTTCAGGTAGTTTGGTTATTACAATACCAGTGAATATTTACATTGATAACAAAAACATTTCTAAATGAAATAGCAAATTTTGGAAAAAATAATGGAAATATATCTGAGTAAAAAAAAAAAAAAACCATCCATTTCTTTCAATAAAGACAAAATTCAAGACTCATCTATTTAAAAAAATTCAAAGAAATGCAATCACATCAGGATGAAGATATATGAGGAAAGACTGCATAACGCTTGCAACCTCTAACTGATTGTAAATAAGCAATCAGCCTCTAATGAATCATAAGAGCATCATTAAAGTCGGTGCTTTAAGTGAAAAACTTTTTCTTCCATTTTAATTTTAGTATAGGGAACAGAAAATTTGTGCTTCCAAGGCTATGCTGACAGCCCCAGTGTCACTGACTTCTGCTGCTCTCAGCAGGCAGGCCTTTTAAAAAAACAGTCCTGGCATATCGAGTCACAACTCTAAATTCACAACTTTGGCCAGATATTAAGTGTACCATGAGCACATCCATTCTGCAAAATTGTTCTATGTCCAGCAAAAATTCAACATTTACAAAACCTAGTTATATACCTGGGCATACATTTGAGAGCAGAGTTTACACAGTCATGTAGAAACTGAGTTAAGTACTCTGTTTCTGTCCAAACATCCAAAAAAAGTAGTTTGTGACACTAGAAATAAAGGCAAAATGCAGTAGTTTTGCACGTTCTGTTAAATTAAAAGTGGTAAACATATGCAGAACAACTAACAGCCATCCAATGTTCAAATACTAGTGTACTAAATATGATTCATTAGCAAGCAATTAAAATGTTATGGAAATGAAGCCAAACAGTTCTTTCGACAGAGGAGATGCCACTGGCTAAAGTTATAAGCAGTGTAAGAGGAAACATGCTTAGATATACAGCCAACTGCAAATGCATATGATCAAACAGATTTGTCTACTGAAATGGATGTACAAACTACAGTTAATGAATCTGATGAAGTTTTTAATGGATTGGGATGCATTAAATCTATAATATATCACACTGCTATAGGCCCCAATGTGCTTTCTGAAGTAGATGTGCCACATAAAATCCAATTAACTCTCAGAGACAGAATACAAACTGAACTTCACCAGATGGCTCAATCATTCGGAGTTAATTCAGACACTACTGACTGGGTTAATAGTGTACGGTCACTGTACTAAAACAACAAAAAAAGTTATGAGAACTTGAGAGATAAGAAAGACATGAATAAAGCAATCAACCTAAAGTAGTTCCCCAGAAAAATAGGTGAAGAGGTCATATCTAGACTTCAGAAATGCAAGAGAGCTTTTAGTTTGGGATGTCAGCCAAGGAGCTTGGCAAGTCTAACGCTATAAAGAATTTGTTCCTTCAACTCCTTTCAGAAGAGGTCTGCAGGAATGAATATGTTTCACAATTCCATCACCCTGGATTTTTAGGAGTATCTTGTCTCAGATTTTGACAGGTGCAGACAGCGTGGAATCAGCTAGTTACTACTGACCTGCTGGGAAGTGAAGATCAGCTCCCATATCATAATGTTTAATTTCTCTAAAGGAGAAAGAACGTTAGACCAAACAGAAACACACGTCTTGTTCGGCCAGAAAGAATTTGGTTTTGTACAAGAAAACAGTGACAAAGAGCCAGTCCTGACCCTGTAAAAATTGATTGATTTAAGTATATGAATGGAATATCCCAGAACAAAGGGGCCTGGCATACATTCACGGGCTTGTTCCCACACTTGAACATATATATTAATCCATAACTTCTTATGGTAAGTACTTTATTCAGCCAATACACAATGACAGTAGGTTGAATGACAGAAGAAGAGCTTTCAGAATACAGAAGACATTATTACACAGGCACTGGAATATCCTGAGATTAACCAAGGTTCACAATCTCAACTATGTTATGGACTATTTTAATATTTACTGACATATATTTCTAGCCTTATAAAACATAACAGAATGCTCACACTTCTTTTAGTTCAGAAACGGTCTCCTAACACCTACGAAATCAGGATTATTTAAAAATAAAAAATCCCATATACAAATGATTGTTTTCATGAATCCTGCTGTCCTTGCTGAAGCCTAATTTTATACTTGAAAGCTAGATGAATTATTTTACTTTTTCTGTCTATCACTTCCACTGCCATTTTAAAACATGCTTGAGATTTGAATGTTACATAGCTAGCAGGAATTTTCATTGCTGTGAATGCTACCTTCTCTTCAGCTACCTCTTCGACAGCAGTCCAAGAGCAATCTAAACCCACATTTTCCTATACATAATCCTTCCTTACACGCAGTCTACCCACAATAACTGAGCAGTACAACATAACCACAACATTACCCAGTTTCACCAGAAAAAATGTCAAGCTTTCAGTGGCTTCAAGGGCATGTAGTTTGAAGAAGGAAACGTCAAAGATCAGCCAAAAACTCTGGCCCTTGTAGATGACTATAGTCCTCACAAAACCCCTCCTAATTTTCTTTGTGATCTTTCGTGATTTAATTAGAAACATCTTTAAAAGACACTTTTTTTGGTTGTTGTTTTTACTATAGTACGATAACATCTGCATTTTCAGCAGTATGCTATTTAATCACACTGGGTTATAAAGTGAAATTCTTAGTACTTGGTATAATATCTCATGGAACCCATGCATTTGGTCTTTTAGTGTCCCTGACTCATCATCTTATATTCTTTCATCAACATTTTAATAGCTGCTCTTAAAAATGTAATTTGATGGATAATTCTCTAAACCTGTTTCAGTTTTGTTGTTTCTTTAAAAAGTTGTGTCTCTGTGTATGTTTTGTTTCTGTCATTACTGCACCTGAAATTAATGGCAGGCATTCAAACATGCAGACTTAAGCCCAGATCCAGCATAAACTCAGAAATGGGTAGAGCTATCCTAGATTATGCAGGATTCTAATTCCCAGGTAAAAAAATTTTCTCAGGGTCAAAAATTTTACTTTTAACTTGAATTGAAACATGGGGTGGGTGAATAATCTTACTTACTTCAACTGGACAATTTAAGATAACCAAGTTACCTATCAGAGTACCTGTTATCTAACAATTCACAAATAATTATCACAGAAACAAGGGGACTAGGCTGACTGTGAAAGCCCAAAAGAGAGTTCCTCTGCCATATTGTTCCTTTGACAGATTTCTGCCAGAATTTAAAGCACTGGAACACAGGAAAAAGTTGATCTACTTCCTGGTCTCCCTGAAAAAAATACCAAAAAGGACCAAAAATAATATACCAGGTGACCAGTCCTTATTTTCAGGAAGTGTTGCTAAAGCTTTCATGCTTCCACTTGCCTACCTCTTGCTTTCTTAAGCAAGACCACCACTGGACTGAATATATGTTTTTGACCCACAAGTGATAATTTTGAAGCCTTGTTTCAAAGGCAGAAGGGCTCTCTATTGCAACTGACATTACTAGTTAATTCTTAAAAAAAAAAAGTAATAATCTAAGCCATTGTCTGAACTCAATTTCATTACACATGAGCAAATCTGGAATAAAGCTACTGCAGTCAGGTTAAAGTCAATGAACTAAATCAGATTTATATTGGCTCAACTGAGATCATAAATTGGTCCTGTAATTGGACCTTTAGTTTTAAATATAACATTTGCAATTGGCTGTTCTGCCCAGGGAACAGAGAACTGCATCCTGACAGAGTTCTGAATCTGTTAGAATTAGCTGGAAGAGGGTGACTACATGATGAACGTCTAATTGTACAAAAGTGAAACTAGAAATAGGGAGGTGCTGAATTTGAAGGAGATTACTAATGCAGATGAGAGTTTAAGGATTGTGTTTGAAGATTAGGAGGACTGTTAAAGCAAAATAGGTGGTGATGAGGGTATGATGTCCATGTCACTTTTTTTTTTTATATTTTTTTTTAAGCTTTAAAAAAAGATGTAGTTGGGTTCAATTGACTGAATGCACATTCTCAGCTGGACTGTTTTAGATGCATTACAGCATTTTCTACTTTGGTTTAATCAAAAAGGAACCCACTTCATGTGCTTCAATACACCATGATGTGAATCAAAGCACAGAATCTCAGGACAAGAAGATACTGGCTTCAAAAGCATAGTGCTGATCTGAACTGAAATGGAACTAAGAAGAGAGAACTCCCAGGTACAGAAAGGTATTTGTAGGATTTGCTGAGGATTGTTTATACACTCGGTGGAAACTCATACAGAAAGGTCCTGAGTGAATCCTATCTGCATTCTCTCCTGAAGTGGAAAGACAAGGCAAGGTGGCCTGCAAGTGAATTGGTTTTTAAACAATGAGACAAAATTATCTTGTCAAGATCAAACTATGCTAGCTCTTTCCTAGCCAGCTAAAAACTAATCATCTAATCTAAGAGGAGTATAACACACATCTCTTGGGACTGAATTGTCCCTAAAAGCAACTATCTGGAAAGGAATGAAGACTTACTGAGATACAGGTCAGTTAACATTAAGAGAAAACTCTGATTGTGTTATAGGTACTTTTTAGCCCAAGCCAGCTAACCTGCCTCAATTAAGGGCTGAATTACAGGCTTGCTTCTGTTATATAACACCTTCCATTCTGAGTGCAGAGGAAAGCCCTCAATGTCTTGCCATCCCTTCACACTTTTTCCATAGCTCATCCCATAGGCCAACAAGGTGTCTTACAAGTCAACCTGTGGAAGAATCCCATGTCACTTGACAAGAAGTCATTTTCAGGGGAAGGTAGAAACTGAGGAATCCTTCATGCAGACAAGACTTGATAATGAGGATGCTCACACGGTGACTAAACTGTCTTTCACCTGCAGCAATCTCTGCTCTGGAATTCTGATCCAGAGCTTTTCTGGAAAAGGAAACATCATCTGCCTTCCTCAAACACTGAAATCAAACTGGGCAGCTTTGCTAGAAGCAGGAGGATCTATTGTATTCCTTCACTCAGGCTGACAGGCTGAAGAAGCAGTTTTGGGCATAGAAGGGACAGTCAGGTCAACAGAGCTTTCAGCATCTTCAACCAGTAAAGCTATCCATGACAGCAGTATCTGACATGGTACACACCAGCCAGTTAACTGTAACACTGCAGACACAGCCTAGATGCAATTAGTTCTTTTGTTTAAGAATAAACTGACTCTAACCACTTCTTGGGCATGTGTTTCTTGCAAGACAAAAAGGCATATAACTCAGTTACATTTAGAAAAATGGCTTTAATGAACAGGAAAATAGCACTTAATCTTTTGGTGCATCCTGCATTTTATGAGTAAATTCCGTGGGAAACTGTGTAAATGGAACATAATTATTTTTAAAATAGAATCCTTTGTTATTAGCTACATAACTGTCATGTGTACATAAAGCACCCTGCTGTACAGACAAAAGACTGGAAAAGTTTCCTGGAGAGTTTCTGCTATTGAAAGAATAAAAATTGAAGCAGTGGGGTGAACTTTTGGTTCACAGACTCAAATACTGAATGTTAAACCTGGCTGAGAGAAAATCACTTTATTCTGATAACCGGATTACTTAGAACAAAAATAGAGAAAATTAAGAACTGAAGAGCAGAAAATTAAGGTGGAATGCAATTTAAAGAGTAAGTAGATGATGTAGGCTTTCATTTTCATCCCCCCCAGTGTCCAGCTAATTAAAATTACAATCAAAATGAAAGTCTAAACTTGTAAATATCTTTAGCTAATGATTTTGTCTTTTTAATCATCTTCACATTCAAAGACTTTATTTTATTCATTTAGAGCTTTACAATAAAATGAAATTGTTTTTCTCTAGTAAAATCCTTTTAATTTTCGTTATCTGTTTCTTTTTACATCATACATTATGTATTTTTCTTTTTTTCTTTCTAATTCCTGCATAGTATTCTCTACTTTTACAGTCTCCTTCTCTTAGGCATTTACTTAGAAGTATTATAAAGTTAAATGTAATAAAGTACTACAATGTAAACTTTTTGCTTAGCACAAAATCACTCAAGTTGCAGCTACTGGCTTGAAGACTATTCTAGACAAACAGCAGCTTTTTTTCCACAAGGTACCTGTGCAGATACAATCTACTTTTAAGCCACTGATCACACAACTTTAAATTTAGACAGAACAGTAAGTATTCAACACCTAAGGCAAAGAACAGACTTGCCCTAATTCAGACTGCTATCCTTGCATATCTGCTTTTCCTTGTGTTTCTGAGGCAACTCGTTCAAATGTTTCAAGGATTAAAAGTAACAAAAGACATTCTTAATATAACGGGCTGCAGTGACTCCCCCTCCTGATTTTAGCGTCTTCTGTCAGCATACTGTGTCTTTCCCAACAATCTGGGAGTTAGGAATCTTTCTTTTTTTTTGTGTGGTTTAAAAAGGCATACAAACCTAAAGCCTTTGTTTTACATGTTTATGTCATTGTGACATTCATCAAAGAACACATTTCATTTTGCTTCAAGATGTGGATTTATCTAAGTTTTCTAAACTGAGGGTAAAGAAGCCTTGAAAATGCAAGGAAAATGATGCTCAGGGATATGTCTGTCTTAATGACTTCCCTCCTTTTGGACAAATACAGGCATTTCATTTTATTTTGCTAGAAAATACTGACTTACAGTGGGCACTGAGGATGGAACTTAGCCAGTCATAACAATATCTTTAACAGCTTACAATACAGCATCTATTTAGTAACCTAGTTAATTTCAGCCTCCCTGTTGCTGGCATGATCCAGCTACAATGTGAAACCTGAGGATTCTGTACTGCATCCCGGGAGTCATCCTGTGGATTCTGAACTGTGCCTGAGAAATGGGTTTGGGTTCCTACAAGTGTTTAGAAAATCCCACCAAAAGGGCTGTCAATTCCCAAGTGAAATACTATAGGTTCAAAATACTGGTTGATGGACAAAACTTCAGTGTGAACACATCTAATGGTACTATGTCTTGAACTTTACAGAAAGACAGTTCTCAAGTTCTACATCTACAACTGTCATGAATGCTGTGAGTCATGTGTGTACTGGAGATCCCATTCTCATGCACACACTGACCATTGTGCATTTGCAACTTTAAATGGTTTTCAACCTACTGGGGAAGGTTTATACCATCAATCATACCTCTGGTATCTGAATAATCTCCTTGCAGCACTAAAGACCCTCAAAGCTATTGCAAAGTGTCTGAAAAATTATTCGGGGGTTATGACTTCTAGCTGGAACAAGACAATATTTGTATTTGTTATCTTCAGTTTGGTTTTCTTGGAAATTAACAAGTAACAAGATGTTAGCATTATACTTTGTCTTGCAAGATAATGATCAGTTTTATATTTATACTGGCGCACTGAAGTATTCTCATCTTACACTGGTAAAAGCAAGGTCAGATTTTGGCCTAGCATCTTCTGGAATCTTTAACATCATATATCCCCTGGTTCTAACAGGCAACTTTCATCTGGCTGCTTGGAAGATCTCCAAGAGTTTCTGCTCTGCAAGGTTTGAAAGGGATTAACTAGATACTCTTGTGCCTTTAGAATCGATACAACATATGGATTGGCCTCATCTTCTTGAGTTGCCACTGGCTGCAAGGGGAGTATTTGTACAAATCAGGAAGATGTAATTGGGCTCAGAACCTCTGTTTCTTATGTGCAGGAGTTAATTTATGTGAATGCATTAATGTTCATACATGAGTCATCTCACTGGGTCATCTGCCAAAGGCAGTGCCAAGATTGTGCCTCTATGTACAAAGATGAACATGAGCTTTGAGAGCCCTCTAGACCTCAGATATCTTAAAATATCCAATGCTTACTTAATCATTTTATATTGTTAATAAATCAATCAGTGTTCTTGGTTTTGGTACCAGTATATGTTTTCTAATCTTAAAGTTCTTAAGTACAGAAGAACAACTGCATTTAAAATAAGCAGAACAGACACATTTTCTGCTTCAGACACCTTGGTTAACAGCTGCACTGCTTTGCACTGAAGTATTCTAACAGAGATGTCTAGATTCTCCATCTTTGTGAACTGTTAAATATGGAAAGTGGTTTATAAAATAGCCAGAAATAAAAGTACAGTGCAATACAATTCTATACAAATCAGCAAAACATTCTTGGGTCAAACAAATGAAGAAGGACAAATGAAAAGTGGTCAGTAGGGAGGACTGGGGTGGAAAGGGAAGCCTGGTGGGGCTGATCTAGCTTAGCTCTAGTGCTGGTGTCACAGCTTCAGCAAGCCAGGCCAGCATAAAGCCAACTCATTAGGGGGAAAAATACAAAGAAAATTAGTTTTGGTCAGTGAACAAACTGGCCTGGTGTACAAGGGGAGCAATGGGGAACCAGAGTTGGTGTGAGAAGGGGGTACAAGGCCAGGAACTGGGTGATTGCCCTATGACTATGACTGCCCTTCACAACCCAGGGAGGCTTCCGTAGGAGCAGTAGTACAACAAAACCTCTTTCAGGTGACAACTGTGCCCTGCTGGTTTAGTTCCAGAAAACTCCATCTAGACCCAAGGGCTTCTAGTGTTTTGGATATGTGCTTTCAAACACTGGAAAATTGAACCTCAAGAGATGGGAATTCCCTAATTTACTAAGAATTTATTAACTTACTAATTTATTTTTTTGTCTAGGAGCTATTAAATTTCACAGGGTTTTGATGTTTATACTTTTGGTGTTGTTTCTAGCAAAAGAATTTACCTTTAGTTAAAAAAGTACACCCACATACTATCCAAAGGATTCTTCTGCTGTATTTGAGTCCTTTCATATGCTTTCACCTTTAAGAATTTATTAGGGCTGAATTCTAAAACTGTGGTCTATGATGCATTTTGTAGAGGCCTGTGAAGTTGTTCTGTATCTTTAGGTCTGCTTAAAAGTCAGTTAGACTATAATGTTTTTCTAGAGTGGCTTCACCTTACAAACAACTACTGCTTTTAAGACCAGGCTGTGACTGCTAGGTAGATGTAGACAACCTCAGAAGAGAGGAGCTCTCTGAAAGAGAGATGTTTTGTATTAAAAAACATCTAAACTGCAAATGTTTAAAAACATTTGATCTATGGGTTTGCACTCTTACTAACATTGACCTTCAATGGCTTGAAATACTATTGTAATTTTTCAATTTGCTATTATAAAATCCAGATTTCATAAACATATTATTATCTTTCCATTATGATTACTTATTTCTTCTAAGGTCTACAGTGCTTTTCTATAACATCAAAATGGAAAGTGGATTAGGATGAGATTCTGTCACTCAGGGATTTGTGGAAAAAGGTATGGAATACACACAGAAAAGGTCACTCCTTGAGGGCAAGGTGAATAAAATGACACCAAATTCTGAAGAAGGACAGTAATGACAGTATTAGCAATTTTACATGGTTTTAAATTATTTGTTTTATGTTGGAGATGCTAATATTGGAGAATAACACACTGTTATTGTTTTCTTGCCTTAGTAATATCCTTAAAGAGATAAAAAAAGTCAAGCACTTAAGAAATCTGTGTTATTTCAATTATTTTTTTTCCAGTTACTGCGTGGTTTCATGTGAATTCTGTCTTCTATGAATGTACTTTCTGTCTGACTGCTTGTGGGCTCATTTTACTAACAAGTTCTAGCCTAGAAATTCTCACATTCAAGTGTTTGGTCTGCATACTATTTGTATTCTCACTCATGATTTTTTTCAATTACTTAACTGGCTGAATGTGGTATCTGAATAGAAAAATAATTAATAACAAACTCCATTATGATTTTTCTAGCAAACAATGACTGTAATTAAATTACTGAAGGTAGCTGAAAGATGGCATCAGGACTACTTTGCCTTAAGAAGTATACCTGTCAAACCTCTTTCTTGCTTTTATTTTCTTGTTTTTAAAAAAGCTGAAATCTGTGTGCCAAAGTATCGTGATGTTTCAAGTATCTGCATTTTATATGAAGTTGAAAAGTATGCAGTATATACAGTATAAGATAATTATTAATGTTCTTTGGGCCCCAGCACTAAAATATTTCATGGTTCTGATATTACAGTATCTTTATTTAGATACATTACTCCACCTGCATTTGGCTAAACTGACTTGACATTTCTTTTAATGTCAGAGACCAAGTTAAGCATGGCCAAGAAAAGAAGAAAAAAAAAAGTGTTTTCAGTTTTGCATTTGATGCAATTAAGAAATAATCTCTGTACCTGGTAAAGTACAGAGATACTTCACAATTTAAATAAAGTAATTTCTGGTGTAATGCATATTGAGAGAAAACAGCTCAAGAGAAGAAATATTTTGATTAAAATGAAATTAACAGATAACATGAAGGATGCAATTTACTACGAAGCACTGGATTAACTGCGCTAGGTGAGCCGTGCTGGGTACTGAAATGCACATTAACAGCAACAGTGGTACTGGAAAGTACATGAACAGCTTTAGGGGAGCAAACCATTGCCATAGAGGTTAAATAAAATGGTATTTAGCCCTGTTTGTGAATATATATTCAGAAAATGTAAGATTTGCAGTGTCCAGAGTCCTCTGGAGCAAAAAAGGGGTGATTAGAGCATCATTCTTGCTCTGAACTTGCTCACTGAACTGCTGGAACATGTTCTTCTCAGGTGCACTAATCATTTGCCAGAGGTCTGGAAATGATCTATGACATTTGCAAAGTGTATAGAAAAAGCACACAAAAAAACCCAAACCCTGCCTTAACTGGCCCATATTTTCTGTTTTCACTGGCACATTCCTGAAATCATACTGTAATGAATTTAAATGGCCAGTCTTGGGAATCTTTCACGTGTTGACTTGTAGTGCATTGTGTGCTTGATGCCTGGGCAAATCACTTGCAGAATTTGGATACAGGACAGAGGAACTCTGGCAGCATACAAAAAGAATGCAGACTTTAATATCTAGATCACCATCCTCTATTTCCATGCAAATCCAAGCTAAAAGAACAAGGTCTAGTTGCAAGATACAAACATTTTTGTTGTTTCCTTGCTTCTCTTTCAATTCTCTTATAGGGCAGGTTCTGAGCTGTTGCCAGCAATCAAAGACAGTGGTTTGGTGACTGCTGTAACAGTTGCAGCTACTTCCCTGGCCTGAAACACCTGAGGTTCTAATACTGCCTCTTCTACATTTTGTTGAGCCTTCTGTACTCATTCACACAGCGAGAAGCACCAGTTTAAGATAAGAACAACTGTGGTGGTTTGACCCTGTCTGGAGGCCAGACCCCCACCAAAGTCGCTCTATCACTCCCCTCTTCAGCTGGGCAGGGGAGAAAATACCTACTGAGAGGCTCAGGAGTGGAGATAAGGACAGGGAGAGATCATTCCATAATCAGCATCACGGGCAAAACAGACTCAACATGGAATAAAGGAAAGAAAACTATCTAATGTATTACACTGCACACACACAGAGACCAGAGTCAGGTAATGAGAAGCACAAACAGCTCTTAAAATACCACCTCCTGCCCCTCCCTTCTCTGCAGACTTGATCCATGATTTCTCCTCCCCAGGATGGCACGGGGGAAATCAAGGGGGAAATAGGGAATGGACTCTTTGGTCAGTTCCTCATGAGTTGTTTTCCTTCTTGGGCAGGGGGGACACATTTCTCACACCCTTCCCCTGTGCCAGAATGGGTCCCACCCGTGAGACAGTTCTCCATGAACTTCTCCACATGAGTCCTCTCCCACAGGGCCTCGGCTCTTCCCCAGCTGCCCCAGTGTGGGTCACCTCTATAAACTCATAGAATGTCTCCCAGTCTCTCAGTCCCAGACTGCTGCCCCCAGCCTGGTCCCCCACAGAGTCACAAGCCCCCCCAGCAAAACTGCCCCTGCATGGGCCTCTGTCTCTCTCCCTCTTACCTCTCTCCATGGGCTGCAGGTGCTGCCAGGGGCTTTGCTCCAGTGCAGATACTTCCATATTCCTCCACCTGCTCCAGGATCTCTCACCACAAGCTGCAAGCGGGGCCTCTTCATCCTCCGTGGACTGTGGGGGAGCACCCACCCCACCATGGTATTGTCCACAGGCTGCAGAGAATCTTCTCTCTGAGCCTCCTCCCCCGCTTCTTTGCTGACCTTAGTGTCTGGAAAGTTTCTTTTATCTTCTCACTCCCCTCTCTGGGGGCAAAATGCAGCTGTTTGCATATTTTTTTCCTCTAAAATGTGATTCCCTGAGGCACTATGACTGGCACTGATTGGCCTGGCCTTGTCAACAAGAGTTTTGGCCTTGAAAACCCACATGGTCTTTACTCTGTCAGACCTCAAAGAAGCTTCTAGCTGCTTCTTACAGAAGCCACCTCACAAAACCACCACAGCAACTCAACAAGCATTGTGAAAAATTACCTCCTACAAGAGATGAGTAATTGGAAAAGTTCACAAAATTTAGCTCCTACTCATGCCATATCCAACGGTGGATGACTTATGTGCTGGCTTATAAATATATGCCCTTGTACAAACTTCAGTAATATATTGTATGCTAATTGGATTCCATTTGTTCCCAAGGGAAGCAGCCTCCACGGATCCTCAGGATTCTGTCACTAGTTCTGCAACACACAGTAAGCCACCTATCTCCTTGTAAAACTTTTTCTTGAGCGTGTCTCTTTTGTGTCTGTTTAGGCTGAAACTGCCTCTTGCTGAGTTCCACAGGATTCATGGCCTTAGTGATCCGCAAAGCCTTCCAGACTCCTGAAACATACCTAACAAATCCCAAAGTTTTGTTTCAGTCTCTCTCCTCAGGCTTTCCCAAACCAAATGACTGCCACATCCTGGTGGCAGCCCACAGAGAAAACAGGAAGGTTTTTTATCTTAACACCTGTGTGAGTGGGTGGGACAGCTTTCCTCACCCTAGGAAGGTTTAATAAAAGCATGTGTAGAGGCTTGCACCTAGAATCATAGAATCACAGAATGGCTAGAGTTGGAAGGGACTCCCAGAGGTCATCTAGTCCAACCCCCCTGCAAGAAGCAGGGACACCCCCAACTAGATCAGAGTGCTCAGGGCCTCATCCAACCTGGCCTTGAATGTCTCCAGGGATGGGGCATTGTCGGAAAGAAGACACTGGGAGACCGAAGGTAGTGACTACCTTTTATTGTCTCAACTACTTGCAGCAACTGCATATGATTTTATACTTTTTAGTTACATCACAGCAATTTGAGTGTCAGCACATGATTGGATAACAACTTGTTTTTGCAAGTATTGATTGGTTAGTACTTAGCAGAAAAACATGTTTTAAGTTTACTGATCCGGGGTTCTAGATAGGAGCTAAGAGTATGAGAACCAAACAAGACTGTTTTGAGAGAATTCAGCTAGCTTCTGAAAAACAACATGGGAATGAGAATGTTTTGGGAACCGAACTGAAAACAGGGCCTTTGCATAT
>VXBZ01002372.1:281409-381015 GCA_013399135.1 Heliornis fulica
CACTTCAGATACTGATAAAAGTATCTGAAGTATGGCAGACAAAGGGAGGTGCCAACTTGGTTGCAAGTTGGACCACAGGAGGTTCCACACCAATATGAGAAAGAAATTCCTCACGGTAAAGGTGAGGGAGCACTGGGACAGTCTGCCCAGGGGGGTTGTGGAGTCTCCTTCTCTGGAGATATTCAATACCCATCTGGACACTGACCTGTGTGACCTGCTCTAGGGAACCTGCTCTGTCAGGGGTGTTGGACTCGATGATCTCTGGAGGTCCCTTCCAACCCCTACAATTCTGTGAACGCTGTGCCAGGGCACACTCTAGAGTTCCTCGGAAAACAGTCTATGAACGGAGCCAGAAGTGACCCCTCGCCTTGCGGTCAAAGCCTCGCTCCGCGGTTCTTCCTAGGCCCAGGGTACGTGTCCCCTCAGGAAGCCGCGGGCTCGGCCGGCAGGTCTCCCTGCACGCCGTGCTCCCCGCAGTCCCGGCCGCGGCAGCCTCCACACAGGCCCGCCCGCCCGAACAGCCTCGCGGCGCGCCCCGCCCTTCCCCTCTCCGCCGGCGGGGGCGGCCTCTCGTCCGGTGGCGCGTCGGGTTTGAACGGCCGGGGAGGAGCGGGGCGGAATGGCGGGTTCGGGGGCTTTGCTCCGCCAGTGCCCGCTGCTGCTGCCTCAGAACCGGGAGGGGACGGCCTACGAGGGCTTCGTCACCGCGCAGGTACCGGGAACCGTGCGCCGCTTGGCCGGTGGCCGCAACTCCGCGTCGGCTTCTCCCTCAGTCCCTCCGAGGCCCGCTGACTGAGGCTGTGTGAGGCGGGGAGGCGCTCCCGCCCTGCCGGGGCTGGCAGCTTCCCGGCTGAGGGCGGGGCCGCCCGGGCTTGTTGAGGCGGGAAAAGCCGGGAGGGCGTAGCGCGGGCTCCTCGCTGTCCCGCGCCTCACTCCGTAACCAGAGGGCGCTGCGGGGGGGGGGGGCACGTCGCCATCCCGCGGAGTCGCCCTTGTTTGGCGACGCGGTCCCCGGTGTTTTGTGGGCTGGATCGGGTGTGCTGGCAAGTGTGGCCGTTGGCGGGATGCAGGTGCTGTGTGCCTGTGCGCTCGGCCCGGGGCGAGGGCTGAAGCATTTCCCGCTCGCTGACGGTGCGAGGCTTCCCCAAAAGTCACCGCATCTCTCTGAGAGGCTGGGAGGTTGCAGCGCCCGTACAACGGGACGGACGCTCTGGGAGTCGGTCCGGTGCAGGACGACTTGAGAGCGAAGGCTCCTAAGGCAGCTTTGCCATCAGAGCCACTGCGCGGTGACACTATGGCTGCGGCTCGTCGAGATGCTGCACGTGTGTGCCCATCTAAAGGGCTCTGAACGGGTGTGACTTCATTCAGAAATGGCGTGGGGTTTTCCTCACGTAAAACTGAAGTCAAAAGACGTGTCACACTTGTGCTTTCCAAGTTGTAGGTTTTCAGGAGGTGTTTGTGGTGACTCGTGTTCAGCTCTTGCACGCGTGTGTTTATACCTGCGCTGCTCTGACAGCTGCGGCTCTGGAGAGAAAAGCTGTGGCTGTTAGATTGCACCCTGCAGGTATTGTGAGGGCTGAGATGCAAGTGTGAGCATCTGTTCTCAGATGATTTTTTGATGAGGGGCTGAGGCCATAAAGAAGCAAAGTCAGAGGTTATATGCTTAATTTAAGCATATGGCAAACATTAGCTTTGGAGGAGTTTGGCACACCACTTGCTTCCAATGGGCTGTATTCAGCTTTGAAACGGGTATCTTGGGTTTGCTTGTGAGAATCATAGAAATGCTGAGGTTGGAAGGGAGCTCTGGAGGTCCACAAGCAGGGTTAGCTGGAACAGGTTGCTCAGGAATGTGTCCAGCTGGGGCTTCAGTATCTCCAAACACGGAGACCATGCAACTTGGGCAGCCTGTTGCAGTGTCTGACAACCCCTCCCTCTTTGAGGCTTTTTCGTTTTGTGTTTAGGTGGAGCTTCCTGTAGTACAGTTTGTACCCATTGCATCTCATTTAGTCCCTCTTCATCAAGTATTTGTATGCACTAGTGAGATCCTCCCTCCAAACCTTCTTTTTTTTCAGGCTAGCTAGACACAGCTCCCCTAGACCCTATGTGTATGCATGTATATGCTTTTCTGCAGCATTGCTCTCTAGCTGGTCAGCCACCAGCATGTGCTGGTACATGGGGTGAATACTCTCCCAGTACAGATGTTTTTGTTATATAGAGATGTTTTAGTGATTGCTGAGTAGTGCTTGCAGAGTCAGGGCTATTTCTCCTTCTTATATGGCCCCATTAGTGAGTAGGCTGGGGGTGCACAATAAGTTGGGAGGGGACACAGATAGGAGATGATCCCAGGTGCCCAAGGGGATGTTCCATGTGACATAGCATCATGATGAGCATATAAGGAGCTGGAAGAACAGGAAGGAAGTATGAAGGATGTTTTGAGTTTGCCTTCCTAAGTAACTGTTATACATGATGCTCTCCTGTAGCTGACCGAACACTTGCCTGCCAGTGGGAAGTGGTGAATGAATTCTGTTGTGGGTTTTGGGGGTTTTTTTTTGCTTTATTTTTGTGCATGGTGTTAGGTTTGCTTATTAAACAGTCTTTCTCAACCTGTGAGTTTTCTCATTTTCACCCTTTTGATTCTCTCCCCCATCCTGTCAGGGCAGGAGGGCTGTGTGCAAGTGTTACATGATGCTTAGCTGCTGGCTGGGACTAAACCATGGCAGTGAGTAAAGCATATTTGTTCCATAAAAAAAGACTGAAGTTCCAATGCTGAAGATGACAACAAAGTCTCTGACATTTATAGGTCAGAATGGTAATTTAGAACTATGGAGGTGGTGAGGCACTGGCACAGGTTTCCCAGGGAGGTTTTGGAAGCCCCTTCCCTGGAAGTGTTCAAGGCCAGGTTAGGTGGGTCTTTGGACAACCTGGTCTAGTGGAGGGTGTCCCTGCTTGGGGTGGGGGCAAGGGGAGACTAGATGATCTTTGAGATCCCTTTCCAACCCAAGTTGTTCTGCAGTTCTACAGGACTTTGCACTTTTCTTTAAGCCCATGAGGTTCCTGTCAGCCCATTTTCTCAGCCTGTTGAGGTCCATCTGAATGGTAGCACAATCATGCGGTCTGTCAACACGTCCTCCCAGTTTTGTATCCTATGCCAACCATCTGAGTGAGGATGCATCCTGGCCCATCATGCAGGTCACCAGTCAAGAGCAACTAGTGTGGGCCTCAGTCAGGGCCTCCAGCTGGGCTTCATCCTGCTGATCACAACCCTTTGAGCCCAGCGTGTTCATGAGTTTTCAGTCCACCTGTCAGCTTCTCTAGTTCATTCATCAGATTGGCTCTGAAGATGTTGAGGGAAACAATGTTAAAAGCCTTTTTGATACAACCATGGATCATCTGCTGTGTGGGTCATCTAACTGCAGGAAGAAATCTGGTTTTGCTCTTCCCACTGAAATAATCTGAGAATCTGTGGGCATCGTTCAAGGTGTGCTGAGCTGGAACAGTGTCTAGAATAAAGTTTTGAGATGAGTAAACTGCTTTCTTGGCTTTGGGGAGGAGATAAACCTACTCACAACCTAATTTTTTTTTCTTTTCAGTTTTATTTTAATTATCCCATAAGTAAGTAGGAGGAGTGTCACAAATAGAGATGATTGCTGAAAGTACAAGTAGGTGGCATTTAGGAACTGTTCCATGTGGATTCAACTAGCAGGAAAACACTTAGTTTGTGTGCTTGGGCCTGGTTTTGTTTACAGTTTCTAAAACCTTGCTGAAATGTGTTGTGGATGGGTGCCCAAGTTCCTTTTTGGTGTACTACTTTTATGATGAGAGTCTGTTTTGATTTTTACTTGAGTTGAAGACAGACTTTCATGTACTTCAGCATGACTTGGATTAAATCATGTTTCTTGGTTTTGTCCATATTTGGATGTTTATTTTTCTTCTAGAAGGTGTTATTTTGATTTTTGAAATGGGCTGCACTGAAGAGTTTTTACTGACTGCTGTGAGTTAGAGGTCAGAAGTATTTCAGCTTCAAAATTAAAATCAGCATTAGTGTTGTGGTTTTGCCCCAGCCAGCAGCAGAGCACCTCACAGCCGCTCGCTCACTGCCCCGGCAGGATGGGGAGAGAATTGGAAGAATGAAAATGAGAAAACTTGTGAATTGAGATAAAGGCAGTTTAGTAAGTAAAGCAAAAGCCATGCACACAAGCAGAGTGAAACAAGGAATTCATTCACCACTTCCCACAGGCAGGCAGGTGTTTGGCCATCTCCAGAAAGCCGGGCTCCATCACACCTAACAGTTTCTTGGGAAGACAAATCCCATCACGCCAAATGTCTGCCCTGCCTTCCTCTCCCACAGCCTCTTACTTGCCAAGCATGACATCATGTAGATGGAATACCCCTTTGATGGTGGCTGTCCTGACTGCATCCCATCCCAACTCCTTGTGCACCCCAGCCTGCTTGTGGTCATCCTAGCTACTAGGAAGAAAATTAAACCCAGCATATTCTCCAGCCCTTATTTCAAAATGTTTTCATCGTGCTTAGGTCCTGCACTGTCCAATAGATCCTCATTAATCACCCCCACCTTTCTCATCCTTTGATAGAACATGCAGATATCATTTCCAGAGTCTATGGTGCACCCTTTTTAAATGGCCACACAGTGGCCACCAAAGTCATTTGGCCCATGACTTCAGGCACCCTCTGGTACAGTGGTCACTCAGGAGAGGAGAGGTGGTGTGTTGCCTGGAGTGCCAGAACCACCTCAGGCTGGGTCTGCTTTATCCCAGCCAAAACCAGCACAGCTGGTCATGCTGTTGTTTTTTTTTTTTATTAAATAAGGAAATACTGAATAATATTCCAGAAAGTTTGATAGGTCAAGCTTTAGTAGCTGATCTTACTGGGGAATACTTTCCACTAGTGTCTTAACTCTCCTTCCTTGCTGGCCTTCCTGTTAACTAAATGTTTATTTTCAAGGGCAGAGACTTCCATATCAGGATACTGTTACCAGCAGATTTCCAACTGAAAAATGCAAGGTAAGACAGTTTTCTGAAAGCCATTTTATAAGTGTATGTAACTAACATTTATTTTGATATAAGCAGTGATGGATATGCATATGAATTAATTGTTTTCTCCAGTATCAGTATTGGTAATTAGTTCTTACTGGTTTCAACTTAACCTAGCAACAAAATTTGTACACCATTAGTGTTAAATGCTGACAATAAACATTGCCTGTATCAAAATATTTTGTTAATTAACTTTGAAACCTGTTGTAATTAATTAGCTGTATTTATATATAAGCTAATGTACTTGGGGAAAAAAAAGTTAATTTAAATCATATTATTTATATGTCAACATTTGGGAAACAAAATTCAGTGCAAAGTTGTACATTTAAGCAATTATGTTGGTTACCATAGCTTCTTAAAACTTCCTCTGCCCTGTTAATATGTATTAATTGGAGTTGCCCAAATTGTCTTTAAGAGCTCTGTTCTTATTACTGTGTTTCTCCTGTTGTATGCATGCACTGTAGACAGGTTTGTATTTAGTATTTTATTCCATACCTCTGCCTAGGACAATGTGCTCCCGACTGTGAACAGATGTGGTATTCAATAGCTTTATTATTTTCTAGGTCAGATACTTAAAAGTGCATTATAGGCAACTTTGACATTTTCAGAATAGCATTTTTAAATATTGGTATATTTTATGAAGTCATATTAGCTCGCAAGAATTATGTTGTTTTCTGCAAAGAACAGGCTTTTGTAGATAAATACTTAATTTTTAATGGGCTTTGGCTTAGTGACATTTAGAAGTTTTAAATAACTTTGAATACGAAGCTCAAAGAAATTTTAAAGCATTGTTTGCTTCCTTTGGTTTTTTGAAGAAAAAATTGCACATTGCTGTGTAACAGACTTTCTGATCTCTTGTAAAAATCATGTACTGTGAATTTGAAGTTTGTACAAAATATTGTTCATCTAGGGTAGAGTGTAGCTGGCACCTAAAGAAGATCCTGCAAGGATATCAGCATATTTTAAAACAGGTATACAACTTTTAAAACTTTTCCTGTTAAAGGTGTGATTATAGAAATTCTGAAAAGCTTATGCTCACACACCTACTCTAAATGTAAGTAAATTAGCCACACTTCTGAGTGATCCTGAAGCTTCTGTTCTCATTGCTGAAGAATCAAGTCTTCATTGCTGTCTTCATAAACTATATAAATGTATATATATGACATGATGTGACAAAGGTGGTTGTTAACTTTTTGTAAAGTTCCCCCTACTTTGGGAGTTTTTTTCTGTAATTGTAGTATTTAAACATGATAAACATGGTTGGGGTTCATCTTATGTTAGTTGGATTGACAGTAGCTGAACAATAGACTGAAATTGTTTACCTCTAAAAGTTATGAGTTGAAGAAAACTAACTGATAACTGTGTTCTTTTCCAGAGGTTGAACAGCTGTCCAGATCTCGTCAGTTTTATGGTGGAGTTGAAAACTGTTTTGGTAAGGGACAGAATATATACATACACACACACACACATATATATATGGGATAAGGGGTATTCTTAAAGCTTTGGGTTTCACTTGATGATTTTTAGTTTCCTGTTCAACAGATGGATTTATGTGGGTTTTTTTTCTTTTTAAGAAGTGACTTTTTATCAATGTTGTTCATGTAATATTTGTGCAAATATCCTTTAGGATTTTGAGTGACTCTTTGGAAATGTGAATGTTACAGAAAAATTAAAATCCCAGCAAGAAATTTTAGTATAGAGCCACCTTCTTTACAGGGTTTTCTTGGAATTCTTGGTATTGTCCAGATGGTAAAGAAAGCTTATGATCATATACAGGATTATACAGTTGGTGGATTGCTGACAGTGTTTTCACCTGTGTGACAATTTGTTCAGTAAAAGAAGGTGGCTTTCTTTTATAGTTCAGACACTGCTGGCTTTTTGTTCTTTTTAAAAAAAGTTTTCCTAATCTGGGGTTTAGGAGTAGGAAAGTCTTTAGTTAACAACATGAAACTGACAATTTCTTGTCTGTTAGTAAACATTCTATGCATTCTTGGCACAGAATACTTGTGTGCAGCTCCTCAACTTAGAAACAAACCTATTCTTCAAAACAACAAATACACCCTCCTGGTGTTACACCACTCTGTCTGCAGTGCCCTTCCTCGGGACTGCCTCAACCCCTGCCCAACTGGATTATGTTAAACGGGGTAAAGGCATTTGGAATAGGGCTGAATAAGAATGTCTCCTTGTGGCTAATTTGGAATATTTCACAATAGTCATTCCAGGCTATTTTTCTGGATATAAACACATTCAGAAAATGAGAATGCAGTGCAAAGTGTAATTAATGCAAAATAGTAACACAGTGATCCTCAGTGCATGGAAAAAATGGAAGACAGCATGGGAGAACTGGACAGAAGGGATTGTTACACCAGTTTTATTATTAATGCTATTTACTACTTTTTAATTTTATTTTTAATTAATTTTATTTTGAATTATTAATAATTTAAATAAATGCCTCTTTTTTGTTGATTGTGTCCTGTTACATTATGCTCTGTAAGCATAATGTTAACTTCTTTAAAAGTGTAAATAACAAGTAGCAGAACACAAATATGGAATATAGAATTTGGTTTTGGTTTTTTTTCTCTAACAATGCAATACCTCCACAAGAAATTTGTAACATACTTGATGAGTGTCTGTAACAAAACTTATTCTCCGATATGCTATGATATTGAAACAGAGAATTTGAATTTTATTTTCTTTTTTGAATGCTATGTAAAGCTGTATATAGCTACTTAAAATAATATGGAGCATTTCATATATGTGTTGTCTTTGTGGCTGTGGAGCCCAGGAGACAGCTGTGGGCTTAATAGAACCTTCTTTTGAAATGTTCTTTCAGCCAAGATGCTTGACTTCAAATTTATTAGTTGAAAAAGAGGCACATTTGATATTTGCATCTGAAGACTACGTTGTAAACATCTGTGTTGTTTTGTTGTGTTTTTTTTTTAAATTGCAGATGTTTTCATTACCAGTATCTGAAGTAATTTGCCAAACAGCTTCTTTGTCTGCTTTAGCTGGAGGCTATAACAAAACAAATGCAGTGTACAGTTAATTTTACATAAGCTTAATATTTTTGAATGAGTTGCAAAAATCACGTGACTAAATAGATGCAAAAACATTGAAATGTCTCCTAATGATGTTTTAAATGTTCTTTTAAACAGGAAATTGCTTTAAAGAATACACAAGACCTGCACATACCACGGCCACCAGAATACTACTCCATTCTAATCAGAGATCTAGAAATACTGGGTTGGAATAAGTATGTTTATTTTATTTCTTAACAGACATTATCTTTAGAATATCTGGGATCTTTACTGCTTGTGAGTTGAACTTATCAATGTAGTTGCTCTGTTAATTTATCCTGTTTAGGAAGTGGTTTTGCTTTAACTGCTGCTTTGGTTTTTTTATAAATTAAAAACCAAGCCTGTATCAACTGATACCAGACCTGTATCAGTTCTCAGTCTCAAATAACTGAGCTGAAAGGTGAGATGCTACTACTAGGAAATCAAGTCATCTTTGACCTATAAACATACTTAAAGCACAGTAAATGTGCTTCATACAACTTTAATAATTCTCCATTTCCTTTTCTTTTTCCCTGCTTTGCACACCTTTTTGGAATGTTTCTGTATGGGATAGATGATCATCATGTGCCTTTATGCTTTCATAAAAGCAATTCATACATAATTATTTTTTTGTTAGAACTAGAGTAATTATTTTTAAAGAACAGTTCTGTCTTGCTCTCCGTAGCACAAGGATCTCCTTAGACAGGAATAACTTAGTTAATCTACAAAAAGGTAAATCTACAACAAAAAAGTGAATGGAAGGAAGAATTTGGAAAGCTATAAATCCAGAACTTCAAAACATCCAGTCCCTTGACACCTAGAGGGCAACTTATATTTCTTTCCTACACAGATGGGCTCAAACTGAGACAAGGGCTATTGAAAAGCATTCCTTAGTCTCCAAAAAATCTGCAGTCAGGTGAGGTTTGGGGGGCTGAAGTCACTTCCAAATGGGAAAAATGTGGCTACTACACAAGGAGAGTATAAACTGTCATCTGAGGACAGAGGCTCAGTGCACCCAAGACCATGGTATTGTGTGTATGCTGTACTCTAAATCTGTGCAACAAAAAGTGACAGTTCAGGTTGGCTTCTGGGGGAGGGGAAGCACTACAATGGAAGCACTTCACCCCAACTAAAATGGTTGGTTTAATGCCATGGGAAAGAATGTCACATAAGTAAAGGATATTTGACTGCTGAGGCATGAAATGTTGAGGCATAGCTGCCCTCTCGCTAGGGTCTTGAACGAGTTCAAAAAGATTATATTATTCACAGTCCCATACACTCTCAGATGAGGTCATAGAACAAATTTAATATCACCCCCCTACAGAAGAAAACAAGGTTCTCCTTGCACCTTTTATAGGCATGCACAATTGTGATCAAGTATTTGAGGTCCATGTGGAGATCTTTCAGAACAGGCTTCTTGTTTTGCAGACCTTTACTTGAAAGGCTTCAACTGCCATCACATGTGCCATCATTGGCAAGTTCTCTGGTACCAAGTCTTCTGCTCCTACAGCAGAGAGCCTGGAATGGAATATATTTGAAGGCTGTCTTGAGAAATAGGCAGTTACTCTCACAGTGCATCCTTTCAAGGGGTTAAGATGATGGATTGTGTAGGATGTGGAAGAGTTTTGAATGAGAAGCTACTGTTTAGATTCAGTAAAAAGAAAGTTTAAAAAAAGTCTGCATTTGAGGTTTTCAACAAGAAAAATCTACTTTTACCCAAGTCTTGGATGATAAGTTAATTTTAAAAGGTGTTTATTTTGGTAAATGAAATAAAAAAGTCTTCAGTTTAAAAACAGTTCTGAGTTTTCTCACCAGATATGTATATAATTGAATAACGTGATTAACACCAAGTAGGCATTTGCTTTGAAAGCCCTTTTAAATTTAATTTAAAGATGTCAAACATTCTTGTTAAAACAGCTGAAATTTTTTCAGTTACTTCATTGTTAAATATGTAGTTGTGCCAGCTGATGACATACTCTATTCAAATTTCTCAGACTTGGGTCTGAGAATATTAGTTAAAAATATCGTAAACGCGTGGGAAATAAATTTTGAATCATGTCTGCTCTCCCAAAATAAATAATAAAAAAAGCAACAAATCCAAAACCTTCAAAAAGTCCATGCCAGCAAAACAGGCTGTGAGATATAGATATATATAAAGTAAACATACTTTGAATATTAAAATATACTCTATTTATAGTTGGATCTACAAATAGAGTGTATAACTAAATATATTAAAAATGTTTTAAAATAGAATTTAGTGGCTTATCTCAAAGCTGGTATTCTGGTGTCCTGTACATACCAAACATCCAGTGGCTTGTAACTAAAAATCACATTAATTTGAGAGTATCCTTCTGGGGCAGAATTTAACCTGTTTTTTGGAAAAGATGGTCTTCATATAGACACACTGCTGTGCCTCTGCCCGGTGTGTTCCTCTGGTTCAGTGAACATACACCTCTCGGTTGACCTACCTGAGGTAAGGCCTCTGGTTGGTTGGGGTTTTTGTTGGGGAAGCCAATCATTAATCTGAGGGCTAGGCTGTACGTAGAAGATCACATCTGGTTGGCTCTGAGTTGGGAGAAGAGCCTTTTAATAATATTATCAGCTACTAAGAAGGCCTTAGTACAGACTGATTTTGCCTCGCAGGTGATGCATGTTTGCATGTTAGTCATAAACATCTTGGTATGGTCTTTCAGCACAGAACCAAGCCTGCTTTTAGGCCTGGCAGGAAGGATGGATCACTGCTCACACCTTAAGAAAAATCTGGCTTTATTTATCAGGATTTTTTCTTAGAAAAAAAAAAGGGGGGCTTGTTGTGGACCCTTGACTTAGTTTTTCCTAATGAGTTTTGGTTCATGCTGGAAGCTGACTGCATCCAAATCCAGCTGGAAAACTGGAGGCTATTTTGTTTGACAGAGAATCAAAGCACTAGATGGTTCCTTTACCTCTGAAATGAGTTAAGGAGCTCTCAGGTGTGGCACCAATTTATTGTGTTCTAATGGCTTTCATCTAAGGAATATGTGAAGTTCCTCAGAAACAAATTGAAGGCATTATCTGCAATGATCTTACACCTCTTTCCTCCTAAAGCACTGTAAGTACAAACAGTAATGAAGAGTGCAAATGGACTTGCTGCTGTGATTAGATAAAATCACTTTCTCTGTGATACAGAAAACTTGATTCTTTGACCTAATTTAGGTGTGGGGGAGGGTGAATATGCTTTTGTATTCAAATAGTTTGTGTGGAAAAGTCACAGTCTGACAGGTTATAGAATTGTTCCAAATTTCCAGCTCCAAGTGCTGGAGGAGGACCCTGACTTCTTCTGAAGAACATGGGGGAAATACCAGCACAAACCTAATCATCTGAGGTGGGAGAGAGTGCACGTGTGGTGGTGTTAAGCTACAGGTCACACAATGCAAGGTTGGTGACGCGATGAGGACTCAGTGGAGAAGGTCATGGATGACAGTCTTCCATGGGTGGGACCTCATGCTGGAGCAGGGGAAGCGTTTGAGGGATGCCCCTTTGTCTGCTAAGAAAGAAAACAGCTCACAAGGAACTGACTGAAACCCCCATCTTGTCTCCCCCTGTGCCTCCTGGCATGGGGAGAAGGGAGAGAAATCCTGAATAAAGTCTGTGAGGAAGAGGAATAGGGGGAGGTGTTTCAAGATTAGTTTTACTTCCCATTCTCCTACTCTGGTTCTCGTGTGTGTGAAATTAATCGGATGGAGATTTCCTTTATTCCATGTTGAGTCTGTTTTGCCCATGATGCTGATTATGGAATGATCTCTCCCTGTCCTTATCTCCACTCCTGAGCCTCTCAATAGGTATTTTCTCCCCTGTCAAGCCGAGGGGGGAGTGATAGAGCGACTTTGGTGGGAGTCTGGTCTCCAGCTGGGGTCAAACCACCACAGACTTTTATTGTGTTGAGCAGCAGTCTCTAGTCCTACAGCACTGACTTCTTCATCTCTTCTTATCCAAAGCTTCGTAGGGTGATGTTAGAGAACAAGGAGCCACAAAGCCACCAAGTTCCTTTGTCTTTATCCTAAACAGAAAATCACATCCTCCTTCATTTCCCGGAGGCAGTTTATTGTTTCCACATTCTGGTGAGAAGGAGGAAGGCAGGAATGAATTTCCCTTCAGTCCTGTGTGCCCCTAGTTTGAGAAATAGTTTTTTCCATGGTTTTCCCGTTTGTGAAAAGGCTTGGAAGGGTACAGAATGTTTTACTAGAAGATCTCTAAGTGTGTGGTCTGCCATGAGCGATGGTGCTTCAAAGGTGGTGTCTGCTTAGCTCGGCCAGTATCATCCTGTAGGGCCTGGGGGTTGGAGCCGCGTGTCCGGACTGCTGTGGCTCTTCATCGCGGTGCTGGAGGAACCTTCTTTAGGTCACTTTCTGTTACCACCACACTTAGTGAAAATCACATTCCTAACTGGTTTTACAAGATGCTTTAACTACAAATACTGAAACAAAAAATACATTAAAAATTGAGTCATGGACAGAACTTGAAAATGATTTTGTGATGCATTCCCTAATTACTGGTAGCCATTATCAATGCTCTTATAACCTTTTCCACATGGTAGCATCTTTTTTTCTAGTGTCTGATTTACTCTGTCAGTAAAACCAAAGAGAAGGTTCTTTACAAATATGATTGAACATAATGATATTGTCACTATGTTTTTGATACAGTGGGGGTGGGTGTTTCCATTTTAAATCTGTAAATAGACGTTTCAGAGGCTGTCAGGTTAATTGTAAAAGTACTGAACCCTGGAGGATTTCAGGAATATTAAGATACGTAAGTCTGTTGCTATGTAAGAAATAAAAATCATTTAAAATCCTTGTTCCCTCCCACCCAGTTTAGAGTGAGGAACTGCAGAGATGCTTGACATGAAACCAAAATTATCCATGCCTTTCTGTGCCTCAGGAGTGAAATGGACAAACAAGATGACTGTCACAACAGAGAATTTTAAATCCTGAACACCTTTGACAGCATCCCTGTAGCTTTTCCTTTCGCTTGTGCTCTCTTACCTCACAGCACTTTGATGTGGGCACCAGTTGTGCTTCGTTTTGGACACTGCTATTTCTTTTGTTGCAGTGACCTTTCTGTGCCTCACTGCTGGGTTTGGGCATCCCCTCTGCAGGCAACAGTCGATGGGGGGTGGGAGATAGGGGCTGTCCTATCTTTATAAAAACTCTGCGGTGTAATGTTGATGTAAGGTTGGAACAAAGCAGGAGTAATGCTTTCTTTCCAGTTAGAGGAAGAATGCTCTAATTCTTTCTAAATAATCAAATAATTGACTGCAGTTGAATTACACTTTTATCAAGACTTGTATTTCTTTCAACTGTTGCAGAGAAAAGGCGTGTCAAAATACTCCCAGGAATCTGTAGAGCTATTTAATATTGCATTAAAGTTAATCAGCATTAAACATGAAATAATACATCTCTTTCCCTGCTTATTACCACTCCTGCTTTTTACATCAGTATTTTTCAGGTCCCTCATTGAGGCTGTGTCATTTATGTGGCTAATTTTTTTTCTTATTTTCACTTCCCTCCTGGGAATGTGTCCACCCTTTGGTGTAGGTCTCCTTTTTCTTGCACAGGCTTCTGCAACTCTGTTGCCCATTTCACGTGAAAGAGAACTATTTTTTCCCAGCATGCTGGCTGGAATGACTGAGCTAGTATGGAATGGCTTAAACAAAATGTATGTTACTTAGGTCAGCAAGCAGATGCTTTCTTTGAACTCCAATAGGCCTTTCCATCAGTCTAGGTGATAAGTTGCACAGTAATCTCAGACTGCCTTTTTTGTCTTCACTCAAGAATGACATAGTAAAAATGCCAAAAGACCCACGTGCCCAGGTGGCTGGTAAATAAATGGAGAAGTCTGAGCATTTTGGGCAGTTACTGAAGCTACCCAGAAGAACGTTCTGGAGAACAACGTATTTCACAGTTGGTTTCGTCTTCACTGTCGTGGGAAGTGCAAGTTGGTTACGCCTCAAGCAGGGAGTCAGTGATTATGTCAGAAGTTTGAAAACTTACTTACATTTAGTATGTGTTTGTTACTTGCTTGAGTGTGTGTACACTGTATAAATTGTCAGGAGGTGAAGGCAAACCATCATCAGTGACTCCTGTTGTACCTGTTTGGGTACTGTTTTCTGTGGAAAATGGATTTCAGAATATGAACCGATACCCTCCGAATTTTCCACGATAATAGTAGTGATAATAAAAGAGAACTTCATCGAAGAGAAAAGCAAATCAAGAGCATAAAAGTCCCATAGTGTAAGAAACTGCAGAAATGGATCAAAGATTTGACAGGAAGTTTAATGTGTACATAAGTAGAGGCTGACAGGAACATGCTGTGTGTGTCAAAGGTTCCAGTGATGGAAAACTGAAACACAGTGCTCACTGACCACAGCGTGAGCCTTGACACACATTGTAAATAACCCAAAGATATATGACTGCATTAAGCAGTAGACTGGTGTATTAACAGCAGTAAATCTGCAACAGCAGAACCAGTTGGCATAGAGGGCTTCCTCTGATTAATATTTGGAACAGACTAATAAGAGTATCGCTTCTCGCGATGCCGTTTTCTCTTGCAGAGTCACATACGTTGATACTGGCCTCGCCACGATCAAGCTGAAAGCTGAAGACTCTCGTGGTCGACAGCATCTCATCACTCTGAAGTTAAATGCAAAGGTGAATTTATGTGGGAGAAGGGATTTCTTTTTTTTTTCCTTAATTTGTAAAGATTTTAGAGAGTTGGGTTTATCAGAATGGTGGGGAGATGCTTTGAGAAAATCTTTACAGAGAGTTTTTAGACTTCTAAATAAATTTAAAATTAATATTGCCTTATGGTTATCTGTAAGAATCTTGTCTGGAAACTGCATCACATGAAAAACACTTTATGGTACTGCAGTTATCTTACTGAATTACAGGCAAAGCCATCAGGGAGATTTTTTTCATTACCACTCCATCCAGAGACTGGTCACATGACAAGTTAGAGGACATTGGGTGGTTTCTTCAGCAAGTCTTGCTGCTAAGCCTGGAGATACAAAGATTTACCAAGAACTGACTAGAGAAGCGAGTTCCTTCTGTTAAAAAAATTATTTCTTTTTAGTCTAAATAATTGGTGGATTTTGGCAGTGCTTGTGAAGCAAATCCATGGCGTGTGCGGAAGCAGAAAAATTTGAATTCTTAGAACTGAACTTGTGCACAGAGTAATGAATGCATAATTAATTTGCTACTCAGTCCGTTGTTAAATACATAGCTGGAAAAAAAAAAACTGTACCAGGAAGTACAATTATGGTCTATTTAAGACTGTGTTGTCACTGTTTATAAGGGAGCTGCTATCCTGTACTTGGTGTGACACTAGAAATTGAGTGCAGCCTGTTGCCCCTAGGTTTTTTCTTGATTTTATGGCAACTGAAGTAGTTTCTAACTATTTGGAAGTACAGGGGGGGGAAATAAACCACAGTGCATTACCCATTTTTGCCAAGCCACGGTCAAACAGTGCTCCACTTTGGCACTGTTTGGCTCTGTTCAGCTTACCGCTGTGCTGTCAGGGGAGCTGAGAGTACCTGTTTCTGTTCCTGTAGCAGCTTGTATATTTCCTTTATACTAATAAAATATACTAATAAAGTCGAGACTCCAACAGCAGAGAAGGCACTGTCTAGCAGCTAAGGATATGGTGTAATAAAGAGACTAGATTATCCAACTTACTGTTGGAACAAGTGATCATAACTTTTTATTTTTCGTTTCCCAAGTGGTTGTATGAGGAAGGATCAATTGCTGGGCCTTTCAAAACCATGTCTGGCTTTTAAACTTGCCACAAGACTTTTCCCTAATGCATTGTCAAATGTTTCCACCTGTTACCCTTGTCTTAACTTGCTCTGGAGACATTCAAGGCCAATCTGGACACGTTCCTGTGTGATTTAATCGAGATGATCCTGCTCAGGTTTCAACTTTTCAACCTTTATGGTTGAAAGTGCCTGGTCCAGAAATCTGTAGCCATTCACAATTTTAGATAAATTACTGAAACCAAGCATGTGTCTTTGCAGGTATAAAAACAAATGCATTGGTTTTAGTTATCAGATTTCATTTTGTATTGCAGGAAAAGTGGGTTGGGTGATGGTCATTTCAGATCCCGAGAATTTGGCAACTGTAAGAATTTTCATGCCATGTAGTAATCAAGATGCCTTGGTAATTATCTGAATAATTTAGCAAGGGTTAGAAAATACTTCTAGATACACTTAGCTGCGTGCTCAAAAGTACAATGTAAATATTTTGTTTAACAGCAGCCTGAATTGTTCTAAGGATTATTTCTGGCATATCCATTTGAATGTGGCTGTAACAACCTGTGGTGCCATTGATATGCTCTAGGATAGCATCTTAAAATACTCTGTTCTGGGGAGTCACTCACCTTTTTTTACCTAGAATTTAGTTCTGTGAGGTCTAAAATGATTCTGTACGGATGTACAGAACCATTGTTGCATAGTTCTTGGGTATTATTAGGTGGTCAGAAAATTTTACTAGAATTCAGGGAAAAACTGCTGTGGGTTTTTTTGTTTGTTGCTGTTTTGTTGTTAGTAGAGTCTGTTTTCAAGCACTTGTTCAAATGCACCCTGTGAAAGGCTGCATAAAATGAATTTACCTACCAAGAAAGCGAAGGTATAATCAGTTAGTGTTGGGCATGTTCCTGTGGGATCTAATCCAGGTGATCCTGCTTGGGCAGGGGTGGTTGGGCTGAGTGATCTTTCCAGGTCTCTTCCAGCTTCTGATATTCTGTGATTCTGCTGGGATTTAAAGTTGTCCTAAAACCGGTCCTATAGAAAATAATTCTGACTTAGTTTCTTCTAGGCAGACTTTTATACAGTGAAAACAAGTTGATGTATTTCATGAAAAATATTAACAATGTTAAGACCAGTAACACTACAAGAAGTGTAACAGCTTTTGTGGATGCACGTTTGTGAGTGGTAACTGCCTCCTGTCTGAATTAGTAGTTTTGCTTCCATTGCTCCACCACTGATATTTAACTTGTCTGACACCAGTTTGGACAGGTAAACCACAGGATGCTCACGTTACAGGGGCTGTCTTCCAAAGGGGATCCCTAACAGAAACCACAAACTAGAAAGGCACATTAAAAAGAAAGTTTAAACAAATTTCTGGGAAATCCATAAATCCACTGGATTATTACTGAAATCAAAGCAATAGAAAATGGATGATTTAGGGAAGCTATGTCTTTTTTTTTTCTTTTTTTTTAAATCTTTGCCATTGAAAACAATTTTAAAGCTAATTACAGTAGAATTATGTTTTACATAGAATCAAGACAGGTTTTAAAAATTCTGATAGATCAATTGCCAGATGTCTGGTAAGTAAGGACAACACCTAAAGCTTTACTTTGGATGGGGAGTGGTTATGGGAAGCAGCACCTCTTTGCCTGAAATCTCCTAAAGAAGCGAGGAAGCTGGGACTTGGTGTGTCTCCCCAGATGAGGTTCTCTCCTCTGTGCTGGCAGTTGATGCAGTACTAAGGTAATTCCTCTGAAGCTGCTGCATGCTTCATTGGTAGAACATGAAAGGTTGTGTAGGACTAAAAGGAGGCAGCTTCCCCTGTGAATGAAGTTTGGGATAGGTGCTCTTAGTAAGGACAGAGTTTATTTGTAATCAGATGGTTCTTCACTTTTCTACTTTTCAAAGAAAAGAGCAGTTTGCTCTCCCCAGGTTTCACATTGGATGCTGAACAGCAATAGGTTGATGAGTATAATGAATAGTCAGTGGTTATTTTTGGAGTTATCAAACCCTTATAGCTTCAGTTTTCTTAATCCAGCTTTTTTTTTTTTTCCTCGCTGATTGACATCTGTTAATTTGGGGCTGGGGGCAGGGAGCTGTTTTAATTTCGGGTGTGTGCTCATTCATCTCTTTCTAAGTCTTTATGTGTTTTGATTACTTTCAGTTTGAAAACAAAAAAAAATGTGGCTAATCAGAGCAAATACTCTAGTTTAAATGAAAATTAGTTCTTGACTCATGAAATGGTTGAGATGTTTATTTATTTATTTACATTTTCCTATCCAGGTAACTGAGAAGTTTTAAAAAATACCTGCTCTTTTAGGTCTTAAATTCTTTTTTAACATGTCTTTGTGAATACTGAAGAGGAAACTCCAATTCTTACACCTTTTATAAATAACTGATATAGAAAGAATGTTTACATGGAGGTTTCTTCTTTAAATGATCATTAACATTCATAACTATTTCTGTGAATTCTCTACATCCTGCTTCCTGTAAGAGCCAAGTTCTCAAGATGCTTGAAGTGATCATATTCTGTTATCAAGTTTGGCAGCTGAGTACCAGGCTGACTTTAAATCAATTTAGGGGAAAAAAAAAAGAAAAGAAAAACCATGTTTCCTTTCCCTCCCTCAGTATCCAGCAGAAGCACCGGATTGCCTCGTGGATTTTCCAGTGGAATTTGCTATTTCTTGGATGCCACAGGTAAACTGCTGCACTGTGCATCGTTTTTAATAACAGCGAAACGAATGCGATGAGGGGTTGGACTTTATTTTTAACTCCATTTTTTTCCCTGTGTGCATTTCACTTTTATAGATGCTTATGTAAATGCAATAATACTGAATGGCATATACCTTTTGACAGTGTTTTATGTTTTCCTGCCTTATACCTATAGCTTGCTTGTCATATGCTTTGCACTCGTGCTGGCTGGTTTTATCCTAAGCTGTTGGTACAACTGAAATATCTTTAAGGGTGATTCTGTTTTACCTTTTCCTCAGCATATATTCTACCAGTATCATTCCTAAAGTTGAGAGATGTTTAAGTAAAAGCAGCCCCCCCACTTCTTCATCCTCTATAGTTTTTATAACACATTAAAACTTTCCCAGTTGCAATCAAAAGAACAGGAAAGTATTTAATAGAATTTTGATTTCACGGTTTAGCTGATATTGTTAATATAAAGAACCAAGAGCCATTGTGGGTTTTTTTTAGTCTCTCTTGCATTATTTCATGTATCCTTTTTTCTTTAATAGACTGTGTGTACTTGATTAAGTGGATTTAAATGTGACCACTTAGATGTAAGTTAATTTGAATTATCTCTGAAAAATAGTTGCTGTTTAATTTCATTTAATTCAGGAAAATAGATTTAACATAAATGATGGTGTTTGGTAATCCCAACTCTCATGAGTATTTCTACCCATCAGTAAAGCCTGTCCTTACTCTACTGAATTTACACAGGAACATGGCTGAAGGGTCACTCAGAACTATTTTAAGACAGGCATGTAATATGGACTGCAAAGCTCAAGGTGTTCTGCACCACCTCAGACTTCCCTCAGAGTTTGAGGAAATAACTACGAGAGCGGATCATTGCCAATGAAAAATATATTTAGTTTGATGTGTAATCTGACGCTCTGGTTTGGTTTGGAACTATTTAAACAGCATTTTTCCTTTAAATTAGGCTGCATTCCATACCCTAGAGGCAGGATTTCCAGTTGTGTTTCTAACCTCAAACTTCATACATACTTTTTATAGTAATTAATTTTAGGGCCTTGCAGTATATGTTACCTCAAATGAACAGCATTTCAGATATCCTTGACAGTCACTGCCTCTCTCTGTACCGTTAGTAATTCTGAAGTTACTACCTGGACTTGTGTTCTAATAAAACACTCCTGAAAAACAACGATGGGAAGCAGCCGCCTCTGACAAGTCAAAGCTGGGAGGGAATATATTAATATTGACACTACAAGTTAGTGGCCAGAGTTAAAAACGTGACATTCTAATACTCGAGGCTGGTGTTAAAATCCTTTTGCGGGTGGAGTTGCCCACGGACCATGTGGGAACGCGACCGGCAGATACCTGTTCCGGTCGGACATCCTGAGCTGTACGCTGCCCCTCACAACACCAGCAGCCTGTGCCTTTGTTGTACAGTCTTTTTTCCAAACATTGACTTTGTCTCCATGGGTGAGAGGAACCTCATGCTTCTGGGAAAACAAAGTGGGTGCATTAATGGTGTAAATTGTTTATTTCTAAATGCATGGCAGTGGTTGCGGCGAGCAGTCTTCGTGCCGTGGTAAGATAAGGGTTAAGGTTAGATAATGCTGAAACACTACTGGCAGCAGAATTTAGCAGGTTCTCCAGTAGTTTAAAATCGTGGTTCCTGAAAGGAAAAAAAAAAAACAACCCTGTGCTATTCCTATTTTCCCATAAAATAACATGAAATTTTCATACTGATAGGTCTTACATTTTAATATGTGTTGGCCATCTTTAACGTAAAAACTGACAAGGCTTAGCTGAAATGAGGCAGTTGCACTATCAGAATATAAACTCCCATGAAGGCAAATATAAATAGATATCAGGTAATTGGGTTCATTTTTTTTCACACCCCCTTGTCTGTGCCGTTGCCCATTTCAGGTTCTTTTCAGGCTTATGGACTTTAAACTTGAGGGGTTGTTGGGTTGCTGGGTTTTTTTCCTCCTCCCCCCCCTCCTTCTGTATAATAATAGACATGGCTTTATGGCATCCATATTAAAAATGGGTAATTTTCCTTATGGTCCCTGTCTTCCTGCTGGGTTGATAATGTTTTGATGTATTTTTCTTTTGCTCTGATGAGAGGTCTGCTGCTGCTGCTCTGACATATTCATTTGGATGAATAATTATAACTTGCACAATGTCAAGCTGAAGATGGTAGGGTTTTGTGCGTCATGACAAGCCTAGTAGCCAGTGCAGGTGTCTCACAGCATGATCAGCAACAGCCAGTGTATTCTGGCTCAGAGGAGACATTTTAGAGTAGTAAGAAATCAGCACCAAGGGCAATGCTGCTGCTGCTGCTACTGTTGTAAGTGCCAAATAAATGCAGAGTGCTTCTCAATGACAAGTGCAAGAACATCCACTTACTTCAGTTATATTCTTTTTTTTTCTAAATAATCAGATAAATGTGCTGTCTCCACGGTTCGGCGTACGCTCTGAGCGTGGTTCTGCGGTTTCAGTGCATCCCCGTTCTGCTGCCCTCGCATCAGGGTGTTGTTTCTACACTGACCACTGCCCACCTGGTTGGCTACATGAAGGTCGTGAGAGTGGAAATTAATGACTAATGAGGTCATGCAGCCAGCCAGCAATGAAACAGTAGCACGAGATTCAGAAGGTATCGTGGTAGTAGAGAGATGATTCTCTGGTTATTCAGATGAAAACACAGTGAAATTCATCATAATTGTGCTTTTTCGTAGCGAAGGAGCTTCACAGACACCAGCTTTATATTTATAAGACACTTGATAAATTGTTCAGAGTGGTGGCTCTCGATTCATGCTAAGGAGGGGCAAATTGCTAAACTACCAGTTGTGAGAAAGAAACAGTCTCCAAACAGATCTGAAGTATCAGAATTATTTAGGTGATGCAGGTGATCCCTTTTCCACCCAGCCTCGGTTCACTTAGTTAAACTGTGTTCCGTGTGTGGGTTCCTAAAGGGCAGGCAGGTGACAGCACCGACAGCGTGGGCTACTGCTCCTTTGCCTCTGGGAGCCCTTGTCGTTGGTTCCCTTTTGGATGAGCAGATTTTGCATTAGGAAGAAATTCAGTGGAAAACATCTCCTAGAAAAGATGACATTTTTCTCTTTCTTTTAAAAAAGAAATTTTAGTAAGTTGTGGTGTTATTTACCTTAGTTAGAGCATTCTTATTACTGCTTGATTAAGATTTAGTTCATTGAGGATTTGGAGCAGGGGAGTGAAATTGGGCAGAGGAGCCGTACAGGCGTGTAGCACTGCTTAAAGGTGACTGCAGGGCTCCGTGGATTTTATGGTAGGCACAGGCTCGAGGCTCTTCCCAGCCTCTGTGGCTCTGGAAATCAGAGTCAAGGGCAGACTGACTGTTTATTCCCATTCCACCCTATTCCTTTAATTGAATGAAATGTTGACCACACCACAGGGGTAAACTAGGGAAAGTGTTTGAATCAGAATAAAGGTTTTTAACAAGTAAGGAAAGAATGGGTGTGAGTAGCTCCCTGTGAGGAGATGGAGATGAGAGAGCAGAGGATAGGAATGGTGAAAGCAGTGTTGGAAAACTGTGGGAGACTCTTTCCTGGGAGAAGTGCCCCTCGGAACCACGTAGGTCCAAGTGTGTGGTAACAGTCTTGTCTGAAAGTGCTAAGCAGCAAAGAAAACATAGTCAGTTAATCGAATAAAAAGGACTGTTATAGTTTTCAGGGTTTGCATGACAAGCGTGTGATGGATTTAAATAGCTATAGATACATTCATGTATATAGCAGGAGACAGCTGGCAACATCAATGAAGCATGCAAATAAGATCAAATGAACAGAGCATTAAAAAAAGAGAAAGATTTAACTACCTTTTTAAGGAACATCATTGAAAAATTACAATTAGTATTAAAATTAATTGGATTTTAAAACTTATCTGTGGGTTATAATCCCTTGATGTTTCTTTTTTCTAGCGAAACCCTTTGAATTCCCGGAAGATAAAGATAAAAATGATTATTAGAGGATTTATCTGTATGTGATATAGAAAAATGTAAAAAAAAAAAAAAAATCAAAATGGAAAGCAACTGTTGCAAGTACCAGAAAATTATGCTATTAATTTAAGTGTCATCAGAGCACAAAAGATCACATTTCAGGACGGTGTGAAAATTATTAAAATACTGGAAATAATAGTACTTAAGATGAAGATATTATACTCTAAGATGTGGTTAAGTGACTGACACTATTATATCACTTCAGGTATTATAAAAGTAACAAAATGCTTTTAAAGATAATAAGCGTTACATTTGGAGATTGGTGGTATTCACACTTTTCTGCTTAAGTGCTTTCCTACTTTCATATAATTTAATAACAGCAGGAAAAAGGTAGCATTTTATTTTTAAGCTCCACTGTTTCTTTCTAAAATATGTGTGATTGAAATAGAACAACTTATTACATACAAATTTCTTCTTTCTTCCTCTGAGATCATCATTTTAATTCGCGTGTGTTTTGTCCGGGAGACAAAGGAGGAACTTAATTGCTAAAGATTAAAGGAGCCGATTCCGCGTGTGTTTTGTGTTATTTATAGACAAATACCTCTGTAAGAACCCAGCCTTTGCTTTGCTTCTTAACCCCAGGAGCTTGTTCACAGGCCAAGAGAGAGAGAGTTGAAATTTTTTTCCTACCTGTTTCTTTTTTAAATTCTTTTCAAACCGAACCAAACCAAGCCCAGACTTTTACTGTCTCTTTATGGGAACCGATGAAGCCAGGCCAGTCCTCTCCTGCCCTTCCTGCGCTTTGCATGGGTTCTGTGTCAGCCAGTGGGTTTTGTACCCTCTGGGCATCCACGCTGGGAGGGCTGGTGTTGGCTGCTGAGCGTTTTCTCTACTTGCAGGAGCCTTTCCTGCAAGAAAGGTAGAAATGGTGACTTCTTTTGTGCTCCCTGCTGGTTTTAAACAGACTTCTTCCACACCGCCGTGCGGAATGTTGTCCCGTATAATGAAAGATTTTTCTGATTCCATCTAATCCACTCTCAAATACTGAAATCCCTTGGGTGTAATCCTCTGATTATTAGATGGTTTTCTCCTTCTACTTACCGTATTTACATGGTTTGAAACCTAATGTTAAGTACTTGTTTTTATACCTCTTAATTTTGAAGCTCTGACTTTGTTAGGTTTCCTAGAGTCTGGAAGATAAAGAAGTTACTTTAGTTGTGTGGGTATTTATAGCCGGTGCCGCCCCCTTGATCCTCTCCTGAAATAGCAGAAAGTCAGAAGTTTAATGGTAGATCAGGGTGATTTTAACTTCAATTTTACAGTAGTTTATTACAAGTTACAAGGCACATTAAGAGCTTTCAGAAAAAGTACAAGTGAAATCCGGGTGCAATGTAAGTGTGTCACAGCCCATCGGGCTGCAAGGATTGGTGGGGGGGGGTGTTTGTACTCAGGATGCAGCTATTTTCTTTTAAAAAAAAAACAACCCGGGGTTCTGTGGTTTATGGTGCTGTGATGTGATACCTTTTAAACACCTCTTCAATTACCTACTGTTTGTTTTCTGAATATTCTATACAGCTGCAGGTGGAAACTTACACGACAATTAAATTTCTTCTTTTCTTAGAACTCGTTACTAGACGTTTACAATCAGTTCCTGGCGGCACTGGAATCACTGAAAGAGTTTTGGGATGTCATGGATGAAATTGATGGGAACACGTGGGTGCTTGAGCCAGAAAATCCCGCACGGAGTGCCACGAGAAGAAGAATCGCTGTAGGTACGGAAAGATTTGAAGGAATCCAGTGGATCTGAGAAGTAAACCTGCCTCGGGGCGCTGTTTGCCTGGTTTACCTAATCAGATGGTGCTTGTTTGAGCTGGGAAAATGAAAGGTGGCACTTAAAAATCAGCAAGACACACTCTTTTATTTTGCATATTGAGGGAAATAACCTTCCACAGAACACTGAACCTGTTTAGGGAGTTATGGCAACTTTACGGCGTCACGTAAAGCCAGAGTTTCTGCGGGGAGATAACCACACGGTTGTCAGTTATGAACATGTAGCTGTCAAATACACTGTGAGGACTTGCAGAGTGACTGCAGAAAAGTCGGTATCTGTAAAGACCCAGCTCAGGTGAAGGCCTTATCTCAGTCACAAACTCCAGATCTTTTAACCAGACTATGACTTTAGATTGATCCTGTCCTGAGTATTAGCGTGCAGAGAAAAGAGGGTTGAGTGAGGCAGGTGGAAAGGGCAAAGGAAGAAGAGAGGAAATGAGAGGCTTACGGTGTTAACAGCCTGAAAAAGTACCTTAATTCATATGCTGATGTTGGCTTTTTAGGGTCCTTATATATGTGTGTGCATTTGTGTGTGTATAGAAAGAGTGAGAGATGGGCTAAGGAGTCTTGTAATTGCAAAGGAGAAACTTGCCACTGTCAGAGGTTAGAGGTACAGGGGAAAATGGTATCTTTGAAAGAAGAGTTCTGATTTTTAGCTGAAACCCAAAATGTCAATAGCGCATTGTAGAAATCCGAGAACATACAATGGACCAAAGTAGACCTGAGCTGTCCCCGAGAGCTGTGGAGAGCCTGATTGCCTGCAGAGTGAAGAAGGAAAGGAGCTGGTGGGGTGCTGAGGCTGCTCCTTCGCCGGGGGTGGAGGGAGGGACGGGAAGGGAAGGGACAGGACGAGTTCAGCAACCGGCTGAAATGACATGGGTCGGACGATGCTTCTTTTCTGTGTGTGCGTGCAGCCAGGGTGGCTTTATCTTGGTTCGGCTCCACTTTGACACAGACCACTGAAAAGGAAAGAAAAGGCTCAGAAAGCGCCTCGCGTCAGATCAATGGAGGGCAACACGAGGCTTTGAGCCCTTTGTTGTCGAGCGCAGACAATCTCCAGTTAGGACTAAACTTTGATCTCATTCATTCTGGTTCCTTCAAGGAGGACAAGCCTAACATAGCTCTTAATTACACAGAATGTTTTTGTTTAGGAGGGGATTTGCCGTAGGGATTTTAACCTGGCTGCAGAAGGGTTTTGAGCCGCTTGCCCCTTAGGAACAGCGCAGCTTGGGAGGGGGATGCGGTATCTTGTCAAAGAAAAAGGTCGGCTGTCTCCAGAACAGGCTGTTGTTTGCTCAGCCCAGGGGTGTGCTGGGGGAACGGGGACAGGACAGCTCTGTGTGGCTTTTACTGCTTAATACTGTCCTTTGTCTCTTGGGCTGCCAGAGATGATGAGAAATTAATAACAGTTGCATCCCTGCTACCTGTAACATCGCACTGAGATTTCGCATGGATCATGTCACCTAGCTTGAGTTTGATTACTCACAAATAACACTTAAAGACTTCAGAGCAGTCTACAAGAAGTGCAAGGCTGGCAGTTATTTTTATCAGTTGCTGGTTTTAATTGCAGCCCATTGAAATTTAAATATTTAATACGTGTTGATACTCTCTAAGGTTAATTTGGCTACCTACCATCTCTTCTATTCGCCATAGTCGTGAAAGCCACCCCGAAGTAACCCCTTTAAAGTTGCTGTCTGAAAGCCATTAATGGTTCTGGTTTTAAAGGCTTGTCAGTGAGGAAAGTGCCTTACCCGCTTTCTCATGGCAGGGAACAACGCCTCGGTGAGCGTAGAGGTGGATCCTCGGCATCCGAACATGCTCCCCGAGTGCTATTTTCTGGGCGCAGATCACGGTAAGGCAGCAGCCGTGCTCCGGTTGGTCCTTTCCCAGCCTCTGCTCTCTGCTGAGCAGCCAGGCTGTAAGCGGTGTCAGGCTCCTGGGGGGAACTTTACTTAAGCAGAGCCGGGAATTAAGCTGAATATGCGCGCAGGAGAGTTTTACACAGCAGCTGCTGGGGGTTTGAACAGCCTAAATCCATAGCGTGCTGGTTTGCTCGCGGAGTGACACTTTTTTCCGGCGCCTTCCGAGCACAGTTTAGAGGGAACCCTGTGTCCTACAGCCAATTGCCCAATCATGTTTATATTTCAATAAAATTGGCTGTTAAAAAAAACAAACTAAAATTAAGTAATTTTAGTTTTACTTAAGTATTACTGAAATTATTTCCAAACATTATTATAATTTACTCCATGTCCCACCGCTTTTCACCAACTGTTTATGGTAACTAAGACACCGTTTCATATTTATTAAATATATATTTTTGGTAAATATTTATAAATATTAGTGTTAATGAATTTCCAAAACTAAGAACCGAGAGCTGTTGTGACTTCAGTAAATAATTAAAGAAACCCAACCCCACCCCTGCCGTCCCGGTCAGTGCTGAATTAATTATGAGGGGTTGGAGTGAAAGGGACCCTAAAGATGATTTAATTACGTATGTACCTTGCTTGCAGTGGTTAACCCCTTGAGAACTAAGCTGAACAACAACATGCACTTATGGTAAGCATCTTCAGTAACACGGGTTTGAATCTGAAAAGGTGTTTGCTGTTCCCAGTGCTGACTTTCTCCCTCTTGCACCTGCAGGGATCCAGAGACCAGTTTATTACAGAACTTGAAAGACCTCTTAGAAATTGATTTTCCATCTCGTTCTGTGATGGAGAAAAGTGTAAGTTGCTCTTTGTTAATGATCAGTTGTGTTATTTCTCAAAAAGTAAAATTTAAATGGTCACTTTTTAACTGCTAGGGAAAATAAGAGACTTGGAAGAGAGGTAATTGGATTAATATATTGTCATAAGGACTTCTGAACTTCAAGCAACAATTGTCAGAGCTTGTTAACCTTTGATTAGAGGTGCACACTTTCCTGTGGCCTTCATAGCAGTAAGGCGATTAATAACAGGCTTCACTATTAAAAGGGAAAGAGGAAGTTCCAGAGTAGCTAATGAGGGGTGGAAAATCCAAACATTCTGTTATGGATGTTGATGACTTAGGTTCTAATTAGGTAGAGCTGCTTAGAGGGGACAAGAGGCCATCCAAATACTGGTGCATTTCAAACAAACTTGGAATTAATTTTTGACAATGCTGTAATGCTGGATTACTGGCTTTGCTTCCACTTGTGAAATCTGTAAATTAATATCTGACGGCGAGGTCTGGGGTCTAGTGTCCAAATGTAGTGACAAATCATTGTGTCTGAGAGAAAAGAAACTGTGGGGCTGCCGAGAGTACGAGACTGCTTGTCACACTGGACGTAACTCAGGGAGAGGATACAGCAGTGCCTAGCACAGTCCTGCACGTCTGGTAACTAACCCCACTATTATCCACTTTTGGAAGGCAAAAATAGTAGATTAAGTAACAAAAAAGATGCAAAAGTGAAGAAGACAACTGGGTGAAAGTGGTTCTGCACCGGCAGCCCCTCTTCTTCCACAGTTGTACCATAAGCTAAACTGTGCTGTGCTTGAAGGATTTTGCTCAGGACTGTGGTATCTGCTACGCCTACCGCCTCGACGGCGCCACTCCAGACCACGTGTGCGATGACCCCCGCTGCGGACAGCCTTACCACCAGGCCTGCCTCCACGAGGTAAAGTAACTAACAGGGGACAGACTTGCTGGAAGCAGGTGTTGCCCATGCAACTTTCCGATGAATCAAAGTCCTTCAAGGAGAGCTGTGCCAGCCCGTCACCAAGCTGCCGAGCCACAGCTCACACGTGGGCAGCCTGCCTCATCTGGCAGGCAGACGGCCTCCGAGTTGGCACGTGCCCAGCCAGGTGTTGATCAAATGAACTCTGTTGGGGAGAACCTCTGGTAATGGATGGTTCTTAAAGCTGATGTGAAACCAACTGTGTCCAGTTCTGGAACCCCCAACATAAGAAGGACATGGACCAGTTGGAGAGGGTCCAGAGGAGGCCACAAAGATGGTAAAGGGGCTGGAGCACCTTTCCTATGAGGACAGGCTGAGAGAGTTGGGGCTGTTCAGCCTGGAGAAGAGGAGGCTCTGGGGAGACCTTCTAGCGGTCTGCCAGGACCTCAAGGGGGCCTACAAGAAAGATGGGGAGAGGCTGTTCAGTAGGGCCTGTTGTGACAGGACAAGGGGTGATGGGTTTAAAATAGAGGGAGGGAGATTTAGATTGGATATTAGAAAAAAGTTCTTCACTGTAAAGGTGGTGGAGCACTGGAACAGGTTACCCAGAGAGGTGGTGGATGCCCCATCCCTGGAGACGTTCAAGGCCAGGTTGGATGAGGCCCTGACCAACCTGATCTAGTTGGGGGTGTCCCTGCTTCTTTCAGGGGGGTTGGACTAGATGACCTCTGAGGGTCCATTCCAACACTATTCTGTGATTCTAATTTTAAACCACTTACTTGTGTTGCAGTGGCTACAAGGTCTCCCTTCCAGCAGGCAGAGCTTTAATGTCATCTTCGGGGAGTGTCCTTACTGCAGTAAGGTAAGGAGAGCTCAGGAAAACGAGCAAGTGAACTAAACCCTGTGGGGCAGCTCATGTAGAGGCAAAAACTGTAAGGTGATCAGTTGTGAAGTACATGTGGGGGCCACTCGCCTCCCCTTTCCTGGGGATTCCTCACATTCCCGCTTCCTGGAATCAAGAGTGGAATTCTTCCACTCCCATGCATCAGTGTTTACCTAAGGGCTTTTCTGAAACAGCGTAGACAGCTACCTTTATCAACGTACTTGTGGCTGAGTCATTCACTATCACACCCCAGTGTATTTCATGGTTTATTTTTTTAATTGTGCTGTAGAAAAGGTTTAAAAACAAACAAATCCCAACATTGATAACACAAAACAGCCCCGTACAAAGAGTTTGGTGCATACACAGCTGTTGTGGGCAACTTTGAGTAGTTTAGGAGACCCTGTCTTTAAACAATACTGCCTGACGGTATTTTTTAAAATACTTTTTTTCCAGCCACTGACACTAAAGTCTTCAACAAAGAAGCTCTGAGAGAAAAAAACTGAGTGATGGGAGCAGCCCTGCTCTTACACCAGAGATACTAGTACCATGACATCAAAGAAAGTACAAGGAAAGCAGTATTAGCAGGAGGAGCACGAGTATGGCTACGCTGTAGCGGTACGTTTCGTCAATAAACGCAAGCCGAGCAAGAGCACACAGGGAAGGACGGGTGACGCCAGCACCAGTTCCTTGTGATGACACTGGGTGAGCTGCGGTTGAGAGCTGATGGTTCTGTTTGGATTCGGAAAATAGCGTTTGGGGGCCAAGGGGTGGTAATTCTCTTGCAGGGTCTTCCTGCAGGGGGAAAAGAAACCCAGGTTACACTCAATGCTGAATTTGCAGAGAATCAGTTCTTAGCTCTGGCCCGTGTCAGCGGATTCTAAGTGAAGTGTGTACCGTTAGGTACGGCTGAACACCTTCTACAGGTTTGTGCTCGATGTTCAGTGCTGGTCACCAGCTGAAACCCTTCTGTATCTTTTACCTGTTCCCTAACCTTTCTGCAGTGTTCCTGCTAATAAAGTTTAAGCTTGGAAACCCTGGACATTTCTCTGAAGTTGGATTTTCAGTTTTAGTTTGCATCTCCTAGTGAAGCTGAAGTTCTCCTGCCTTACCACGTGCTGGTCCAGTGGGATTTGTTCAGGTTTGATGGGGTGGCATTTTGGTTTGTTCAGGTCAGTGTCATCCCTTAGCTTACCTTTTTCATGCTCCCTTTCCAGCACAGAAACTGTTCTTGCTTTAATTTATACTTAAACTGGAACTGCAGCTCTCACAAAGCAGACCCATCATTCTTTGACTGTCCCAGCTCAGTGCTGTTTGACTTAGGGAGGTGCCTGCAGGTAACCCCTCCAGGCAGCTGCCTGGATGAGATGTTTGGAACTGCTCTATGGACAAAGCTTGACACCTTCTCACCACTTCAGGTCCTTCATGAACCACTGGTTCTTCTCACACCTTGTGCCTAAAAAATCCTCTGGAATTTTCATAAGCTCATTGCTCTCAAATTCTTTCCTTTATTTGTCTCTCAGATTATTTGAGAGGAAGTCTGCAAAACTAAATAAATGCAATCCTGCTATTTTTTTCCTTCTCCAGTTTCTCATTTGAGTGCCAATGTTATCTGACATCCATTTTAGCATTTAGCATTATTAATCATATTGGAATGGCAGCTTGTCCTTTATGAAGACTATATCAAAACACAAATAATAAACACTAGAGCAGGGATAGGTCCCTTTCCTGCCCTCAGGCTGGACCCATAGCTCCACAGGTTACAGCACAGTGTCAAGATCTACCAGCCACCTTGCCAACGTGCTACCCAAGTACATGGGGGAAGTCACACCAGCTCCTTTTTCTCCTCTGTCAGGTTGAAAACCTAAATGGGGCTCTTCCCTTACCTACTTTTTTCTTAGGACTACAGTAGCTTTTATACAAAATACACAGGAAGAAGAGATTTGCTACTTATTTTGATAGCATTGAAAAAAAAATACATTTGAGGACTAGGAAGCAGCACTGGAATATCCTCCTACTAGAGAAGAGTTACTCTGGGTCAGTGTTATGCCAGGACTCCACAGACTTTCCAGAGTCTGTCTCCCTTGCTATCATTAGCCAAAACTTCTCCAAGAATTGTTCTGCTCACCACTTTACTGCCTGATGCTCTCAGGTACAGCTGGGCTTTTTCTGCTTCGCTCTCCTAGCTTGTACCGGAGTCTCCAGGCAGTGATCAGCAGACTGCTTCAAGCAAAGAATTCTGGATTAATAATAAAGCTATCTTTAAAGTTGCATTTTTGTGATTATTGAAAATTATCCCCATTTACCAAGTTGGTTTTTTATATGAAAGAAAACCAGGGTAGAATCTCTGTTAAAATACATTTCAACTCCACAAAAGAGGGGCACACAGCGTCACTGAGATGCACTTTATTCTACATTATTTTTACTAAAATCTCAATTTTTTTCATCATTTTTTTCCACATGAAGTTGAGGAGTAAGACTGAATGCATTCCCTCAATCCTTTTACGCAGCCAGTTACCAATCATATTTGAGGTTAGTTAACTACTAAAATCCTCAGATTAAAATGCCAGAATTTAATAACTTAATTAGCACGCTATGAAGTTTTCCACTAAAGAGAGAAGGAAACTACTGGAGTAAGTTTCTATGAAGAAAACAATGGGGTCCCCAAAGGGAGATGACTCTGATTTCCCAGCCCTTCTTTCTGCACATGGAGTATTAGTTTGGGAACAGCATGACCAAGCAACTCTACACAAACTTGTTTGCCACAAACCCTACATCTAGTTTGCTCACATTTAGTTTAAACTCTTAGTTGTAGAAAAGCTGATCTTTGAACAGTCACAGCACCCCACGAGACAAAGGCAACACCAAAACCCTCACCTTTTGTGGGTGGTCAGGCCCCTGAACTGTAGCCTTATATTTAACGGGCTTCTCTCCAGTGTGGCTTTTCCAGCGTGTTACCTGAGTGTCAGGCCTGCTGTGGCAGTTCAGTTCTTCCTCTTTCACCTTGTTTTGCTTCTGCAGAGCTGGCTTTGGTGCAGGCTTCACAAAGGGAACCTGCTGATGTACACACAGTAACTGTGTACGCTGACAAGAATGTGCTAATGCTCCAAACTATCACAGGGCCCATTCCCCCACTGGGACCTGTCAGGCTGGAGAACAGGTAAGGGTAGTGCCCTGCTTGCACTTACTCCCCAGGCTTCACAGGAAACTCCAAGGTTTATGTTTGGAATAGTGCAAATCAGTGAGCATATGCTGGTGCCTTCTGGACACTAAGCTTTTTTCAAGCCAGCCCCAGAGGTGGAGGATGAGCTAACAGAGCAGCCAGACCCCCAGGAGACACCACACATTACTCACCTGCTGAGGCTCTGTTTGGTGACGCAGCCTGTTCACTTTACATGGCTCTTCCTCAGCTTGGAGCCGCTTGCCTGTTACCCGGGCACACGCTTTGGTTTGGCAGGTGTATTCTTCACCTCCCACCTTTTCCTGCTTCTGCCGACCTGCTTTGGGCATAGGCTTTGGTAAACGAACCTGTTGACGTACAGCAAAGAATTTTATACACTGGAAAAAGCATTTCAGAAAGAAAAATGTTCCACCTTCCACACCAAGATCACAGAATGAGAGAAAGTTTTCTCCTTACCTACATTTGGATTATCAACACAAGCCATCTTCAAACAGTAAGAAGTCAGCACTACAGTGTACTTGGGAAGCACTCTCAGCAATAAACTTCAGTAACACATTTTGAAACATTCATTAGTACCCTTTTATTAGGAACAATGGCAGGAAGTTGCTAGTCCATTAGCAAGTGGATCTGAAAGCATTTCATATCAATGGACTGAGTCAAATGCAAAACTACTTAAAGAAAGATAATTGCTGCGTTTTCTGACTCAGGTAATCTAATTCAAGGGTTAAAGCTTATTTTCATTCACAGCCTTCTAAAGTGTAAACGGGGACCACACAGAAAAGAGTAGCATGAGTTAACATGAGGGGGTTTTTCCCAGCGCTGCTCTAAGCTCTCAGCATCAAACAATGTCTGGTTTGGCTTTTGGAACTTGGAAGACAACTGTAGCCAAAACACAGGCTGTATGCCACATGCCTTTGGTACTTCTGGCACGCTGCTACCTCTGTAACTGTAATGTTTGCATATGGTCCTCGCCGCAGCAGCTGTATCTGAATAGAGCAGCTAAAAAAGAAATAATGGGCTGCTTTTTTTTTGTACCGTCAGCTAAATACATACAGGAGAGAGAAACTGCACAACCTAAATACCATGGGAAGTGCCAGTAAGCACTTCACTCCTTGTTTAATCCAAAACACCTTTTAGGAATGCAAAATTATTATTGGTTAGCAATGTGAAGTTGTCTCTGCTCTGGTTCCAAGCTGTCTACCTCGGTACACAATGCTGGACATAGCCCTGAGAAACGGAGTTGCCCAGGCAAGGCTCAGAGTGCTGCACTGAGTGTTAGCTGCACACTGGTTTCTCTGCATCACTGCACCATGCAACTGCTTGTCCCGTTCACAGCCAACTCCAGTACCTTTGTGACCTATACATACCTTAAAGAACCACATCACACATAAAACAGGGCTCACAGCACCTGTTAAAATACCTATTTTACACCTAAAAATCAGCATGTTCCATACTAACAGAAATTACAGGTTAGTATTGGTCATTATTTTTTAATCTGAAATCAATGAAAACCAGTAAGTAATCAGATGGCCTTAAGATGCTCCATTTGGCCCTAACACTGGTGCTTGCACTGTAGGTGAACAAGCTGAAAGTATTTATCCAATGGCAAAATGGGCAGTAAACAATTTTGAGAATGAACACAATATTTGATCACCCCTGTTTGGTGTACAATTGAAATAAGGAACCAGGATGTAGGGCTTTATATGTCTCCTTGAGATTAGCTTTACATACTACACAGGGAGCTGCATCTCAAAATTCATGTTCTGTAGCAATTCCTCTTCACATCATCTTCAAGGAACTAGTGTTACAGGATTCCCTTATTGGTACTTATGGGTGTTTACTGGTCTTCAGAAGGGAACTGACCCAAAATCACCTCTTTCCTGTGTACCAAACTGGTAGAGGTGGAATCAGACAGGTCATCTGGAGTCAGATTCTGCTCATAAGCAAGAAGTGAGGAGACAGTGGATTGTTTGTAGTGGCTCCCACTATTCTTAGGTTGCCTCTTTAATGGGAGAAGTGTTTGGTGAATAAAAGGAGAGGTGGAAAGGGAATGCAGAGGGCCGAGATGAAAAGAGTCAGACCTAGGATAACGACAGACAGTGCCGTGGAGAGATGCAGTGGGAAGTGCCTGCTTGTCATCGAACACTTTGTCAGGACTGTAGCACCAAAGTGCACCAGGCCTCGAATATCCTCCACAGCCTATAACCACAGATTGGAAAATAGGATTTTCTGAAAACAGCAATAAATCTAGGGAAATTTCACTTATCTGCTCCCTCAGCTTGTATTTAAGTACCCCTTAAGTCCTCGGAATAGACCTAGAAATTTCCTTTCTGCAGCTGTTTTGCAGTGAATGTGACAGGCAAGTTGTGCACACAAGCAGCGAAAACAGGTGAAGAAACATGCTCAAGTGAAAACCAGGTATCCTTGGAACAGAGGCAGCATTACTTGCTATTCCGAGAAGCAGAACGCTCAACATTAAAAATCCCTCTGAAAAAGTGATGACAGGAGCCAAGGTTTAGTAACACACAGACACACTCCCTCTCTGATCTCGTTCCTGGCCATCAAAACCAGTTCTGCTCAGTCCTCCAGCACAGGACTGGTGATAACTGACACTCATGGATTCTTCGGTGGGGTTGCACACTTGCAAGTGGCAAGTGCTACAGCAGCTTTTACAGCCTGGAAAGTCAGGATCATCTTTTATACCAGCATACTGTCAACTCTTAGGCCAGGCAATAAGAAGAAAACAGTCAGGTATCGAATACTAAATCTAGGAAATCAGAGGCCGTTGTGAACCAGGGATCCAACAGTATCATCTGAAAATCAGTTAACAGCTACCTGAGATTTCAGTTCAGAAAAGAGAACAAAGTTTAAAGAAAAAAAAACTTCTCAAATTAGCGAGAACTAAGGGGTCACCGTCACAGCAAAAGAAATAGTCACTGAAATAGCTTCCGGTTTTGTTAAAATAAAATGTGATAAACCAGAAAAGTCAATAAAATTGCTAAAATAAGTATCTGTAATTACCAAGATCAAAACCCAATGCCTTTTTATTAAACATGAACTTTTGTTCTGCCTTCCATAATACGTAAATAGTGCTGACAATTGGTTTGCGAGGCACTTGCTACAATAAAATGTAATTGTATCATGAGAGAAAGGTGACAATCAGGAGATCATGAAAAAATTACATATTCTCACTGGTGGTTAATTAGCCATGCAAAACCCCCTCAAACAGATATTCTCTTCTATTAGGAATGATTACTATGCAGGCCTACAGATGTCAATACCACAGTCATTCAAATACTTCTTTCCCTACTAATTGAAGGTTGTAAAGCTCTGGTGCCAAGGTTTTGCTTCCAAAGAGCTAATTTATGACTAGAAGGATATTTTATGTCTTCAGTTGCAGCAGCTACAAAACTCAGCAAATCAGAACCATCTGTGCACTGATACTTGAATCACCATTCATCTAGCAGCCTATCAGTCACATTAGTTTGCATCCTGCATTCTTGGCTCACGTACACTTGTGACGGTCCAAAGTTCACCAGAAATATTAAAAATGAATGGTACCCTGACCCTGCCTTATTGCACACGCATCGGAGACAGAAACGGGGCGTTTGCATACGGGGACTTCCACGGCAGAGGTAGGATGGGACTGACATTTCACGGCAAGTCCAGCAGGACTGCTAATTACCTCAATCTCCCCTTATTAAAACATGGCTTTATTAACTATATAGTTTCAGATTTAAAAGCACAAAAGGAAAATATGACACGATAGCTGTCAGCTTTTAAATCCTGTGTTAGCACATCACATAGCGCTGCATACCAATAACACTGTTAAATCCCAGAATAATACCTCCTCCACTTTAGGGGCTGCAGGAGTATAAAGGCAAATGACAAAGAACAGTTTGAAAGCAAGAAAATGAATTAAATGCTTGCACTAATAAAAGTAACTTTGCTTTTAATCTGGAACGAAGGAAAAACCTGGCATTCAGGCTTGTCTTCAAGATGTTAGTGAACAAAGTCCTTGACTTCCCCATTATCCTGAAAGTAAATCATTCTCCACAGACCTACCGCTTTGAAGTGAGAGGCTGCAGGTCAAAAGGACTCATGACAGTTCTTCCTCCTTAAGGGTTGACATCCCACTTTTTAGCAAAGCCAGGGGAAACAGGAATTAACAAACACGGTGTATTTAAGGCAAAAGAACTGCTGTGTCAGTCTCATTTTGAGATCTTAAAACTATTTCCTCTTATACAAATAAAAGGCAACAATCAAGTAGGAGATGTCAGAAATAATCCCAGGACTGTCTGACTTACTTCTGACACTTTTGCAGCACGGTGGTTTTGCGTGCTTGATGCTGCAGAGAATTCCAGAGGGCCATCGTAGCGAGTTCCACTTGACTCCAGCCCATCCAGCAGGATTTTCTTGAGCTCTTGATACTTTGGCTTCTCGTCATACGCTAAGTTATAAACGCACATCAAAAACTTGGCTATTTCACCTGTAGAGAATATTTTAGTGTAAGTTTCACCTGGTGTAGACCTAGAAATTCAGCAAGAATTTAATTCCAAAATGGAATCCCACATTGCCAAACAAGATGAGGCAATTCAGTTGCCAACTGAAGACAGGCTGGTAACACAGAACTGACAATATCTTGCCGTAGCAGGATGGGAGAGGGAAAAGGTAGACTTGGACAAACAAGCAAGCCCTGAAGTGCTATGTCTTGTTATGCACATGCATTAATTCTTATAGCACCAAAAGCTATCCAAGTATAAAAATTAATCAACATACTCTAATGACAAATATCAATAGTTACGTGTAAAATAGAAGCACTGTCTATTTAATAAACCATACATACCTTTAAATATTAACTGCTCTTAACTACACTATTTAAATCTGCACAGATATTATACTCCAAATGCTTGTGAAAAAAAGCAGCCTTTTTTCTTTTTTTTTTTTGGTACTTCTAATTCTTGGACAAATATTGGTTTTGAGATTACATCCCTAAACCAGTCTCACAGCAGCATTATTTTGCTATCATTATGGAGAGGTTCTAGAAACAGAGAAACCACTAAACAGGCAGAAATAATGCTACTGGGATAAAAACACACTGTGGGGGGGGAGCATCAAACTTTTCTTTTGGTTGAAGACCCAAGTGCATCCTGAACCTGGAGTACTGCACCAGCAGGTAAAATCCCAACAGTAAAGATTTGCTAAATAGGCAAACACAGAAGAATATATTTTATGCAATACATGATGCATTTCAATAAGGCAAATACAGAACTGTTATATAAATAACCAAACAAATCAATAAATCAAAAATAGATGCTGGCCTATGAATGAAGTTTGGTGTGTTCCCTGATTTTCTTTTGTATTCCAGTGAAGGAAGAAACGTGAGACAAACCATCCATTCATTTGCTTTTTCAAACTGAGTACTAAGCAATAAACCCCTTGTAAACAGTTGCTTACTATTTCCATACTAACAGCTCCTTCTGTTTCTACGACAGTCACTGCTTCCTAACACCTTGGATTACACAGAACTAAGATCCCTTATGCAACTCTGTGGCATACCTCACAGATGAGAGCGATCGAGACTGAGCTCTTAATGTCTACATCTTCTACTTAGTACTTGTTTATGGGATAATGCAAGAAAAGCAACAGGGGAAAAAAAAAAAACAAAGCCCAAGCAACAAAACAAAGCCCAAGAGCTCCAGCAATAAAAGCATTAAGTATCTGTACCAGTTAAGTAGTTTCTTGCACTGACCAGTATTTGACAGCATCCAGAAATTTACCCTCTGCCCTTGCAGAAAACAAGCCTTTGAGGTAAAAATACTTAAAATACAACAAGCTAGTACATGAAGGGCCTGATCCAGCTCCACTGAAGTCAGAAATATTAGTTCAACTAAACTGCACCCTGAATTAATGAATGTGACATATAATCTAACAACGAGTATTACATAACTCCTGTGTTATCAGCTAAATACAGATGTTGCAGGCTGAATTCTGCTGTTGGATACGTTTGTCTCAGAGTGATTCACACAGGCTTGATTTCAATGGCTTGATTCACAGAGGAATCCCGCTTGCACGCTGTGGTTTGCCCTGTAATACTGCATGGGCTCTGGCTTCGTGAAGGTGTCTACCTTAAGGTGCAAAACTCAGCATTTAACATCTTCAATTTAAACTCTTAAATGTGTGTTTCTTCTCCTTTTGTACTGCTTCCCCCAAACAGACACTGAAGTATTTTTTGTAACAGACTAAAGAGCTATATGGTACATGGTACAAGCACACTTACTGCAACTGCTTCCAGAAGAATCCCATTCCATCACTGAGTCTGGGAGCTCATCCATAAGTCTGAAACAACATGAGTGCAACAATTTAATGTGGTTTTGGAGCAGGTGATTCTTCATTTGGGATTTAGGAAGACAGCAAGACTCAATTCCAAAGGGAGTGGACCTCCGGGATAGCTAATGGTTCACAGGACTGCTTTTAAAACAACATCTCCTCTTACCAGCTATGTTTTTAACTCTTTGGAGACTGCTGATTTCAGCAAGACCAGGCTTACAGCTAAGACTACACTTCAACATTAAGTTCTTCTCTGCAGATGTTTTAAGCTTTTTAGAAAGAAAAAGAAAAATCCTTTGAGCCGAAATGACTTGTTCTGATTTCAGCTTAATGATTAATGTTTGTATTTTGGAATTTAAGAAACAATTCTGGTCTGCCTACTGGTCACTCAGCATCCGGTTTCTTCTGCCGTGCAGCTCACAGGCAGCTGGGGGATCGCTGTCAAAATTACAAGCAGGGACAAAAGGGGAGAGGGAGGTTAAATGCCCTTAAGTCCCAGGCAGTTCATGAACCAAAGGGCAGGACCACAGATGTGCTTTTTTTCTATCCAGAAACGATGATGGACACTGGAGTTGTGAATCAATTGTACCCTAAAAACAGATGAAGTATAACCAGCTCTCATCTCTGTGCAGGCATGAACCAGGATGATCTCCCAATGCCTGCAGGAAGCCCCCTTGCCCTGAGTTTAAATCTCTTAGTTCAGTCTAGCTGTTAATACAGTTGAGGTGTCCCTTTTTTTGTTTGCTTCAAGGAGCCATAAATCTCCACCAGCAAGTAACAAGATGTGTTCTCAAATGCATAAAGTTTGGGTAGACAGGCTAATAACCTTCCATCCAGCTATCTGCTTAGTATCAGAAATAGAGCTTTCAATTTTGGGGAACTTTTAAAACTTTTAAACACTTCCCTGTAATCTATCTTAAATTCCAATTTAAATGAAACCTCTCCTCTGATTCTAGCACAGCACATTTCTAAACTCACATATACCAGCAGTCCTTAAATATTCCCTTACCAAAGCCCAAAGCTTTGGCATCATTGTCTGATCAGCCCATTACTGGATGAAAGACAAAGAACTTGTAGCAAAGGGGTGACAGGATGACAGAGTTTGAGGTCCCGCTCCAGCTCCTGCCTTCCAACTGCACCCCAACTTCCAGGCCCAGCCCCTTTTCCTCACCATCCCACTGACTGTCTGCAGCAAGACTAGCACGCTCACAAGTGACTCACCTGTGCTGCTTAACATACTTACTAACTTATAAGCAACTGAATATGACATATATATATATATGGATATCTATTTCTGGCCTTTTTCTGGCACTGAAAATGAAGATAAATAAAAGGGGATGACCTGAGCAAGTTACCTCATACCACAAATGTCATTCATTAGACCAATGGGATATTGCTGATAAATGTATCCTGTACCATTTTCTGTGCATTTTCTCTAAGCATCTGTTTGCTTGGCATCCTGAAAACGCTAGCAATCTAAGGGTTAACTGCAAGGGAAGAATTAGGAGAGCAGCTTGATTGATTACATTGATTTAACATTGAATTGTATAAGTGTTACCTTGCAGGGGGTTGTGTAATGATCAGAACTTCTAAAGGAGAAATATTAAACATAACATATGATGTCAACATTTACAGATGCAATCTGTATTATCCACAGTCTGCAGGCTAACCTTTTTCTCTGTTGAGAGCCGATGCCACACTGAATTTGCAGATTGATTTCTGTGGATCAGCTATCCCTATTGTGTACCTCTGTTGTGACTTGCCCTACTTAAAAGTTTGCTGCCTTCTCCAATTGTGATGTTACATTTATGGGTAACTACTCTTCTGTAGAGCCTTCTACAGGCTACACTGTACCACATGCAATTAACTCCCTCAAGTCTCAACTGTGAAAGCAGAGAAAGAAAACACTAATACCCTCCGTCGCTTAAGTAAGCTCTAAACGAGTCATGCTGGGAAAAAGGGAAGATTTTAATCAAGTTCTTTAGTATTTTGGTATTCAATTGTTTGTAACAGCAGTGGGCTTATATAACATTAAAACATCTAAAAAGTAGCATCATATAGAAAGTTAAACAACTTATCCACACAGGTGTGGAAAAGCTTCCAAGAGATGTTTGTACTGTAGTCCCTGCAAAGCACCGTAAGTTTAACGGTCATGCACAACCACCGCTGGTGTGTGCCACAGAGCCTGCACTCATTCACAAGGCTGTCTTTGGAACGAGTATTGAACCCACACAACAGATGAAATGCTTGGGTACACTTGAATCTATCACCTCCCTACATACATGAATGTGGAAGAGGGTACATATGGAGATAGAGTTCACGTTTTGAACTATTTCTAACATCTCCCAATCAAAAAGCTAAAACATTCTTCCTCAGAAGGTACTATACCACAGGATGTAAAGCTGTCTTTCTCAGAGCTGCTCTGTTAAGCAGTAAGGACACTGCAGGGTCCTATGGAGATACACATGTGTACGTGTGTGCATTGTTTTCTTTTTACCTTGTTTTCGCAGCCTGGACAGCTACAGGGTCCTTGAGGTTCTGTTCCCAGGGCAGCTTCCCACATAGCCATTGCAGCATGCAGTAGCCAAGGATTTCAAGGTCACCTCGTCTGGATGGGGCTAAAATGGAGGGAGGGGGGATGGGGAGGAGTGGGGAGAGGAGAAAAAGATGAAGAATAAGAACCTCCTCCTAGGAAATAGGATAGACTTTGATTGAACTAGTGTTGATGAAATATGAAAAAGCCAAATGGGCAAAGTGTTTTGTTTATTCAGCTGTATTAAGACCTAAACCGCCCCAGCTTTTGGCCACAGTCCACAGACAGGCAGTGACTTGTTACTGCTGAAGTAAGGGTCAGCTTCCTCACCTCCTCCAACTTCATCCTTCCTCAGTCTGGCCTGTCACATGGACTTGATCCCCATGGCCTCTGACATGATCCAGACAGCCCATAACGGAGTACCAACACTTTCTCAAAGAGCCAAGCAGTAAAACAAAGAAATAAATGTCTGCTGCTAAATTGCTAACACATGTTCCAGGAAGTCCATGGGGTCCACATTGGTCATGCAGGGACCCTGTGAGTGCAGACTAAACACTGATGGCCTTTCCTGTTCTCCTACAGAGCTATTTCAACTTGGAAGATATGACAAAACTGCCATCTAGTGTACATTTACACGCCAAAGTTGTCTGCTTACAAGTACCAGGAACTGTTTGTTTGAAGAATCACAGCACAGGCTCATGTATTTCACTTGCTGTTTATGAAGTCCCCTGTGAAAGCTATCAGTACTACTTCCAAAAAGTAAGTTATTTCGGGAACAACTTACTCTCACCTTGCACACCCCAAACAGATGAGTAACTACACACAACAAATACAGTATATATAATTCAATCCAAACTTAACCCCAGCCACAAACGCTATCTGTGCAGAAAAAAAAAAAATAACCCAGTAACTAAAGTCAATCTATAGATCTATAAATTGACTTTTTCAAGATAAAGGAAAAAAAAAAAAGTAAGTGTAATATCAAAAGAATTGCTGCTGCTTGCTGCTACACAGAAGGAATGAAACTTGAAAAAACTGAACAAGCAGGACTGCTGCAATATTTCTTTGTACACATTTGACTTGCAGCCTATAGTTTGCAAGTCAGCACCACGTGGAACCTGCAAAACCAGAAACTGTTCATCGTGATTAAAGACAGACAGATGTTGAAGTTAAATTTATGCTTTTCCAAAAAGAATTTGCACTCTCCAGGAACAAAAGATGTCAGATTTGTTCAGTACTTCTTGTCTAGTGTAAAGACTAGTAGTTGAGCACAGTGCTGTTAATCCAGCTGTAAACAGATATCATATTTTATGGGTCTTCATTAAATAGATTCCAGAAAGTCACTCAGCAAACTTATCTTTTAATTTAAAGAGTCATCTGCTAAAAGCTACGGTGCCAACACATCGTAACTGTTTCTTGTTACCATACACACATTATTGTAAAAGCAGAAGATTAGTTCTTAAACATTCACTATTTTAACTGCTATTAGACTATGGGATTATTAAAGGCCCTTCAATCTGACAGAACGCTACACTATCCCTTGGGAGTCATTTATTTTCTGCACTAGATTCAGCAACATCCTAATGCAAGACTTGGCTCTCGTATTAAAATAAAAACACAATCTCTACCACTTGCTGTTCTGTAGTGATTTCTTCAGCCATAAATCTCCTGTTAACTGTGGAACAATTCCATTCATACACATGTGTTCACAACTCCTCTTTCCATTATGGCAATTCCAGATCATAACCACATAAACCAGCATTTTTGATTCCAGATCCTCTAATTTTCACACTAGTTTTCTGGCACCTGTTTGAGTAAGAGGGCTAGAGGAAGGTGCCTTTTGAGAAAAATTGTCAAAATTACAATAGTCCTTTTTTTTGTTTGTTTGTTTACAGAGAGACTAATTGATATGAATCTCTAAATAACACTAAGTCAATCAGACTTCAGCAGCTAAGCGAAGATAACTCGTTCTCTGAAGAAACAGTCCCCAGAGGATAAAGTTTACTTCACAGTTAACAGTTTGGCCGTGACTAATTACCTTCTCACTCACATGCAGCTCTTCCAGCCATCTCCTGACTAACACTAGGGCGAAGCTATCACAAGTAGGGAGATGTAAAATCTTACTTGTGCACCAGTACCTTCCTAAAAGCCAGAGCAGTCAGCTGGGGTGGGAGGGAAGGTACATGGAACTAAGTTGTACATCACTACTAAAAAATAAAAGGGAAATGTTTTACAGAGAGATGGTAAATTCCCATATCACTTTATCTCCCAGGTCACTGCAAGTGTTACTATTTACATGTGTTTTTCATAAAACCACGTGAAAATGTCAATGTTTGATGATTTGTCCTAGCTCCTTCTTTCTCCCTTTCTCCTTTGTCAGCTCAATACTGGAGATACTAACTTCCTCAACTTTTAAAATCACTTAGATCCTTATTTTAAAAGTATTCAACTAAATCTTTAATGAATTAATACCTATGAACAATGGAATAATTATTTTTAAACCCCTAAAAAGCAACCATATATTTACTTGAAAAAAATAAAGCTGCTAATACAATTGAAGATTACAAGAATTCTTGATAAACATCAACTGAGAGAAGTTGGTTTGGCTTCATTTTAAATATGATAACCACGCAAAAATAAACCAGTTCTGCTTAATAACAAGTCACTATAAGAGAAGTACATTCAAAATACTACATATTTAAATAAAATTCTCTTACTTCTCTGTAGACTGAAAACCTGTTGGGCTTTTTTCTTTCCTTTTTAATAGTTACTAGATTTCTGCTTTTCTATTAACTGGGGGGAGGAGTATTATTATTATTTTAGCCTCATAGTAAATACTATTTGATAGGAACATGTTGGCAATATTTTATTTCACAGTATTTTTATGGTTTCATTTTTTTATTTTAAGCTTGAAAGCCTGGTTCTGTCTTCACTCCTGCCAAAATAAATCACAGGAATGACTCCACTGAAGTTAATGAATTAACAATCATGTCAGTGATATCAGAGTCAGGCCCTAAGAAGGGGCCTATATACACTGCAAACATACATGCCTTACGTGAAGGCATGGGGTTCAACTCAGAATAACATAGCTGAAACAATTCATCCTGAGAAGAAAATATATTATCTATTTCTGTATACTGGATTTGGCAGCTGAGCCCTAATTCAGATTATTATTTCTACATCGATCATAAATGATATCACACCAGCCACACTATGGTCTCAAAACCACACCACTCCCAAGAACTCATCCGAAACCCACGTGAAAATGGAAGTAAAGATCTAGGAGGCTAACGAGTGACAGATGAAACATTCTTCTATTACTTTTAATTAGCACTGTTACATTATAATTTCTCCACGAGTTTTTCTTTAGATTGGAAGCTTTTCATGAAAAGGATCATTTCAGCTGCTCAAATTGCACCTACATGCAGTGGAACCTCCAATTCTCACTGGCATCACAGCATACAAATTCATGTTAATTCACAATTATAACACATACCATAGCCATAAACCAAAAACCCTTAAAAGTAAGGGAGTAGTAACATAGCCATGAAGAAATATAATTATGTTAAAAATATCATCACAATGCTTTAATAAACAAACTAAGAGAGATGGAACTTCTTAACTCAAGCTTGCTATGATTAAAAAAAAAAACAAATACAAGACATCAAAAATCAGTGCCTATATTAGGGTCAGGAGAAAGGAAAAGACCATGAAACACTGATAAAGAAGCATTGCTTCTGGTCAGTCTGAGAAGCCTACTGCAGCACAACAGCATTGTTACAGGCTAGACAAATGCAGTTAAATTTAAGAAGGTCTCTAAGCATGGCTTACTAGCACAAAAACTGCTGCAGAGCTGGCAGGAGTGCACAGGGAGGATACAAGTGTGACTCCCTATCCCTGACCTTGCTTGGGCAGTCATAGAGGTGCCACAGAGGCAATATCAGCCTCTCAGTCCTCAGGGCTCATGTCCCAGCACAGTATTCAGGTAACTCGCCTCAGGACCCACAAAGGCAGCAACAGCTGCTGTCCTTCCGTGGCTAAGCTCATGAGCTCTTGAGCTCTGGTCCTTCAGGCCAGAAGTTACCAAACTGTTGGCACTCAAACCTCTTCAAAACAGCACAGCTCTCCTGGACAGTCACGAAGGTTGAGGTGCTGACACACACAACCTCCGAACAAGCAGCTACATATGTCCCTGATCAGCAGATCTAGTGAGTGCAGAGCCTCACTGCTGTGCTTGCTCTGCTGCACCTGTAATACAAGAGTGCAGCCAGCAGCAGAATTCTCCTCTAGCCACACACAGGGAGCTCATCTCATCAGGAATGGCAGTGTGGGATATCCTGAAAGGATGAGGTCCTGATTTGGTGGGGAGAAGTTCAGGTAGTAGAAAAGCACAAACGTGCAAGGGGACTTCACCACAAGACCTGGGTGGGAGATTAAATGATCGTGACAAGAGGAGAAAGTACTTTATTGGAAGAAAAAACGTCCCAAGCTTGCAGTAAGAACATGTGGAGAGAGAAGGGGCAGGAAATTCTACTCTTCTGTCACATCTGTGTGGCAGGGAAAAAAAAAAAAGAAATCACAAAGGTAAGGTGCTGACAAGCAGCTTTTTCAATTCCTGGTGTAGAGAATGAGAAGCCAAAATTTAGCACCCCATTCTCAGCAACACTTATCCGTTGTGATGAAAAATGATGGTGCTCATCATCTTTTTGCTGCTTCTGGACATTTTTGGCAGGACAGAATAAACTTACAGAGATGGTTACAGGAACCTACTCAATCTTCTTGCTAAAGCCAAACCCTTATTTCACGTACACCATGACCTCTTGCTCCCTCTTCTGCTGGGCACACATTTCTAATCCAACACTCAGAAAGTAAAACATCTAAAACAACTGCAAAGTTCCATCCATTCTTCATCAGAATAGTTATATTTCCCTTTTATTTTTAGGATTTACAGTTTGTCCTGCACACAGTCTTTGGGAAATACATACCAAACTGTAGCAAATCAATAACTCATTTCACTGACAAAAAAAAAAAGAACATCTAACAGGCTCCTTCTGACTCCTAACTATACGTGGACAGACACCAAATAAACCCCTCGATCCAGAGCTCTGGTCTCTGGAAGCCATGCAGGCTCAGAAATAAGTTTCCAGGGATAGGTGTTTATATTCTTGCACATCCTTCCTCACAAAATGAACCCTGTGCATATCCCAGTCAACTCTGGCATGTAACAGAGCAGGAAAAATGGACAAGCAGCAACCTATGTTTTTAATATCAAACACCAACACTTCTGTCAGACCAGTGGGGAAAATAAGAACTGCAGAGCTTTGCCTACAATCAACCTGATACCGAGGTGGCCCTGAACAAACACAGGAGCATTTGGACAGATAACAAGGAGTGCACACTGCAATAACTGAACATGAGAGGCACTGAGAACTGACTAAAATACGGCATCAAACATAGCCTCAATGGGCTTCCCTAGTGCAGGACATGAAAATAAACATTTTTGCTCAATGAAATCAGCTCAGAGAAAACACCAGCTACGAAAAGGTAACGACCAGTGGGCCTAGATGCTCTGTGTCAAATGTCACCATTACCATCTTTAGCAGCTTTTATTATTCTAGATGTAGGCACGAGTCCTGAGGAGATTTCAGTTGGTGTGCTACCCCCATGCAAGAGATAGTAAAACTGCTATTGGATACTGTGAAGCGCTGTTAAAAGGAAGAGAATTATCTTGAAATCTATGGCAGACACAAATATATGCTGGAGGGAATTCAACACAGACAGTTCATACTCTTATGTTCATCAATGATAGCAAATTAAAACTGGTCTTACGCACTCAATGCACAGGACTGGAGTATTTAAAAAAACTCGATATGTTAAGCGCAGTATATCTCCAGAGAAATTAGGTATTGACTGCATGCCTCAGTGAGTAGAAAATCTACAAAAATCCATAGGAGCCATTGATCTGAATATTACTTTTTAACACCAAACTATGTAACAATTTTTTAAATGTACACTGGGTGCAGACATAATTCTCTTTAATTATCAATCAACAAACAAAAAAGTAATACTGTTTATACAGTATGGTCTTTAAAAATTAATACAATGAACACATGTGAATACTATGCTGAAACAGTGCAGTTGTGCCATATCAGATTTGCATCAAAATAAAGAAGTTGGAAATTAAAAACCCCACGTGCTGGTTGCAGTGAGTTTGAGCCACCAGATACAGGAGGGCTGACAGGGTGGGTCAGATCCTGTGGCCCTGACTTGGTTCAAAGTGACTATAGGGATGCCAGTGAGGCTGGGATGGAGACCTGCCAACACCCGACACGTCTGGAAGCCCCCAAGCAGTCCCGTGGCGTAGAAGAGCCAGCCTGTGGGGCTCCTGCACGCTTGGCAGAGGTGAGCTGTGCAAAACCGAAGACAAAACCAGCGTGAAGAGCTGAGACACAAGGCAGGGCAGCCTTTCCCAGCTCAGGGGGAATTCCTCTTCGGTGCCAGCACCAAGTCAAAACCAGCAGCACCATCAGTGAAGAACAGCGTGCACCACAGCATGGTGCTGATTCAGCATCGGCAGCCACAAGAACTGTATGGCCAACTCAGCCCTTACCAGGGGTTGAGAGAGGAATGTGTACTAATTCTAATGCTTCAGAGTGTTACCACATACTCACAACTGGTTGGAAACTTTCTGGATCTCAGTGGACTGCATCACAGCTACACCCGATGAGCTCCAGGGAGAGCTTGGGGAATTAACAGGCTGGGTTAATCTCTTGATTCAACTGGGGAAACACCAGTGTAGTTCTGAATTAATGAGAAGTGGTTGCATTTGATTGGCTTTACACAAGGAGGTTATCAGCTTTAAGCATTGCCAAGAGGCACTTTTGAAAGCAACAAATTTGTAATTTTAAGTTTCAGTATGTACCTCAAATCACTGTATATCTTCAGGTAGGTACTTCAGGAATAAAAGCAGAGCAAGTCAGAATGTTCTCATTTGTCTAGCTCAATACAACAACTGGTACTATTAGGAGGGTTTGAGATATATTTATGTTGCTACGTACGCTCAGGAAATGCCCTCTGGATAGGATCTCATTTATACAAAATAACATTTAAAAATTGGAACTATATTCTAAGACCACTGAAAAAATATTCTACCCTGAAAAACTGGGTAACACCAGAATGAAGGCTGCCTGTACAGCTTTAACTTGCCAACAGCAAAACAGTCATAGTCTTTAAATACTTTTCAGAGGAGCACCCCACCTCACACGGTACATGAGACTGCTCTGAGACTCAATCCTGAGTCAGGAGTACAGGAGATTGTTGAACAAAGCAGCACTTTGCTCCAAGCCCCACATCAAGAGACGAGACTAGGGAAACCAGCGGCTGTGTTCCGCCATCCGGACCTGCGCAGTCTCCGACAGAAGTCGCTGCAGATGCATATTTTCCCTGGGATGTTGAGAGACCTGCTGCAAGTGGGAAACTGGTAATTTGACCTGAATGGATTCAGGCTGTTACAAGGTCAGAGCTGAGGCATTCAATGTGAACAGTTGGATTCTCTGCAACGTACCAGCTATCACATCATGTTCCGCAGGCTTTTCTGGCAGGTGCACCAGAAAAATCTTTGCATTTTCTATTTGCAACTATTAACAAGCCAAAAGATTTCAAGTGCAAGATGGGGTTAAACTCCTGCAAGCTATCTCCCTGAATATTATGTTTTCTGGTGTCCCTTGGCTTTTCCCCAATTCCATCATGGCTTTAGCTATTTGAGGCAGTAAGCTAACCCACAGATTACAAAAGACAACAACTTAACTCACCCTTGTGGATGCACACCCTTTGCCACTCAAGTCTGCAAAATTTTCCTACTCTTTCAAATAAAAGGAATTATCTGCCCTGTAACCACATGTCCACTAGACAAACCAGCTGCTGTAACCATACAACTGACAAATCCCAAACACTTTTGCTTCCATCTATTCTTCAGCATCCATGTCAAATACCAGTACATGGCCACATCACTCACACTACCAGGAAAAATGACCAGAGTCAGAGCTCCAGAAGATGCACTATACTCTTGGCAGGGCTAGAAGAGTCTGAAATGGATGCCCTCTTCACCACAAAATATGTTCTAGCAGGTGAAATAGTGCAATTGTCTTAGCAGCAAATACTTGACAGTCTTATTTCATTTTTCCTAATGACCAGAGTTAAACGATTGCAGGTTTTAACAGCGCCGGCAAATTATCAAGACCCTCTACATTACATGGTCAATGGTCCTTTTAATAGAAAAAGCAATAATATACAGTTGTTTGTGCCAACTAAAACTCGTTAGAAAGTATTAGTTTAAGGTAACAGTTCAGCAGCTATTAACAAGCACGAATTTCTACAGCTATCATTTGTGACACTATGGTCCTAGCAAAGCTGGCAGCAGAAAACCATTCCTTTTGTTTTGGGTGGTCTTGGGGGTGCAGGGAGGAACAGGGGAAAGAAAAGTTAACAAAAACACTGTTTTGTAGCAAGAGTCAAAGTTTTTCAATAATCACCATTTTTTTCACTAGCATAACATTAGAATTGACTTTTTGTCTTGCTGACATAGCAACTAAGAAAGTTGTGTTGCATTGACCATATTGATTGTGAACAATGCAGCCATCAGTGGGACTTTGCACCATATATTTTCGATATTGACCTCCCATTCCCTTTTCCATGGCTCTATGGGTCTGCTATTGGATTTGGACTGCAGTGTAATAAACAGCTAAGGTTTAATTAATGGTAAATGAATACAAGACATAGGTTATGACTTTAACTAATTAGGGAATTGTTGAATTAAGTCTGCCTTGGAATGCAAGGCAGTACAATCAATATCCAATAAAAGGACTATGTATGTAATTTACCTGCAAATGTGTTTCCAATACCATCAAAGTGAGTTTAAATAAGTAAGATATATGAAAGGCTACTGGAAAAAGATTTCAAAAAGTTAACACTTTATGGATTCAAAAAAGGTTTTTCTCCTCGTAGAAGGAATGTCATCTTGAAATATCCTCTCACAACACAGATGGTGACACTCAGACATGGCTCTCCCTAAAGGACAGTGCAGACTCAAAACATTTTTCCTTGGTAATGCAACATTAGCAAATATTGCCTCTGCCTCTACAGAGCACAGCAAACACAAACCAGTACTCCCAACATGAACCAATTAAGTTTAATAGCAAGCTTTTCTTAGGGCATCTTGGACCACCTTCCAGTACCGTACCTGCAGCAGCCTTTCTGTTTTAAACACATTGCCCCCCTCCCCCTCCTTCCCCACCAGCCCTGGAGAAGCATTCCCAAATACAAGAAGAGGTCATCACACACGGGTCTGATCAACCCTGAGCAATCCCCAAGACTACTCCTATTGTATACATCAGCTCACACAGCCTGATTACTCATTCTGTAATCACTCTTCTGAAATAAAAAAAAGAAACCTACCTACTCCCTTGTGAGCATCTAAGCTGGTAAACTCTATTGTCCCATTATGGCCATTCCTAGGATTTTCCTGATACTGTTTGTGGTTCCCATTGGGACAATATCTGTAGGAAAGTCCATAATCTGCAAGATAAACCTGGAAGACATGAACAGACAAATGAATAATGCTTTTGTCCTTTGAAAGTATAACCTTTATAATTAAGTCTTAAGAAACTGATAGGTTAAGGACAGCCTTAGATCTAAATTTTATTAAACCAAATGGTGCCTCAGGATAAAATATGTACAACTGGGGGCTATAACAGCTGCCCTCCCCATTTAAATCCTTCCACTACTATACTCTTATCTTATTTCAGAGTCGAGCAGAATTTCAGTCTCTTTATTTTGTTCCTAAGCTCTCCCCTCTCCAGGTGGGCATCTAGACACCATAAACTGCAATATGGCTTTTACGTATCCTCACATTGCTTATGGGATCCCTTCCTCTGTTTAAGCAGGCACATACACACCCCTGTTCAAATTTCTCAGCAGCTGAGAACCTACTATTTTATAACAGCAGTGCAACTTAAAAGCCCCAGAGTAAGTGAGAGGCAGCAGCTTCCTCCAGCTGGACTGGACATAGGGCTCCAGCAGTAATGGGGAACATGACCACAGGTCAGGGCCCAACTGTAGTCTCATCTTTTTCAATGTCACTGTCAGTAACTTCAAACTGGCAACAATTATTTAAGTATAACATGTAAGAAACAAAGTGAAAAAAACCCTAGCCTGCCTGCCAACCCAGGAAGCGATCTTAGTAAATCACTCCTGAATTTAACACAACATTTCAAAAAGATACAGAGGCAGAATTCACCATGGTACTCTGAAGCAAATCCAAGGAGCTGTATCAGTGTAAGAGAAAAAAAAATCTGGGTTCCCACCATGTATAATTGCAGCAACCTCATGCACTTCACAACATTTACCTTTCTATCCTGACACAGGTGATTTTTTAAACCCCTCCCCCCCAGATGCTTAACTATAGCTACCTAAATAGAGAGAGGGAGGAAGCCCCACAATTCTGAATGACGTATCTGAGAGATGCACTTGCATGTTCTTAGGACTTAACTGTGAAAGTATTGATTAACTTTAAACTTAGTCTTGCTCACTTTTATGGTATTTGAAGCTGAAAACAGAACAGCTCAGGAGAGACAAATTTTACTGTGTGCTCTTCTGCTGCCTGTCAAGACAAACCTGAAGGCGCCATCTGGCTCCTGCATACTCTCTACAGGCACAGCACACACAGTACTGCACCCATGTCAATTCTGCCACTCACATCATTTAGATTAAGAGTACAAGTCCACTCTATGCTGTTCAGATTAACATGTTCTACCCTCCAACAGGAGTGGACTTAATACATGCACATGGTCAATTACTGCAGCACAGTTGACAAGCAGTAACTTGTTGAAAGCAGCTGGAATTTAATCACAATCTGTCCACCCCACAATATCCCATAGGTTATTTTCTCACTGTCATTTTCACACTCCCACCTGGCCTTTGCTCCTTGCATTGACCAGTTCTCACATTAGGTAATTGCTTTTTTTTATATAAATACACAAGTACAGTACTTTGATTAAAAAAAAAAATGCTGCAGACTGCTATTATATTGCCAGTGGAAGTGATCTCTGGGGCAAAAGCTAAATCATCTGAAGGCATATAGAAATCCTTTCTACTACATCATATTATATTATAAAGAAATAAAATCTTATTTTGAACCTTGGGTTTTTTTCGTCTTTAGTTAAAAACAGTATACACCTTAAAAGTCTAAAACAAACTGCACTGGCACTCACTTTTAATCTAATTATGTCACTCCTGGTGGAAAAAAAAACAAACAAAAAACCCTCAAGAAAACTCAAGGCATTATTTTGTAGCATTTTCTGTTGAACTACTGATTCCTGTTTGTGCTCCAGGCAGCATCAAATCCTGGGACGGCTGGTCTCTTGGTTTTACTGTTTCTGCTGCAGGATCTGTGCTTATTTGGAGCGTGTAAGCTGGGAAGCAGCACTCACTTCCTGCAGGGCGATGGCTTTTAAGATTACTGATGATGTTTTTCACCTGACAGACCATACAAACTCTGATACAAGATTAAGGACCGTAGGCACATTTAGAAAATCTGGGACAAGGTATAAACTTTGTTGGGTTGACCGATTTGATTTTCTCCTGTATCCATTCTCCAGCGTATTCCTGATGCTCTGGTACCTGTCCTAATTGAACCCACGTGGAGTCAGTGTGAGAGAACTAATTTAAACTACCCTAATATCAAGTTTTGTGAGTCTTGTGCATCCTCTGTGGGCTGTGAAGGAGAGGGACTAGGCTAGAACGTCATTCTTCCCAGGCAAAGTGGTACATTTTGGATTTTACTTGACTATAGATTTCTGACAAGTACAGTTGACCAGATAAAAGAAGATGAAATACAGAGCAGATCTGAACTCCTAAAATTCAGGCTATGCCTTATATTAATATGAGATTTTAACTGTTAGAAAAAATCAATACAAGAAGAGCATCTCTGCCAGCTCTCCAGTTCTGCCTGGGCTGGAAACACCAGAGTGTGTGTGAGAGACACTCCCATATTGCAGACCAGCCCATGCAATGAAGGGGCAGCTAGAAAGCAGCCACAAGTATTTGTTAGTCAAACTTGAACTGTGTAAAAAGTTGCCAGTTATCCTACAGAGGAGTTACAATAACTACCTGCTCTAAATCCTTTTCTAAGCAACAGATTTGTTTAAAATACCTTCAGTAGCATCAGCTGAGCAGTTTGAAATTTATACTCAAAAATTCCTCTAAAAGTGAGAAGTAGCTTTAGGTTATCCTGCCTTGATTGACAGTGAAAAGACCTGGAAACCAAGAAGCAATCACTTCTTAAAGCTGTTCACCAGCACACACCACAGTTTGCTCCAGAAGTTGGTAATGACTATCACTGTTCAGCTGACTTCCAGCTGAGCCATTTATCACTTCCACAACTTTCCCATCACATTTTTTCTGCAAACAGGCAACCAAGACTAGCCTCTCAGGGCAAAGCCCCCTGACCACCAACAAAAAACAATCCCCTTCAGCTTGTACAAAACCAGCAATGCACTGTTACAACCGTGCCATAACCATTATCAGAATGACTACATTATTTTAAATTATCATATATTTCATTTCATCAATTCTCATTATACCTTCTCTCATCATTAAAAAGATATATAGTTCCTTAGAGCTGGTTGTCATTTTTTTTTGACAATGCAACTCAACGTGACCTTCCAGAATTGTTTAGAACATGGTGGGTAGGGGTAGTACATGAATTGGTAGTTTTCTGGGGATAGTGGTTTAAACACACAGGGAGGAGCAAAAGATTATGAGAATTAAAGCATATTGAGAAAAATTGTCAGCATTAGCATGTGTTTCAATAGCAAATATTTTTTATCTGCATTCTTTTTTTTAGGACAACAAAACAAGAACAAAGAGAACAAAACATATGCAAACTGTTTTATAAATACACAAGACACTTGAAACAAGAAATTGTAACATGGATGATGAAGGTCCAACAGTGGCATAAGCCTAGAACAGCTGGGTTTAGCTGTGTTATATTGTACACTCCTTCCCCCACGCTTACTTATTTTTAACTCCTGGGTTTTTTCAGCTTTCTCTTTTTTACACATCCCAGTCTGCTCTAGACTCAGCAGTGCTTAGCATGGGCTGTTATTAATAGATTTTGCTATAGATTAGGAGACTGATTTCTAAAGTCTTCACACTTAATTTCATGCAAACGTGAACGTGCCCATCTTATTTCAAGCGAACAACCACACAGGCAAAAATAATTATTTCTGTGCAGAAGCAATCAGCCATAGATTCAGCAGTCCTCTTGTCCTTTCTGTGCATGACTCCCTCCATTGCTTTATATCCAAAGTGTTAAATATCTGCTACACATACAAAATTCTTACAACTTGTGCACATTATGACACACAACTGCACAGATCTGAGAAGTCATAAGCCTGGCACTAAGGATTCTCATAACATTCTCTTTATTTTGAAGTACACATAGCAGGAGATTTATCACTGAAATGGTAACACAGTGATGTTCTTTGTACTACTTCTTTCCAGGGATTCCATCACTATGATTATGCAATGCACCGTAAATAATTAAGTAGATACCTACTAATAAGGGGCCGATAGGTTGCTAATGGCCATAATGCTGCCAACTTTAGTTGGACTCTACAGTATAAAAAGGCAAAAGGTGGACTGAAGTACTTGAGAAAGGAAGGCTGAAGTAAGTGTTCGGGACAGATCTTTCACAACACGGAAGCCAAGGAAAGAGGAAAGCAAATTAAACAAAGGAGAGAGTGAAAGAAATCTTCTGTGACCTGGCAGTAGCAAGTCCTGATGCTGGAATCAACTCAACTCCAAGATATTTGGACCATTACTACAATGAGAAATTAAAGAAAATGAACTTTTCTAGCTGATGAAGGAAAATTAAGACCATCTGATTGTAAAGATACATTTTAGGATTGGGAGTGTAGCCAGCATCTGTAAGTTAAAACTCAACTGTTTACATAGGGCATCTCTGCATACCGTATCCTTCCTAAAAAACAGGTGAGGGAGAACAGAACAGACTTTCATTTTTCTCAATTCATCTGCTCTTTAGGAAATCTGTTACACTGAACTGAAGAGGAAGAATCACAATGATTCATCTCACAATGAAAAATGGCTTCAAGTTGCAACAGTTTTCATGCATGTTTTTCCCATTTGATCAATGCACAAGCCTCTGCATCAGCTAAGTTACTCCACTGGAAGCTGGTCTTAAAGTCTTAAAAGTTACCATTGTGAAACAATTTGTATTCTCTTTCCTTTTTTTCTTTTCAGTTAGGATTATCTATGATAATCAAGTCTGAGAATTTTATTCTGCAACTCTCTTGTTTAAGAAGCCTCTAATATCAAAATCAAAACTGAGGTGCAAATACAATTAAAATCCCAAACCAGGCTGCTTTGGGTGAAGCCTTGAGCCTGCGACACCACAGCATGTCTGTCTGTACACTCAGAGGAGACGGGGGGAGTTAAGGAGTTTAATGAGACTGAACAAGGGCAAGGGCAGGGTCTGGCATCTGGGGAGGAACAACCCCAGGGAGCAGGAGAGGTTGGGGACTGGCCTGTTGGAGAGCAGTGCAGGTGAGAGGGACCTGGGGTTCTGGTGGACTGCAAGATGACCATGAGCCAGCAATGTGCCCTCGTGGCCAGAAAGGCCAATGGCATCCTACTAGAAAGGGGGTGGCTAGTAGGTCAAGAGAGGTCCTTCTCCCCCTCTACTCTGCCCTGGTGAGACCACANGGACAACGGGAAACGGTTCTAAGCCGGAACACAGAAAGTTCCATGTGAATATAAGGAGGAACTTTTTCACTGTGGGGGTGACAGAGCCCTGGGACAGGCTGCCCAGAGAGGTTGTGGAGTCTCCTTCTCTGCAGACATTCAAGACCAATCTGGATGCATTCCTGTGTGATCTAATCTAGGTGACCCTGCTCAGGCAGGGGGTTGGACTAGATGATCCTTCAAGGTCCCTTCCAACTCCTGACATTCTGTAATTCTGTGGGAGGAGAAAATGCTACAAGGTAATTGTTTTGAAGAGGAATTCTTCCAAACCCTATTTCATTTCTTAAAAACTCCGATTTAAAACTCTTACCTAGTGACTGCTGGTCCCTTTTAATAGCATCACCATTTAAAATCAGTTTAATGTATCCGAATTCCTCTTTTAGAGTCTATATCAATAATACTTATTCTGCTTTATCATACAGTTACTACTATGCACCAAATTATCTGTAACTCATGACAATACCGAGACAGTACTTCACTTGTTCTGTAATTTATAGGTCTGATCAACTTTTCTTTCAGGCCTCTCCAAGATTCATGGGCTTTGTACTTCCCTCAGTACGTCACTCCTGTCAGTCACTGTGCTGGGTCCATGTTCAGAAACATATTGACTAGAGAATTGATCTTTTGACCTGTATCTCATGGAATGGCCTCGCTCCCTTCTACTAAATAGATCCGCAGCAAGCTGCTCTTTGAGGTCAGTTGATTCTGATCTTCTAACCATTTCTAAACATTATTTGGAGGTCACAGAGTGACAGGACCTTTACTTTATTTGTTTCTCTGCCTTGCCACAGAAAGTAAGGGACAGGAGTATGGATTTCACATGTTCTTTCAAAAAAGGGACTATGATATTTATTGGCTGTGGTGTAAGTTTACCAGGTTAATTTACAGAAGAGAGCATAGCAGCAGAAAGTCTGACATAGGAAAAATGATTTTTTTGGAACTGCAGGAAGTCAATGGCAAATTCATGCATAGCAACATATATGAACAGCCCTAAATGACAAAGTTGAGTTTAAAGGTACACAATTTTTTTTCTTTAACAGAAATTTCTACCACTTCACCAAACCAGCATATGGAAGTATATTTTTTATGTATAAATATTTTAAAATATTAGATATGGGTTCTTTTAAAAACAAATTTCTAGAATTAAAGAACATCTCAGTTTTCTCTTAAAATCCTAGACTCTAAAAAGCAAGACCCCACTAGCATAAAACTCCTAACAGAATCTCACAACAGAAATAGTTAGGCCAGACAGCTTTATTACACCAACTCCCAGTGGAGCTACAGGTGTCTCAACTTGTATTCCTGAGTTTAAGTTTGCCACTGGCTAGATATTCTCACTTCCTATTTATGAGAGTAGTTTGATCACCTCCCAGTTCCACTGTTGGTTGTTTGGTATTTTTTGGTTTGGGGTTTTTTTTTGGGGGGGAGTTGGGGTGTGGAGGTGGAGTAAGGGTGTTCTTTTTGGGGTTGTGGTTCTTTTTATTTTTTAAAAAAAGCCCAAGGCAATCTAGCTGTTTTCCATTTCAACAGAGGAAAAAGGTTGGACAAACACTTCACAGGCACTTGGTAGCAATAACAGTGCCTAAGGTTTATCTGAAGCATCTATGGTTAGACAAAACTGCCTAATTAAAATACAGCATCTGCAACAACAGTTTAGAGGATACAGGACGGGATATTCCATATTGTTGTCTTATATAGGAAGTGGCAATGCTCCACAGAGCTTCCCAAAATACTGTTCTCATAAAAGACATAATACATTCAGCTCACCAGCATGTTATAAAGACAGCTTGATTTGTAGAAAAGGCTGTCACAACATCATGAGGTCTTACATAAGAACTGGACACGTTTGGAACAGGAAAAAGCAACTTTCATGGCAAAATTACATGCAAATGAATGGCACATGCAAATAGCCAGGACATGACAAACACAAAATCATCTGTGCAAATGCACATGCACAGTTCTGAATACCTGAATCTGTTTAAGGATATTGTCTAGTACTGCTCCTAACTCAGGTAAAGAGCATTTCCTGAAGCATGGAGGCAGACAGCACACAGTCAACGATTCCATGGGAAGGATATTCAATTACGTGACATGTAGATCTACCAATTCGAATGTTTTAGCTGTGGTGTTGGTGAGATTATTCCTTCTTTTCATGCCCTGCAAGCCACAGAGCATACACACTTCAAAATGTTATGTCTGAGAAATATTTTCTTTTTTATTTGACAAGAAACAGTCCCATTCTGACATCTGCCCTGCTGTAAGCCATATATCGTACATGTTACTTAAAATACCTTAAAATACACTGAGAAATGACCATCACTGTCTGCACTGCTCTAAACTGGTATGGCACAGTTATCAGGGCTTGGGTGAAACCAGCACACCTGCAGCCACTGCAGATTTTCTGACACCCATGATGGGGAAGTCTACCTGAGTAATATCTGAACAGCTCTAAATTTCTTAAACATAGAGCAATGTAAGTTTAATTCACACCTTACAATGTGAACTTCCATAAATATTTTATGGAATTATTTCAATGGAAAAAAAAAATTTCTGAAATGAAGTTTTGCACAATGCCATAGCAATAACATACTCTTTGTACATGTAGAGCTAGGAGCTACTTAAATTGGAACATCTATCGATTTATTTTATTTAATAGATGATTTGAGTTTTATTTCCACCTGAAGTCTCTGTCCAGTAACTCACAAGTACCGTATTTTTATTCTGTCAATGAATTTATTACTCATGAAAACAAGATACTAGTAGCCCAATTCTCAACATGAGAAACAAATCAGAGTATCATCCCACAATCTGGCTAATTCAAAAGCAGCTGAACAAAGTCAGCTACATGTCTTCAAATTTTATGACTACTGTAAATGGACACTTCCAAAATGATTTCAATGTGAAAAACAGCAGCCTATCATACTGTCATAAAAATACACAATAGCCAAGACAAAAAAAAAAGTCATTTGAGTTATGTTAATGGGATTGGGTAGCAGATCGTTTTGCCTCTAAATAGCCTCCTCCTTTGGATTCAGCAGGCTGGTAAACACCATCAACTGAGATTATGTACTGGCTGCTACCACTCTCTAAAAACACGGCTGTTTTAAACAGGCATGGTAGTTTTCAAACTATGTGTTTTACAAAGCTGAAAAGTTAAATTTGAATTATTTAACTTGAAACTTTTTTAAAAAGCAGATATAGTTCAATGGCTCAACCTCCAATGGCAGTGAGCTCTTCTACAAGATCTGTTGGTCTGTTTCTTCATCACTGCACTAGGAAAACAAAAACTGAAAGAAGTCTTGCTTACAGCTAGTTATACTCAGGCAAAGTTCAAGATGTCCTTTCTTCCCAAACAATATTTTCTCCAAAGAAAAAAGCATGCTTGAAGAAAAAAAAGACATTGAAAGAGCGTGACAGAATCAAAAGATTTGTTTCAAAATATTCCATGGAAACACTTCCATTTCAAGACCAGCTTTAGGCTCTGGAGTGCAAGAGAGCAGCAACCTTAATCTTACTCACCTGCTCTCTCCACTACAATAAGCAGGACATATGGTTTAGTGGCATGGAAACACCATTCATGACAAGAGGAAGCTAGAACTTTCCAAGAATGAAAATACAGTGGGCGACATCCTTGAACTCTGCTAACAAACTGGCATAAGCTAGAACAGCAATCAGGTCCTCTTAACTTTTCTTGATTAGCTTACCTGTCCTAGCAAGTAGACCACAAAGCGAAGCAGCAGGACAAAACTCTGCTTTGTTTCTCACACCTTAAGCTCCACAAAGCCACTCTCAAATTTGTTGTAAGAATATGTGAATGTTCATGCATAAACTTCTAACAAAACGTGAATTGTAAACACAGAAGATATATATAGAACTCTTAAGTAGTTATAAGCACGCTAGAGTAATGGTGTAGAGAAGTAAGCATGCTTACCTCTTGTGGGTTGGTGTAGCCCAAAAGTAGATTCGCTGCTTTAATGTCACCATGAACATACTCATTTTCATGTACGAATTCCAAAGTATCCAACTAGGAAAGGATTCAGAACAGAAAACATCATCACCATCTCCACTTTGCCCCTAACCCTATCACCAAATCTTTCTCACTTATACAATGAAATCAAGAGCTACACAGACCAAGCTCACATATTTGTTCTGAGACAGAAACCAAGGACAGCTCACTCTGTCCACAGGATCTGTTCCCACCAGGGAACCACAGATGGTAAAACATTTCAGAAACCAGACAAGGTTCAATAACAGCAAGTGTAGGGTCTGGCCCCTGGGAAGGAATAACCAAAGGTATCTCTACAGGCTGGGGAATGACCTACAGAGAGGAGCTCTGAGAAGGACCTGGGGGTCCTGGTGGCTAAGAAGGCCAGTGGCGTCCTGGGGTGAATTAAGAGGAGCATGGCCGTCAGGTCGAAGGAGGTGATCCTCCCCCTCTACTCTGCCCTGGTCAGGCCTCACCTGGAGTCCTGTGTCCAGTACAAAAAAGATGGGGATCTCTTGGAGAGAGTCCAGCAGAAGCCACAAAGATAGTGAAGGGCCTGGAGCATCTCCCCTATGAGGAAAGGCTGAGTGAGCTGGGGCTGTTCAGCCTTCAGAAAAGAAGACTGAGAGGGGATCTCATCAATGTTTATCAGTATCTGAAGTATGGGAGACAAAGGGAGAAGGCCAACCTCTTCTCAGTGGCCTGTGGGGACAGGACAAGGGCAATGGTCACAAGTTGGACCACAGGAGGTTCCACAGCAATGTGAGAAAGAACTTCTTCAGGGTGAGGGTGAGGGAGCCCTGGGACAGGCTGCCCAGGGGGGCTGTGGAGTCTCCTTCTCTGGAGATATTCAATACACATCCAGACGCTGACCTGTGTGACCTGCTCTAGGGAACCTGCTCTGGCAGGGGTGTTGGATTTGATCTCTGGAGGTCCCTTCCAACCCCTACAATTCTGTGAATAAACAAGTATACTTTGCTGTGAGTATCCCTGTGCAGCTACCTATGAGTACCAGCTTCCGAGCTCACAAAGCAAGAAGGAAACTAGTACTTTAAAAAACACTGGAGGAACTTTCGAGAACACCCAAGCTCTTAAAATGAACATATTCAATCAGCCCTGAAGGTCTGCAATAGATCTGATTGTGCCAACTATTGCATGACCTGAATTTCATGTCTCCCTCATCACCATCCTTCTTCAGCACCTCAATGAGGTAGATAGCTCTAGTTGTTAGAAAAACCACTTTTGCACTTGGTAACTCATACAAAGGACAATCACACAATCTATTCCCGGCTTTTGCAGAGTACAAAACATGTTACAAGTATAGCAATTATGCAACTACAAAAGCCCTTCTCTTTTATTATTATTTAGATTAAAAGGAAACTTTGGAGGTGTACAGTCTAAACCCCTTGCTTCAAGGACTAATGGAAGGTAGATTGGGTTGTATAAGAATTTGAATAGCGGAATTTTCTAAGTCCTCAAGGATGGACATTTCACTACCTCTGGGAAGCAGATTCTAGTGCTACAACATTCTCTCTGAAAAAAAACGTTCCCTTGGAGTTGCTATTCTTGCAACTTATGACCATTGCTCCTACTCCAATTGCTGTGCACCTCTGTCCAGTAACACCAGTCTTTCACAACACAAATGATATTACAAAGGAGAACACAAAATCTTCAGTTAGTATGTTCCAGACTGCACTTTGAAAACAATACTTGCAGACCATACATACAGCCAGTGTGTTCAGCAAGCACACTGAGTATCTTGCATTCAGGCATGTCATTGTGAACTTTGACAAATATGGATGTCTAACACTATACCCTTCAGACATTTGGGGGGAGGAATCAATACATGTTAAAGCACCTGACAATAGGCTTACACATCTCAGTCTAGACACAAACTCTGAAGTGTATGGTCTATGTTTTAACCTACTACAAAAAAATGGTTTGAGCCCATCAACTTCTAGTTTGTAAGGGGTCCTGATTTTTAACTTAACATTCAGTTTATTTAAAAAACAAAACAAACATAAATCCCCATGGCATTTACACATTTAATCCTAAACTCAAAGAGTTACCTAAAGGAACTACATTGTCACGATAATTTTCTAGTTGAATTCAGCAAGTTCAAGACATAGCAATTTCCTCTCTGTGTGTACATACTATTCGTGCTCCAAGCTGCAGAACAGTCTCCTTCTTAAATCTGCTTCCAGAGTCTTCAAAGATTCTTTGAAGGTCTTGCCCCAGTCGCTCCAAGACCATGAATCTATAGCTACCAGAAAATACATCAAAAGGGAGGAATCCTTCAAGTCAAAACTGCAAGTTTGTGTCAGATTGAAAGTATGTACCTCCATTTTGCTGAAAATGGATTTCAGTCAATCTGAGGCTTAATTACAATTTATCTTTTACCTTTTTCCCTTGTACTCAGCCAAGCCGGATCCCCAAAACACTGGAATTCCTAAACATCTTAGTTTTTTGAGATTCATCCATTTTCTTACTGTAATAAAAGATAACAATGGATTAAAGGTAGCTAGAGAATTCAGGTTAGGTGCTGGGGTTTTTTGTTTGTTTTAGCTATCAAATCAAGACTTTAAAAGAAGCAACAGGGACTTATTTCTCAGTTTGTGTAGTGAACTATTCAGACCCTAACTTTCCTGTGAAGTTCTCTACATCCTCCAAAACAAGCAGCAGATTTTTGTTCCAGCCATGTGGTATTCTGTTACCTTAGAATGCAGATAAGCAATTATCAATAGCTGAAGAAATAATTCCCTTAGAAGCCCTACTTTATTCAATACAGAACGCAAGCTATCAAAAGTGCTTATATCTACCAGCAATCTAAGTCATCTAAAGTCTTTAGGACAATTTCCATGAATAAATCACATCCATGCTTAAGTGTCTGCAGAATCAAGTGCCTTGATTACTACTGAATCCTCTGATGATTACACACACTCTTAGCTGTGCACATGGAAACAGTTACTAGCAGAAATGTGGTCACCAATTATTTGACGTAGTACCTCTGTTCTAAGGCTGGCCTCTCTCTGGAGTCCATTCATCACTGTGCACTCTGAAGAACGCACATACTAAATTTGGCACATTTCTCCTTTCCAATCAGAAAGGACAAGGATGACATCCAAATCAAGAAACCTACAGCACCAACCTACAGCACAAACTAGGATTAGCTCAGCATATATGAGTTGGCTGTCAGACCCTGAAACAGCAGTTCTTATCAGAATTAAACTCAAACTTGCCCTTAAATCTGCCTGGACCAGAACTGATATATTACTTACTACGCTCTTGTTTTGCAGCCCTCTGGTAAAACTTCAGTTCAGAAAATAAGGGGCCATTTTCAAGATATTCCTGTTGGCAAATGAACAATTTTAGTGTCATAAAATGCATTGGAAAGACAATAGTTTCTCAAGAAAAGTGTATGAAAATTCAAAGAGGATGGAACCCGTTTCCTTCCCCACTTCCCATATATCCATGCCATTTGAAAAGTAACTTTTCTTTTTAGTTACTTATTAAAATTGTTTGCCAACATAGTTTCATAGACAAGACCTATTCTTTCAGGAATTATTTAAGACATTATTTTCAGAAATACTGTAGCTCAGGTGTGTTTAAACTCACAGTCTGATTTTCCTTACTAAACTGTTGATGGCAGTAATCAAGGCAGAGCAAGAATCAAGTCAAGGAGATACTGTGTGTCATGGAACTGCCAAACATATCCCCAAGCAGGGAAAGCAAATCAAAGTATAAGAAAATTGCAAGAAAAACCCCAAAAGCCACAAGCATGCAATGCTGACTCAAAGTAAAAAGTAAGGACAGATAATTGAGAAGGAACTGCATGCAAGTTAACAATATAGAAATGAGATCTACGCATTACCACTTTAATTACGTGCACTGCATCATCTTCTACAGGAACATGAGTTTGAGGGGAAGCTGCAAAAGGAAAAAGAGATGAGAATCAAGCTCTATGCAACAAAAAATAATTGCAAAGGCGAAGGTAACATTGCATAAGGTGACAAAAGAAAAATACTCAACAGACACCTAGTATCTTCTCTCTATTCCTACTTCTAAAGATCAGAGTTTTGCTAAGTTCAAAGAACAAAATGAAAACACTGAAGTTTTAATCAACAAGAACAGAAGTAATTTTAACCCACATTTGCAGAACTCTATCCCTCAATGCTAATTAAGAAGTAAGCAGGATGTCCCCGTTGCGTGTTTGCACCACAATGAGCTATTCCATTATAACAGACTAGTTTAAGCCATTCCAGTCGATTGGGTAACCTCTCTGTTTGGTTGCTGTCAATCCACTGTCGTGACAAAGACACCACTTAAAAGTTATGACCTACATTATACCTCCAGACAGGCTAGTCTGCTTCCCTCTATTACAAATTAATTTGGCCCTAGAACCTTGATTTCTTTTCTGACATTATTTAGACACTGGCCTAAGTTAGGGATAGCACAGCCACACCTGCTTAAAGGGGACATGAGGGATTGTGCCTCTTGCTGCAAGTAGAGATTTCAAAACAATAATTGACCATAGGTGCCAATTACAGCCCAAGAGACAGAACCTCTGCGCACAGACAATGCAATCCTATTTTCTTCTGACCCTGAGAGAACTATCAGTTTTTTCTGATACTACTGAAGCTACATAGAGCTACACTGGGATTAAAATTTAATGAGACTAAATCATCTTTTAGAATCATCACTGAAAAAAAACTAAAAAGAATACAGTTCCTAGGAAATAAGTGTTCCTTTTAAACTTCTTATAATGATCAAATACCAACAACAGTCCAGGTGTGAAACACTTCAACTATCAGCACACACAAAAATAGAATACTTTCATCCACATAATAAAAATCAAGTAAACTTAGATCCAATGAAACCATTCAAGCTCACATTTTTTGATGGCCAGGGCATAAAAATATTTTTGCAATGAACAGACTCCTTCAGCTGCCATCTTCCTTCAACTTTGTTCAGTATCTCGGTTTAATCTGGAGCACACACACCCCAAACACCAGCAGGGTCCCCACTGTTTTCTGCTTGACACTTCCTCGTGTGAACGCTTCTGTGCTAATAGCACATTCGGATAATATGAACATATCCTAAACCAGGAGCTCTATGAAGGCATGAACTATTCAAAGACTCAGACAAGTGGCAGTCATATCCAGAATACATTTTAAAACTATCATAAAACCAGGAAGGGAATTTTCGGTAAATTTTGTTCTTACCATATTCTTGCATTGAACTGGGAATTAAGTCACAAGTGCTTAAGTCTTTATTTTTCTCAACACAGGTAGACTATGGACACATGCAGACTGTGTGTTTATAGCTGACTAGATTAAAGGAACAAAACCCACGTGTTTTAATTGTATTCAACAACATCACATTAACCAAACAGAATCAGACGTGCTCCCTTACTGACACATTCCAGAGAAGATTTTGTGGATAAGAAAATGTATTTTAATACCAACTTATTTAACAGAGGTTTGATAGGTATAGAGAGCTATTAAATTTAAATGTATTTGAAAGAGTCTGATCTAACTTCCCTGTAGACATCTTGACATTTTATGAAGAGAGGCCTCACTCATGGTAATCTGGAACAGACAGTAACAGCTGTCAGGGTAATGAAGAAGAGCAATTAACGGGAGGTAGCCCAGCAAAAGGGCCTAACCCCCGTGGTTCTTACACTGCACCAGTGTGGATGCTTTTTGGAGTCACACTGAAAGACCTTTCTGAAGAAAAACAAAACCAAATCTAACTGAAAATCAGTACAATTTAAAAAGGGAGAAAAGTCATACAAAGATCAACAAGATAAAGGAAAAAGGGTCCTCAGAATGAGCAACAGGACATTCAAATCTACAAAAGGAGAAATGGTATTATTGTTTTTACTACAGGTACACAAAACAAAGCATAATATTCACAATGAATAATACTCTGAACTTCTTAGGTAATGCTTAGAAAGTCTAAGCAGAAGTTGCACACATACCTTTTGTTACATTGTTTTAATTAACCATTCATGTATCAGCCAGAAAAACTTCAGCTGCAGCTCAGAAATAAGACAAGACTATTTTTTGTCCATAAATAAACATAAATGGTTTTTTAAAAATTGTCTCATTACTATGTATAGTTACTTAACAGACTGGAAAGGCTCCCAAGGTTTAACAAACAGTCTGATTACATACCTCATAGACCACCACCACATACTCTCCTGCGAGTTTAGCTCATGGTTAATTACTGTATACTTGTAATTAGCCATGTGCTAGCCTCGTTCTGTGCAGTAGCACATGGCTATTTATAATATTACAATCAGTTAAATGCTAGACTGCAGGACAGTAAGCAGAGACCCTGCAGGAGAGCAATGCTGATAGGCAGGAGGTCTCTGATGGCATATAAGTACACACATAGAGTACCAGGAGCACTATATGGTGAGATTATGTTTGCAAAGAATAGCTTAAAATAGCATAATAAGCATGAGAGTTCACGACTTATGTTGGTTTTCTGAACTAGAGATGCAGAGTCTCCTTACATTTTGGGGGAGGGGTGTTGAGGGGATGCACACAATCAGAACCATTCTCTGCCTAACCATTAACTGGCAACACTGGTGCAATTATGAAGCTGTGGAGTGGGATGTGGCTGTTTCCACCTCATGCCAAGACAACTCTCACGAAACACTGGCAAAGGGCACAGCACTACTTTCCCTTCCTCTCCTTCATCCCACTGTGAGGTGGTTGTGTCACCACCCAGAGGTATTTAAGAGACAGGGAGATGAGATGCTCAGGGATAGGGTTTAGGAGAGGACAGGGACAGTTGGACTTGATGAGCTTAATGATCTTTTCCAACCCAGTGATTCTGTTGCAGCTACTATACCTAAGTAGCACATGAATTTGAAACATATCATGAAATAAAGCAGTACAGTAAGATTCAAATTCCTTGCCATAATTTCCAACTGTTGTGCCTACACAACACAGCAAATAAATTACTTCAAATTAACCCATGGCCAGAATTCCCCAGTTTCACCCAGGCATGGCAGTTATGGTCTTATCATCCGCTTTAATCACAAATTTCAACAGTTTTGTTGCTGAGCACCACAACCTTAATTAATGTAGCTTTCTAAATGTTAATATGACACGGTAACAAAAGAGTGTTTCTGGATGAACTGTGATTTCCTACAACCATACAGCTCAATTGCATGCGGTCTGACAATGAAACTTGCCAATTCTATCTGCCAGTTCAAACGTGCTTGTTGTAGTTTTAGCAGTTAATTTGCAGCAGTCACATTTGGAGTATGGTAAAATATTTTCAATGGCTCTCACAGAACCAGTTTTGTTGACAAAGTTTACACAGTGGAAAAGAAAACAGCATTGATTTGGCAGTCTGAAAAAAGCATCCATGCTTCTGTCCACAGCTGGTGTCTTTGCCACCGCTGGATATTTTGAGGATATATTTACTCCTGAAACATTAATGCAATTATTTTCACAACTCCTTGGGTTGATAGTATTTTAGTTTTGCTTTGTTTCATTGGTTAGCTAAGCATGAAGAGTGGTATTGTCAGCTTAGCTTTTTTCAGAAATAAAAACTAACCCCAAAAATACCATACTTTGAGGTTAGAGGGTATCTATGAAAAAAGCTGGAAAAATTCTGATCCCATTTGAACCAAATGAAAAAGCTGTTAAATTCAGTGGCTAAAAACCAAGAGAGAAGTGTTGTGCTGAACATCTAACAATAAAAAAAATATCCAGGATGTAGGAATATAGTTACTAAAACAAAACATACACAAATAAATAAAAAGTAGCAGTTTCCACTTAACAATTCTGAATATTTCTTACTTATGGAGGGTACTAAAGCAAATATACAAATGGTGGACAAAGCACCTGCTTCCCCCTCCCACCCTTTGCAGTACCCAATATTTTCCAAGAGCTGAAATGTTCAGTTCTTGAAAGGTGTTTGCACTCCATTTTTAATGTGGCCCTAAGGAAAATCTGTTTCCCTGCATATACTGCCACTTTAAAGATGAATCATCATTTCCTGGACAGACTTTACCAAGCAGTGCTTACTCATAAGGGCTTTTTTTCTAGATTCTTATTCTTCTTCTAGGTAGCTTTATGAATGTGGAGTTTTATTATCCAAATTATATGTACATAGTCCTCTGTACTGTGCTTGTGAAACCATCTTATCTGTAAGCTAACGAAACCAGTCTTGGTAGAAGACAGTGCCCAATTACTAAACTGTTATACAGATAACTGTAAATGCCTCCAAGTTAAGACCATGCAGTTCTGGTAGGAAATTTTCCCGTATTTCTTATGGATCTTTCTAGCAAACGTTAATCTTGATTCACTACAGCCAAAGTTTTGTATTCTACAGCAATGAAAGTCAAACGGTGGCTCCTAAAGTTAATTATCCTAAACTGGAATAGGTATGACACATCCTTTAACCCCAGGCAGAAAAGCTACGCATGGGCTGGTCTTACAGCACACTCAGATGGGAGTCCAGGCCTCTAATATTTAAAACTTGATGCGCAAACTGTTTTCTGGCAAGATTCTGCTCCAGCCCATCTGCTAGTCTGACACGGTGCCCACTCAGAAGATACTATGCCAGTTTCAGTGGGGTACAGGTGCCAAAGACGGCTGAAGGGAGTGCCCTCCATAAGGCAACAGGTGCCTTATCTGTCATCCAAAGCTCTTCGTGTTACCATATAACACTGCTCAGAAATACATATCCCACTAAAAATAAAAAAAATAGAAAATGGAAAAAACCCCAAATCCACTGATCCTGCTCTCTTGACTTTTTAGTTGTATTTAGCCTGCCAGGGTCTCAGTCCCTGACCAGAACCCTCACAAAGTAGACGAGTGAAGAGTACAATAGCTCCCAAATCTCAGGTCCATAGATCTGGAAAAAAAAAAAACCTCCACCAACAGAAAAAAACCAGCCACACTGTATGTGGCAGAATAACTTGTAATACCAGTGATCTCTAAAAATGAGTTATGCTTTCCAAGTTAAGACTTGTAGCCAAAAAGAGGACCAGACAAAGAATAAAGAGGGAAGATTCAAGAGAAAGGAGTCATCAGCAAGAACTAGTTGAGGTAAGGAGTACTTCCTCTTTAACAGATGGTGCAGGCTGATCCCCTACCATGCGGTCAGACTTAAGTAAGCACTGAGTAGCAAAAATCAGGCTGAATTTATGATTCAGCTTGCCTCCATACCCAGTGAAAAATCTGGCAATCTGCTTCCTATATCTATATTTATACAGTTTGATATTAGTGACTAGATAAAAAGGCTCTTTCCTGAAGTGGTGTTTGTCTGCCAGTGAATATATTTTCTCACTAAGGTTCACACCTACAGGTACGATGAGACCGTTGCTGAAATGCATTTTAACATTTGAAGGTAAAGAAAAATTCCAAGGCTAACCAGTTACTTGCTAGTGCTACTAATTACAGGGTTTTGCTATTAATATTTTTTCATTGATTTTATAGAAATCATGCTGAACATCTATCTTTTAGCACCATTTTTACTGCATTTTTGTTTGCTGCACTACAGTAACTACTTTCAGTAAACTTAATTGAAGCAACTGAAGTACTTTGTCTCTCTAGAATCATTTACTAAAGTCAACTTCCCGATGCAAACCAAGGAATTAACAGTACAATAATGACAGAATGTGCTTCCATCACACATGTATACCCCTGCTCACAGCTGTACAAATTATGAAGTTACTCTTTCTGAAATAAAAACAAACTTTCTTTCACACCTCAGCCTGATTCCCAGAACACCAGGCCTCAGAGTATCGACAACAGGGTCCTATGGTCAAAGCTTAAAAGCAAGAAAGGCCACAGCCACATTTCTTCCCTGCCTGCAAGAATACCAGAGCTCCTTGTGCTGCTAGTATTAACAGACAATATTCACCCATTTAATCACGGTTTACTGCTCAAGCACATAGTCTTCATCTCTTCTTGTAAAATGGGGATAAAAAAAGGAAAGGACAGTGTGTTGGCTGTACTGGTGACAGATCACCAAGCAGAGCAGAATTTGATTATGACTTTATCAATACACACATTCCTGAGCTTCCCATATTGTAACAACACATTCAAAAATAGCAAACAGAAACATATAAACACCCACTGCAGTCAGCTGTGAAACACCGTTTCAAAATTCCTATTTTTCACCTATCAAAAAATCCATTAAAATATACAGGTATAATAAAATTAAAACATGTTTACAATGTCAGAAGTTCTACTGTAAAAGACACCATCTAACAAACATGTGCATATAAATATATATTTTGCAGAATCATCGATTTCCAGAAGAAGCCTGCAAGTAGATAATGCTGTGTACAGCAGACTTCACTGAGACAGTGGTGTCTTAACAAAACATTGTGTGACCTTTCTGCACTCAGATTTTCAGTCCAAATTGTGTATTAATAGAGTGTTTGCAGCGGACCAGAGAATGATTTATATAAAGACTGGTGTTAATTACGGTCTGTGATCAGGAAGATAAATGAGAGAATGTAAGGCTCTCAGTAGTACCCTCCTCAACTCTTGCCTAGTTTTCCAACCTACTGCCATTTTTCTCCACAGGGCTACAAACTAGCTGCAAGACCACAAACATATTCTTCCCCAGTTGCTGTCCATTCTATTCCCCCTTATCAAAGGGGTAGCAGTTCTGAGGTGCCCGGCAGCAAATCAGGACCAGTTACAAAAATAAAATAAAACTTCTAACATGCAACAGCACAGGTAGTTCCTGCTTATGATCCATCTTACTCCAACAACAGCAGTCCTTAAAAGGACATCCCTAGATGGCTTCTATTGCTCCTGACAGCAGAAGAAGCATCAGGAACAACCAGTATTTGTAAGCCTTCTCCTGCTAAATTTGCTCTGGTTGAGTAAAAAAGAAAGTATGTCCAAGGGAAAGAATGAGCCAACAACAAAAAAGACAAGATGGCACAGACAGAAGTGAGAAAGAATTATCAGGAAAACAGAAAACATTTGTCAAACAGGGCAGAACTTGGAGGTAGGAGTACCTTTCAGGTACTTGAAGAGAGCATTTACATTCCAGGGCTGAGGGTCAGTAAATTGCTTTCAGCAGCTTTCATTTAGCAAACAGAACCTTACATGGAATGCATCCATTGTAAATATATTTTGCAGAGATACCATAAAATTTTTTAAAAACATTGTTACAGATTAATGGAGTATGGAGTACCCTTAATGGGAAATTAAGCTATAACAACGCACATCAAAATCTTTATGCCACTACTGTAAAAATACTTATTAAAAGATATAGTCAGCAAAGTTAACCTTTGCTTTTATAAAGGTCTGTGCTGTTGGTATCTGGCAGGCAGTCGAATCTGTCTCTACTCTCCTGTCTTCCCTGACTCTCAACAGCTCTTTCTGGGTTAGTTTCCCACTGAATGTTTAGTGGTCCTCTCACATATTGTTGTGTATGCACTAAAAACTAGTCTGAACAGCAGAGAAAGGTGTCTCACAGCACAAGCATCCATATCTTTACCCTCAAAGGTTCATCTTCTTCACTCTCCTTGACTCTTAGTCAGCTGAAGTCTTTTATAGTATCAAGCCTCCAAAAGCTACTGAATGGCATACATTACATATAATAAACATGTATCAGAGATAAAGACGTGGACTAAAGAAGAAAGTTTCAGCCAGTGTCAGTACATGGGGATAAATCTTTCCCACTTTCTCTTTTAATTGTAGGATGAGCTACAAGGGGAAGTAAGCCTTCAGTTCAGCACTGCATGCAACTGAAGGCTTACTCTATCCTTTCTGAAAGAAGAGATTAAACGAATACAAATACCATTATAAAAGTGGCAGTTGTATTTCTTCAGCCATGCTGTCACAAACAACACAATAGTAATACCAAGGGTCCCAGACTGCACTCTCAAATAATCCAGCAACCACTTTCCAAATCAGTTCAGTTGGAGCCCAACTGTAACAAACCACAATATATGAAATCACCTCAGTGGTCTCTGTGATCAGGCAGTCTGGTGGTTTGACCCTGGCTGGAGGCCAGACCCCCACTGAAGTCACTCTATCACTCCTCTCTTCAGCTGGGCAGGGAAGAAAATACCTATTGAGAGGCTCAGGAGTGGAGATAAGGACAGGGAGAGATCATTCCATAATCAGCATCACGGGCAAAACAGACTCAACATGGAATAAAGGAAAGAAAACTATCTAATGTATTACACTGCACACACACAGAGACCAGAGCTGGGTAATGAGAAGCACAAACAGCTCTTAAAACACCACCCCCACCCCTCCCTTCTCTGCAGACTTCATTTTATTCATGATTTTCTCCTCTCCAATATGGCACAGAAGGAAAGGGGGGTGAGGGGGGAAAGGAGAGAGGGAGGGGAATAGGAAATGGAGACTTCAGTCTTTGGTCAGTTCCCCATGAGTTGTTCTCCTTCTTTGGCTGGGGGCATTTCTCACACTCTTTCCCTGTGGCAGTGTGGGGTGCCACACACGAGAGACAGCTTTCCACAACCCTCTCCACACGAGTCTTCTCTGATGGGGCCTTGGCTCTTCCACAACTGCCCCAGCGTGGGTCACTGCTATAAACTCATAGAATGTCTCTCAGTCTTTCAGTCCCAGACTGTTGCCCCCAGCCTGGTCCCCCACAGAGTCACAAACCCCCCCAGCAAACCTGCTCTGGTGTGGTGCTCTCTGTCTCTCTCCATGGGCTGCAGGTGCTGCCAGGGCCTTGCTCCAATGTAGGTCACAGATTTCTCCATAATCCTCCACTTGCTCCATGGTGGGCTCCTGCCTGGCCCAGGTGCCTCTTCATGGGCTACAAGTGGGGTCTCTTCATCAATCCATGGGCTGCAGGGGGACTCCCACTTCACCATGGTCTTCGCCACAGGGAATCTTCTCTCAGCACCACCTCCCCCCTTCACTGACCTTGGTGTCTGCAAAGTTTCTCACATCTTCTCACTCCCTTCTCCAGAGGCAAAATGCAGCTGTTTGCATTTTTCTCTCTCTAAAATGTGATTCCCAGCAGCCTGTGACCAGCGCTGATTGGCCTTGTCAGTAACAGGTTTTGTGAGTTTGGTCTTGGGAGCCCAGTTACTTTCTTGGACCCTTAAGAAACTTCTAGCTGCTGCTTAAAGTAGCCACACTGCAAACCCACCACAGGCAAAAACCTAATCAAATCTGCATGAACCACCAACAAGGCCCAGTGTCATTTGACTGCAACAGAAAGTGACAGATCTATATTCTCAGTGATTCAGGAATGCAACTTCTTTTTTTTCTTTTTTTTTTCTACACCTACTACAACTTTGCTTTCTGCACTGCATCCCCAGTTCCCTCAGCCCCTTCTCTCTGTGGGAGCCTTCTGCAAGTTTCTGTCTTCCTCTCATTTACCCCAAATGGAAATATCCAGAGACACCTTAACTTCACTTCTTAGCTAAGGTCTATTTTCTTATGGTAACATCTTGTATATGCTTTATGCACAACATCTTTCGAATGTAACCAATCGACATTTCAATGAAGGTCATAATGAGTAATCAAATATATCAAAAGGTAAAAACATAAATATTCTAGAAGCGTGCTAGCTTATGACTCCTTTGTAACTGCAGTTAGCCAAAACCTCCATCACCCTCACTGATTCAGTCTGTAGAGCCATTAGGTAGGTGTGAATATATGAATTCCAAAGGAAATTAAACCAGAAAGTTTACTACAGGAAGCCAACAGATGCACTCCAACTACTAACAGCATAAGTATTCAAACCAGTTCCTAGAGACACCCTCAAATCATGCATTTGATCAGGAACTTCCATGCCGACCACCATACCAAATCTAGTCCAAAATAAAACAAACTCTCAACTTAAAGGGTACAAGGAGATGCCGTACCTACCAGCAGTTACCATTTACTCATTCGCTTCCATTGCACCAAACCTCTCACAAACATGTGGTGTAGTAGTTTTCTACAGACCTTTCAGTGGCTGAGTTTCGTTTGCAGAAAAGCAGAAGCATTGGCATTTCAGTTGTCACTGGAATTTTCTTGTTTCATTTACACAGGCATTCAGGGGAACAAAGTCCCTACTTAGACCTTTCTTCTCCACACCCTGGCCAAAAAAAAAAAGTTTCTCCACTCTAGTGAAGACTAGACACAACTTAATTCCAGATGCACAAGTAAAATTGTCTGTCCACCCTCCTGTAGTTTATAGCCACACAGTAATAGCTGGAAGATCAGTATGACTGGGCAACCACTCTGCCCACATATGGGACTATCACACCATGAAATAAAATACGAGTCTTCAGTTGCAATTCAGTTCTTTGTGATTAATCATAATGGAGATGAGGATGAAAACAAAACAAACAAACAAAAAACAAACAACCCCCCCCCAAAAAAACAAACAAAAAAAACCAAAAAAACCCAGAAAAAAGGGGGACAGGAAGAACATTTCAGTACAATATAAAATGTTCCTGAACAGCTGAAAGCAGACAATCACCATGAAATAGCCAGACAGAAGTAACAAAGATCGCAGTAAATCTGTCACCAAGAGATCAGTGATGCACAAGTGCTACGTTTGTGTCTGCAAATATGAAAAGAAAATATGTTAACCTTGCTATAGAAAACACACACTTTTTATCTCTATGGTGTCTGATGCTAGTTGGACACTGATGGATAATTCTTGCACATCCATGAAACCACACCAAACCTAGCACAGCTCCACATACATGAAAGGAGATACTAAAAACAAAAGAATTAAGAAGTATGACATACTACACCTGTTCTAATGAAAACTTGTCTGGTTATTAAAACCTGGAAATCATACTAAGTGGAAAGTCATGCTGCATAACAGTGTATTAACAGATTATTTTCTGACAAATCATTCAAAATGAAGGAAATATCATTAAGAGATCAATTGGAAAAAAAAAAGTGGTAAGCAATCAATCATGGGTATTTCCCATGGCAGAAACAGACAAAAAATAAAGCTTAAAAAAAGAAGGTATAGGCGAGTTATACATAAAGAAAGTCAAGTAATGTATATGAGTTTTACACATTAATATTCTAAATAAAAAGTTAACATACCTCTAACTTAAAAAGATCATGAATGATTCCACGGAAGATGTACTCAACTGCTTCTAGATAACTCTTAATACTGTCTTAATGCAAACTCAATTTAGCTCCTAACTGGCTCTTTCACAGACACCAGCAACAGTAACACATATTATAACCTCTCCAGTGACCCAGAATGCATTACAAACTACTTTTCTGAAGTATTCATCCCTTATAAAACACAAACTGAGTAAAACGCAACAGCTTCTTCTGAAGAAGAGACATATCTAGACTAGAACAAAGAACAAACAACATTTCCACCTCTGACAAATGGCTTTAATTCAGCAGCAACACTCAATTGACTACTGTTACTGTTATGTTTCTTGCATTAAAAACTGATTTAGTCTTGGCTTGAACCATAACCATAAAGAGCACTACAAAGCATAAGAGTAGTGTATGTCCAAAGCATCACCTAACAAAAGCCCTGCCATTCATCTGATGAGTATCACCTGTCAGTGCTCTTGTATGTAACAGGAGCAGCACCTTGCCTACCCCATACAAGCGCCATAGAAAAGCACACTAGGAGATAGAAAATGGGCACTGGACAGTCCATAGAGCACAAGCTGCACAATCAGCAACACTTCTGAATAGGACACCACAAACGTCAGAAAACCACACTTCAACACGACCACCAGCACGTGAACTGTAATCTTTTTTAAGGCATTTTGTCTTAGGGAAGAAAGTTACAAAGAAACTTACAAGTCACCCTTCTAAACACCAAGAGTATGTTACCTAAATAGATCAATCCAAATCCTCCCTGGGCGATCTGGCTGCCCAACCTCCAGTCTCTTCCTTCTTCGATGTCTTTCAGGATCATGTCCCTCGGGAGTGGAACCGGCAGCTTCCCTCTGCCACGACCCTTTGGGGGCATCGCACCTTGAAGAAGAAAAAAGTTAAACTAGAAGTTAACTTTTGCCAGAAGAAGCCCTCGATGTCCTTCGCCCAGCAGGCCCTGAGCAGCGGCTCGCCTCTACGCGGGTTCTCCCGGAGTTCCCCTCAGGGCACGGCCGGGCGGCTCTTCCCTCCTCCAGAGCCTGAGGACCCTTCAGCCGAGCACCAGGCGGGGCCTGCTCACTCGCAGCGGCCTCCTAAGAGGCCCGCCCTCAGCCACACCGCCCGCTCCCCTCACACCCACCTCCGCAGGGGCCCCGCGGCCTTTCCCCGGCAGCAACTACAAACTTCCCAGCCGCGAACTTCCCGCAAGCCGGGCCCAAACGGCGAGCGCCCGCTAGCAGCAGGAGGCGGGCCGCCGTCTTCCTACGGGAATCTCCGGGGCGGGCCCGGCCCTTCCCGCCGTTTTCCTGCGTGAGGCGGGGCGTGGACTGTGTCAGTCTCCTCCCTCAGGCGAAAGCGGCCGATCCCCGCTGCCGACAGCCGCCCGCCGCCCGCCTGCGCAGCGCCTCTCTCTGAGGCAACGGCCCCTCGCTTCAGGGGGAAGAGGTCAGGTGGCGCAGCCGGGCCTCTCGCTCCAGCTCTCCTTTGCTTTAAGACGTGCGTCGAGCTAAGGATTAAATCCCCCCATTTAAGCTCTTTGGTGCTATAGAAAACTCTTCTCTAGCCGAATTTAAAGATAAAGGAGCTCGCAGAGGTTTTGAGGTGCAGCGAGGGCTTTAGAATGTGGAATGAAGTCAAAGCTATCATGGCCACTCCATTTTTTACCTCAGGATCACACCGGTATAGGTCACTGATCACTTCTACTCAGAGATCCTTACCCAGAACCAGCATAAGTCGCCTCCTGCGTTCACCCCAGTACAGCGGGAAGAACCAGTGGACACCTCAGGCTGGTCAGCCATCACTCGAGGCAGGAACAGAGGACAAATACAGCTGGCCCAGGAGTGGACCTGCCTCATCAGCAGCTTGTAAATCGACAAGAGGGCACAAGGCATTGTTTTTCTTTAATCCCTCAAGCTCATAGAGCTTTGCCTTATTAGGTTTTACCAAGCTAGTACACTGCACATAGGTAGAGCTCACTGGAGACCACCACATCTTCCAAGGGAGAAGTAAAAGTCGTTTTACAGTAAAAAGTTCAAGACTAATCAAAATCCAGAACATCTTCGGCAAACACATAATTTGCAAGTGAACTGAAATTGTAACACAGATTATGACTGCAAAATATATATATTGCCATCAAAAGAGTCAGATAAAACCTAACTACCCTTTCTGCTTCATTAGTCTTACCTGGCCATTCTGTAATGGTGAAACTACAAAACCTGCAAACAATTGCCTGTAGAAAACTCATCCAGAAATCAAACAAATTCAAGATCACTCTAAAGCATTTCATGGGGTTCTTCCCTTTGCAACAACTATCAAAACAGCATCTAAATAGGTCATGTTGGCATTGGTTAGTTGGGTTTTGTTTTGGTTTTGTTTTTTTTCAAAATATGCCAAACAAAACCACAGCTACTCAGTGCTGCATCAAAAGGCACCAGAAACCTCTCACTGGAGAGAGCGGTAGCACCTTTAACCACAGAGACCATTTGAGCAACATTCTCAGGATGTCACTTGGAATGAGAGTCACCATTCTGCACTTGGGTGAAGGGTTTTTTCAGAAGAAAATTGTCTTCAGATAGGTGCCTGGAAATCACAGACCCAGCCTCCATCTAAGGAGGAAGCTGTTTTGCTAGGCTTGCAATTGAGTGTTCACATGATTAAGAGAAAGGAAAGCATGTATTAAGAGATCTTGGTACTTTGGAGCTTTCTCTGCCCCTAGAAATAGAGCAACAGGATAAGGAAGTGAAATAAATGGGTTGCAGTTTGAAGCAGATTCCATCAGTACACTATCAGATTTTGAAGATGCTTTAGGGCTTTTCTTTTCAGCAGAAACAGGAAAAAACCTGTAACAAGTTAAAACTCAAAATTTGTAGAAGTTATTAGTTAAAGAATAGAAAAATGCATAGCCCTAAAGAGAAACTATTAAATACTCCTTTTTTAATTTTTAAATACAGAAGAATTTGAGTTAGTTTCACTTTCGTTCCTACAAAAGCATCAAGAATAATAGCAGGAATTTAGTCGGATACATCAATTTAATGAAAGGTTGGGGTTCAGGGCGAAACTCTACAGTTCAGAAACATAATGTCTTTTCAGCTTATTTAATAGTTTATATTTATGACCAAGCATAACATTACAATAAGATAAGCTCATGCAGGTCTGAGGAACAGTGAAACCATCAGAACAGGGTATTTAAGAAATAGTGATTACAAACTAATAGCAGACCTGAAAGAAGATATAGATACACAAAAGTCTATTTCATTAGTAATGACTACAATAGCATAATAGGTAATAACTACAATAGCATAATACAATCTGTTACTGGTTTTGAAAGCTTATGTCAGGCTACATAACATCACTGACTCATATAACGCTAATTAGATAAATAACTGAAGTTTAAGGTCTTCAGTTTGCAAGAGAAAGTTTCCTTATTCTACTAAGAAAAAATATAATTTACAGTTTCAACTCCATCATAACTATAAGATTATCTGAAGTCTTCATAACCTCTAATATCATCCTGCTGTCTCATAGATTGTGCAGTTTAACATTATTGTATATTATTTGAAGATGTAATATACATATTCTGTAAGGCATAGAAAATAATAGGGGGCTAGTTTAAGGTTTTTGGGAAGGAACAGATGCAAAGTTAAAGATTTTAAAGTTTTTACAAGAATTTAAAGACAAAGTCAAACATGTAAGAACATAATTCTTAAGAGATTAATAATATCACATGGACAGAAGTGAAGCTATAAAGAAGTTTCCTGTATATACTAGGCTATTAATGAAGAATAAGTTTGTCACTGAAATCAAAACCTTTATTAAAAATAACCACAGTTGGCAGGCTCACAAAAAATGCACACAAATCTTGCTAACAATTTTTTATACAAGTTTGGTCTAAATAAAGCAAAAAAGAAAAAAAAAGAACCCACATTTTTTTTTAAACTCAGCAAAGATCAAAGACTTTACTGAAAAAAAAGCTGTAATCAAATTATAACTTGGTACTAAACTCTCATTGTCCTATAAATAGCACATCACTGTGTTTCTAGGTAGGTCTCAGAAAACATCTTTTCCTATTGGGCTGAACTGGAGATAGGGTGCACTTTTTTTGTTTCTTAACACCAGACAATTAACAACACTCCCAAGAAACACAAGCTTTATTTAGTCAGGTTAAATCCTCCATTGCCTCTTCACAGTTGCTTCAAATTAACAGTTTGGGGATGTGATGTAAAGGGGATGAATGGCCAAAATAATTATGAGGGGTGTGGGGGGGTTGTTTGATTTTTATTTTTTTTCTCTAGCAAAGACTAATTAGGATGGAAGTAATTTCCCTTCAAGATGAAATAGCCATCATTACTGCCAAATTCAAGAGTCCTTATAGGGTAAGGATGTATATGCTTGTAAGAGCAAAATTATACAAATCCTGTTAACATACAAGTGAAAATGCTACCAAATTACTGTTATTTTGCTTTCTAATGGCACACTGCTGCAAACAGCTGATGGTCACAGGCCCTTCTCGAAGAATCTCTCCTTCATGCAGTTCAGGTGGGCATTTTCTCGTTACTCAGAATTATATGTTAGAAGAGGTTGCAGTGGCTTGTTGGTTTTTGTGCTCGTGTTATCTTTTGGGGTTTATTAATTTGTTTGGCTTAGTATGTGCTTGTTGATACACACTGCCTGAGGAAATCTGAGTTGCTGTACGGATTTAGCACAGGTATGATTACTGTTGTGTCTGAAAAAGAAAAAGGCGGTGCTATCTGTTTTATGTTATTCTGTGGTGATTGCAAGCACTCTGTACTGGCTGCTCTGTAGGGTAAATGTGATCCAGTTTTGGGGAAGATATGAGTGCAAACCACTTTATGTGGTGGAACTCAGTTATGAGTAAATAACGTGTGGCTTTGCTCTCTAGCTAGATGTTTGTGTGTCTGCTGCTATTTATCACTTGGTCTTTTGGATTTGTGGGTACCCACTAAGCAATTTGAAAGTTGGAAGTAAGCCTGTAAAGTACAAACTTTGGAAGCTTTATTCTGATATGTGGTTCAGATGCAACACCATACTTCTAATATTCTTCCTAGAATAACTTCTTGAGGGTGGCAAAAAGCTGTGTTGTGTTATTATGGGTTGAGTTTAAAAAGCTTGGTGAGATTTCCAGGGAGTAAGTGCTTTTGTGAAGTATTCAGTGGTACAAGAAGTTATTTTTATCTTTCTTCTGAGCCTGTGTTTGTTTCTTTGTTTTAAATCATAGTTTGTTAAACATTTTGTCCGTTTTCCATTTGTTTTAATTCTTTTCATCCTTCTCTTTGCTCAAACCTAATCCTTAGTATNCAAATATTTTGTCCGTTTTCCATTTTAAATGGAAATTTTGTCTGTTTTAATCCTTTTCATCCTTCTCCTTGCTCAAACCTAATCCTTAGTATAAAAGATATCAGTCAATTATATGAAATCTTGCAGTATGACATATACAAAATTCCTTAAATTTGCTACAGTAAGTGAGCAACTTGCAGTTTCTCTCACTCTTGCATTGTGATGCTTTTGTGGTATTTAACACTGACATTTTAGCACTTACACGTTTAACTTCCCCCTCCACTCCACATCTCCTTGTTGCTTAAAATACCATGTCTAAATTTATACTGGAGATGTAACATCTCTGTATTAAAACCATTGACAATAAAGCACATCAAGTTTCAGACTGCTTCCCAGATTCTGCTGAGAAGTCTATTCATGCTCATGCATCTGTGAGAGTCCCATGCTTGTTCACTTGTCACTGTGCTTGCTGCCAGTTTCTTAGAACTTTTAAAGTAATTACTTTTTGCAGTATCAAGGGATCTCCAACATCCAAGGGGCATGTTGCTCAACTCAGTCATTGTCTAGGTGCATCGACACCCATTTTAAAGAATCTTGATTCTATTTTGTGTGACTGGCCCTGTGATTGAGATCACATAATTACAATAATTAGGAAGCTCACCTCAGGATATTATCAGAGCAACCCACCCAAACCTAAGTCCATATGGTTTGAAATAGCTAATGAGTCAGTTAATGTGCTATGTCCAGGAGTAATGGACACTCAATATGGATGGCATGAAGACATAATTTACCAACTTCCTGACTGATTAAGGTTTCCCACATAAACAGTTCTTGTATTTTACATCTCATAATAAGTTCAAATTATTAAAAGCTTTTTATGTGTTAAACAGAGTGGAAGAAAGCAGCTGATTCTTTTAAGATAGGCAAGAAACTAGGCTTCTTTTTGAAGAAAATAATAAAACTGAAGATGCACAACTTTTGTCTTCAATATAATACAGCGGAAGAAATTATTTTAAACTGCTATTGAGGTACAGGAGATAACAGTAGTGATAGGTGGTGTTTACTTTAGTACTAACTAGCCCAAATGAGTGATTCCCACACTGTCTGTTGACCAGAAGATTCCTTCTATAGCAGTTGCCTTACCCTTTGTAACTTGCCTACTCAATCTCCCTTTAACATTTGCCTTGCTGCTGATAGTAGAGAAATGCATAACAAGTTCTATATCCTAAACTAACCAGAATAAGGGGCAAGTACAAGGAGGCCAAACCTTTTGCAACAGAAGCCTAACAACAGGGGAGAAGTGGTGTCTAGTTTTTAAATAAGCTACAGTATCTGTCTGTCCAGTTAGGTTCGGATTTCATCTCCTCAAGTGTGCTCTTGTTATTTTAATGGCTGTTGGGATAGGATGACAGTTTCTGTCACTGTAACTGCGAAGACAGTCAGACCCTGTGTGTGTTCCTTACCTCTTGTGTCAGAGGTTTTGTTGATCATACCTTTAGAAAGCGTTATTTGTGAGCATTGAGAAAGTGTTTACTTAGCCATGTTTAATTACTCTCAGAAATGTACAAAGATAATGTAAGTTTGTTGTGGGAATGGATTGTATCTGCAGAGACAGCAGAATGTCTAGTGGGTCAAGCAGAGAAAGGGATCAGAAATTATTTTCCTTATGGGAGTAATTCCAGGAATCCTAATCCTGTCTCTGCTACTGCCTGACCCTACATGAATAATTTCATATCTGTTTCGTTTCATCTGTCACATCATGCAGTAGTTTGTTCTAAGGCACTGAAATTCTCAGGCGAGAGTTACAGTGTTTGTATTATTGCCATGGCTATTACCTGAAGGTGAATGTTAGCCCACCTTATCATGAGACATGCCATGCCTGAGAACTGTTTGCCCACATAGGCAGCTTCAGTGTTTGTTCTGTCATTTTTTAAGTGTTTTTTGGTTTTGGTTTTTTTTTTTTTAAGCTGCTCTCCCTCCAAACCTGTATGGAACACATGAAATTCGCATGAAATTAAAGTTGTCCTAGCCTTGTGAAGTATGTTTGCCTCCACCTGTATTCTTGTGCACTTCTCTTAGGCATAAAAGATACATCATTCCAGAAAGCAGGAGGAAGGTTGATAAGCTTCTGGGGTGGTTATTACTTAAACACTAGCTCATTTCAAAGGATATCTAGGAATGGAAATGAAGACATTACATGAATATTAGAATTAGCACACCAGCGTTCTTGCTTCACAAGAAGCAGTGACATTTTAATCTATACAGCATTGTATGTGAAAAGAGAAACAAGGAAGAACTTGGCAACGTGCTCAGGAGAAGGTGCATATACTCACATAAATCTTTCTACTTCTGAAATTATTCACACAAAGTTGTTTGAGAAGGGAAACTCGTCTGTCATAGCATTCATTATTCACATATCAATGCTACTTTATATATATAAACTTAATTATAATGATAGGATATGTTAAATATGACTCACTTTACAGCAAGATTGATTTTTTTTTTCCTGACCTCAGAATAAATATTGATCTTCATGATCTTTAAATGTAGTGCATAGGTCATTATATTAATGGCATATTAATAGAAAGTATCCCTGACCGTGCAATATTAATATATTTGCACTGTTATTTCTTGGATAGCATCCAGAAGGAAGGGAGGGTGACAGTGCCTTCTTTCCTAGGAGATATCAGGAAGCAGTTTATTTTAATGACTGTTAAGACTGCTTTTGGGTTTTTTGTTGTACTTTGGTGTTTGGTTTCTTGTATTGTTGGGTTTAATTAACAGTGGTGACGTGTCAAATAGATTCTAAGTATAGTAAGATAGTGATCTGTTGCTTTTCCAGCATGCCCAGTGCTGTCCTTACCAGTTAGTGTTCTGTTACCATGCAGTCAATTCCATGAGCAGAGCCATAGGTGTTAAAGGAAGCTGATGAGATAATTTGATGGTTTGGGGTTCAGTATCTGGAGCTCTAGAAAATCCAGTCTTTGAACTGCTGTTCTAATGGCTAGCTGAGCCAAGACATATATGTTGGCTTTAAATATCCCTCAGAGAGGACTCTATAGAAAAGGTCTGCTCTGTAAAGAGCAGGGATAAGAGATCATGTGTTCAAATAACTTCTAAATAATACTGTGAAGTTTCTAGAAGTCCTGAGAAAACAGTGCCTGCTTAGAGGAAGACTATTTGGATGTCTTTTACAAATGCTATTTTATGAGCGGTCTTTGTTTAATACATGTTTGAGTGTTTTGTGCTAGGTGACATATGTCAAGAGGGAAGATGACAACTTCCATAATTTACAGACAGCAAGGACAATAAATGTTTCTAGTATGGTATATTGTCATACAGAAAATGCAATTAAGAAAGGAAAGTGATTTGGGCAACTAAAACCTGGTAGCCTGATTTCAACAATTTGCAGCATTATAACTAATTTTGAAAGAAAGAATAATAACAGTACATGATAATAGAAAATGAAATGCAATTCAGTATTGTTTTGCATTGGGCCAAGCTGACTAGATATCTGTCTCTGCTAAGATAATTGATCTGCTTGACAAGAGAAGTGTGATAGAACCAATTCATTTGGACTTCGGCAAGGCATTTAATACAGAATTAATTAAGCTAGAGACTGTGAATAAGTGCATAAAATGTGAAATGGTAGGGAAATTGGAAGGAGTAACCAACTGAAAGGGGAAATTGTGAATGGCAAAGAACTATCTCTTTTCCTAAAGATCTACTTCAGGACCTGTTGAATTCAGTGTTACTTATTTCACGAGCAGCAACAGCACAATAGAAGTGTCCTTGTACTATTTGCTGGTACATATAAAGTTGATGGACTGGAGTATTGGCACAAAAGAAACAGAACAGAATTTCATAGTACAAAATTTGAGGTCATGTTTTTTGATACCGCTGATTTGGAGGAAAAAGACAATCACAGAATGACAATAGGCTTCTAACGGGACATAAATCTGAAGAAAGATCAGACTGGATTCTAGGTTGTATTAAGGGGAAATGGTTCCAAACTGGAAAATAGAAAGTTCCATCTTAATATAAAGAGGAACTTCTTCATTGTGAGGGTGACAGAGCCCTGGGACAGGCTGCCCAGAGAGGTTGTGGAGTCTCCTTCTCTGGAGACATTCAAGACCAATCTGGCCACGTTCCTGTGTGATCTAATCTAGATGATCCTGCTCGGGCAGGGGGCTTGGACTGAGTGATCTTTCGAGGTCTCTTCCAGCTCCTGATATTCTGTGATTCTGTGGTCAGATTGTGTATTTTTATTATGCTATTGAGAATATACTTTTGATAGTCTTTCATGGAGAATTCATCTTTTCTATATATTCCTTAAGTGTTAAATCATGGATATTTAAGACAATACAGACAGAAAAGAATGATCATATTCAGCTCTCTTGTGGAGAGCAGAGCTGGATATTGACTGTGAGATGAGTTGGATAAGGATGACCTCTGCTGTAAAGAGGTCATCTTGTAAGAAACAGAGTTGAAAAGAAGTTGTGAAGAGACTTATTTTCAGAGCTGGGGTAAGCAAAATCATATAGCTTCTTAGATGCTAGGTCTGTTGAGGGTGGGAACACACAAACTCCCCTTAAACAGTAAGTGGTAGAGAATGAATTAACTTGATAGACTAATTAGGATCTGGGCAGTGGAGAAAAAAAAAAAAGGAATATTTATTTAGTAGCTTGAGAAATGATGTCAGAAATGCCACAAAAGATAATAGTGAGTCTGAAGGTAATGTGAAGTATTTTTAGGCTACGCACGGCTAGATCTTTGGAATCAACTTATCTAATTCTCTAGTTCATGATGCGAAGACCTATTACCTGGGTATACTTTCAAACCTTGCACAGGAAAAAGGGCAAGAACTATTGGGTGTTGAGAATTAATTTTTCTCATGGATTCTTCTTCAAAAAGGAATTTCAGATTTCAGCTGATTTAGGCACTGTTATTAGTTTGGCACTTCCAAAGTACAGCGATTCGATAATAGCTAAGCACTACTCGAGTAAATTAAGACAATGGGATTTAAGTAGTATTTAGGTAATATTTCAGCAGCATCCTGGGCTTGGTTTGTCCCAGAAGTTTTGAAGGAAATATCAAACCTGTTTACTTTTTGACATAATATTTTGATGAAAATGTCACTTTTTTCAATTTTTTTTAATTTAAAAAATTAGCAACTACATTTATATAGTAGGGATATGGACAAAACTAGTTCATGTATGATACTGCATATGGTACTGTTAATTTGCATGTCTGTTCTTTGCATATATGCTTCTGTGTTTGGTATTTTATTGGAGCATATATGATTTACAGAAACTGATTGCCTGCTGTGGTATTTATCCTATATAAATTCTACATTAAATGACATATTTTAGACCCATCAGAGACAGAAGACTAAGTCCATCCATTGAAATCCTATTTGTATTATTACTTTCTAATGAATTCTGTACTACAGCAGGTGTCAAATCATATCTGCTGTTTTGCAATCGAGTATGAATAGAAGATGTGTTGCTATTGCAAATGAATCTAATATGAATCTAATGAGCAGTAATGAGCAACTGTTTTGTCATTATTGAGGCAACCACTGTGATGCTAATAAACTCTCATTTCTGCTCTTTAGAAAAAAGCACTGACCAGGATTTATAACATGGCCTTAATGTCCCAAAAGCCTCAGGCAAAAGAGAAAAGTGGAACCCCTAAACTGAGCATAATTTAGTCATTTTCTGTGTGTCAGTCCTCTTATTTTCTCTTATTAAACTAAACCTGGTTTAAGTCTTTCAAGCTTCCTCACATTTGAAAGGAAAAGATGAAGAATGACTGTCTATTAAAGGAATGTGAAGTTAAGATGATGGGCATTCTGCCTTAATTTTCTTTAATGTAAGTACACTAATTCCATACTTCCACACTTGAGAGTGCTTTTGTAACAATAAAGGCAACTATGTGCAACTGTTCTAAAAGCAGACACTTTAAAAGTAACAGGCCATTAAATCAATATAGAACTATAATATATTTTGTGAGAAGTATCACAACTGTCTCTTAATTGAAACTTCTTTTTTGAAAATTTTTGTTGGCTATTGAGCATGAGACTGCTGAATAAACAAAAATACTTCTGACATGATAGCATCAATATCTTACTACGTAACTGTTATGTAAACGAGTTCTGACTCCTGCGTGGCTCTGCCTTTTCCAAGTATAAATAATACATAGTGATACATAAAGCTGTGTAGAAGGGACAGCTGGGTACATGGTACTTACAAGCAGAGCACAGGAAAACCAGTCAGCATTGCTTTTCTAAAAGCTAACTACTATACTTCCATCAAAAAATAATGCTTCTGTATATATAGTCTTCACGGACTCATCTCTCTGCAATAAAGCTAGATGCACTGTAGAGATTCATTTCAGTATTTCATTTGGAGGGTTGAACTATTCTGTGTAGGGTGCAGCTGTTTGTTTTACTACTGTACACTCCATACTTGCTCTAACTGCTGAATTGAGATTATATTGCCAATATTTAAGGTATTATATAGCCACAGCAGTGCAACTGTGAATTTGTAAGCAAGCCAGGGGATGGGCATTAGGACAAACTGCAGCAGTCATCTCTCAAAGTTGCAAATAGGGCATCAAAGGTTGTCTGGTAACCATAAACTGTTCCTTCCATGCTGGGCATTAAAAGGACTTTCGGCCAGCTGAGCAGGAGCTTGCAGTAGTTCCCATTTACTGATTTTTTTTCCAAAGTAATCTTGACACCCAAGAAGGGAAGGGAGGAGGAAGTCAGGATGCTGCTGGTTTTCTCTCAGTTGCTCTGCCAATGCTGTAGTGTTAACTGGTAGGATTACATCTAGCTTCTCTTCTCTTGGTCAGCAGTATATGGATTGTATTTGCTGACCCTTGAGGTATATCACAAGGTTCATTTTTAGTAATGCTTGATGTGCAGAGTCTAACAGGGAAGGCAGCTTAACAGCATCAGTATCCCAGAACCCACCAGGAAATACCCTTCAAGATACATTCATTTTTTCACTCCAAAATTCACATTCACATAGCTTCTTTCACTCCAAAAGGGGTCACTTACCATATTGCACAACTTTTCTGTAACACAAACCAAGGCATGACAAGGGGAGACCATCAGGATCTTTGTTTGGAAAATATAACCCTGATCTGACCTAAAACATGGGTGGAGCTGCATCCATAACTCAGGAAAAAAGATGGAGAGAACAGTTCGCAGTCTCAAGCATTATTGTCAAGCTGACATCTTTGGGCAAGACAGTCTGCACACCATTACACATGAAGATAAAAGGGCTTTGGTTATTGAAAGCTTTCATCTGAAATATCTGACTTCTCATTATATTATGCTGTAATGCCCTGTGTTGTTTAGTGTGGATTTGATTCCTTGGATGATACATAAGTTTTCGTGACGTGTCACATCTAATGTAGGCTTTTATGTTGCACATGGTGTATCATACATACAAGTTGCAAGGTGTAAATTAGCAGTGTATTAAAATTTCAAGGCTATTTATATTTCACTTTGATAACTGTAATTTTACAAAATCATGGAATTTAGGCCACAAAGGAATTCTTGTGGTCATTTGGTCCATTGCCAGCACACAATGCAGGGCCAATTCTGAAGTTATTTCAATCTTCAAAGTTAACTCACATTGGTCAGAGCCAGACCTTCTCTGTCATTTGAAAGCTGTAATAGTTTGTTGTTGAATATCTGGCAGATTTATTACAACTTACATTTTCTCTGATTCCTTTCATCTGTGGCATTAACAGCAGTATATTACAGTGGCACCCCCAGCCTTTTTTAGGGCTGGCTCTTTCCTAGAGCAAACATGTCAGAGAGAGACATGGAAGTGGTTACTGTCAGAAACATAGGTTATGATTGCAAGGTAAAGATATTGTGGTAGCAGAAACCATCTTTCTGTTGCTTTGTACAGCACCTTATAGGCAATGTCTGGGTGCTTGAGTTGGGCTCATCTATGTGTGCTATGTTAACAATGAGAACACACAGGGTAAACTTTTCTGTTCCTAAACAAATCTATCACAGTATAACATGTTCAGCATCTAATCCAACAAAACCCAACAGGATTTTAGTGGCTACCTTTAAGAAAAATGTGAAAGTACACATTCATGTCTATACATGGTAACCTAGCAGTGCATCTGTTGTTATTTTTTGTATACATCAGTTTGAAGTATTTTATGGTTTGGTTAATGTGAATATAATTTACCTATCTGTAGTGGCCCAGATCTTTATGTTGAGATACCTGCAGCCTCTAAAAATACCATCTAACCTACTTGTGTAATATCTGCATTTCAGCATTGTGGAGGAAATTTGGGTCAAAATATTAGAAGTTAAAAATTTGTTGCAGAAACAATGACCTGGAGGTAGCTAATGAATGGATTACAGAGGCAGCAACTGTGAGGGTCTCTTCATCTGACAGTCTTTTTTTTTCCTTGGTGCTTATACATTTTGCTCACACAGAAAGGCAAAGTAGTTATTAACTCAGAAACCACCTTGTCATGGAATTGCTGAGTAGCAGAAAGCTGAGCCTATGCAGTGTCACTTGTTTCCAGGGTCAGTTTCATTTTGCAGTAAGGACCTGTGCAGTGGTCACTTCTGTGCTTTCTGGACATAATTCTGAAGGATTGGGACAAATCTTTGAGGTCTACCTTACCTTCTGCTGTACTGAAATAGGACAGAGATGTTGCACGCTGCAGAGGTCTGAGTGGCCTGTGAGTGGATTGGCTTGTGTAGGAAAGAGATATATATTGAAATTTGGGGCAGGCAGTGTTGAGGAGTAGTTACTGTTCAGACCATCTTCAAAATTTTCAGATACACAGGGGATTTTCCAGTAGCTCTACCAATGGTGCAGAGGCTTTGTCGTGCTGAGTGTGCTGTTTTCAAGCTGTGTCAAGCCTCGCTGGGACAATTGCACCAAGAGAATTAAAACAACACCAAAATAAAGCACAGAAACTGAAATAACTAGAAATGCAGCTCGGATGAGTACAGTTTTTCTGCTTGTATAACACTGCCTTACTGCTTTGTATGTCTGTCCCTGACATTGTCATTACATCACTAGAGTAGCCTGCTATAGTTGAGTGGCTCATCAGATCGAGGCTTTATGGAAAGGAGATTGTCATGTGAGGGCATTTGGTGAAATCCCTTAAGGACAATAAGTATCACTTGCAGGAACCCAGAGGCATGTCTTCAGGAAAAGAAAGATTTTCTTCCAAGAATCTTCATCTTCATATGCTGTTATTTTTTACATAAATAATGAAAGAGCTGTTTATAATAACCACTGAAGGCATCTACTGTTTATATACACATCAAACCCTAGATAATCTCCAGAGACAGCCTTCCATTGAGAATGACTCTCTCCTCTGTTCTGCCACCCACTGTGACTAAATTTCAACAGAAAAATAATTGAGGGGTCATTAAGCTCTAATCTATCACAGACTATTTCTGTTTTCACCTGGACTAGAATCACAGACTCGTGTAGGGTCGAAAAGACCCTTAAGATCATAATATCCAACTGTAAATATGCCACTGCTGAGTCTACCACTGAACCATGTCCCTGAGTGCCACGTCTACACATCTTGTAAGTGCCCACAGGGCTGATGACCCAACCATTTCTCTGGGCAGCCTGTTCCAATGCTTGATGACCTTTTTGGGGAAGAAAGTTTTTCTGTTTTCCACTCTAAACCTTCACTGGCACAACTTGAGGCTGTTCCCCCTTGTTCTACCACTCTTTAGCTAGGAAAAGACACAAAGGTACATGGCTCTCTTCCTGTCTCTGGAGCAGGAAAAAACCACACTCTCTCCCCTATTATACCAGTGCCTGTGTGCCCCCACAGTAAGTCAGTATAATTTTCCAATGTATCCTCTCAATGTGAGTCAGTTCAGTGTCTGGTGGAGTTAATGCACGGGGAATGGATGCTAAAAACTAGTCGATTCTCAGAATTTTAGTGAGAAGCTTTGGTAGGTGTGTGGCTAAATTTCTGGAAGAGATTGGCATGAAACACTGGAAGGAGAAATTAGTAGCTTTATCTATACTGAATTGTATGCAGCAAAGTTTTATAAAACTATGGAGAATTGTATTTGCATGATTATGAAATCACTGTGAAAATAATGAGCCACATGTAAGCCAGCAGCTGTATCACCATATAGAGAGCATCACATTGAGATTGAGAAATACAATCTTGCACTTTTTCTCTGCTAAAGAGCTGACCCTACTCTTAAGGAGTGAAGGGCACCTGAATCCAAATGAGAGAGACAATATGCATAAAGAAAATGGAGTTACGTTCCCTATTCTAATAGGTGGCAGAAAATCTATAAAGCAGCTGTTTGGAAATTTGTTCACGAGCCATGTAAAAGAACAGTACTGCAGCCAAGGTAAGAGTTACCCATACAGAAGATGATAGCATTATAGAAGGACTAAATGTGCTGTATAGTACAGCAAGAACATATGTATAAGGAGCACCACAACCACAAGGTGAAGGTCTCCAGGGAATCCTTGCTATCAGCTTTAATCCAACCCCAGTATGTGCCTCAGAAGCTCTGCAGTGCAGCTAAGCCTTCTTAAATCCTGGAACCACAGATTTTAAAGGATACTGTGCAGGGAATGGCTTCTGACTGCATCAGTCATACAATGCATACCTGGCCATGGGTCCTCCTTCCTCCTACAGCAGGGAAATATGGCCAGTCCCCAAGTGTAGATGCTCTCAGATGGATGGCTGTGCATAATGCATGTTGACAAATAGATTATTTTCTCCATGGAAAATAGCCAGATTATTTTGAAGAGGTTCAATGACACAAAGTCAAAAGCTCTAGCCAGCAGTTATGAGATGATGTTAATGGTCATGTCACTGGTTGGTGAGAGAAGAGGGAAATACATGCCTCAGCTTTCCAAAACTGGGGTTGCTTTAAAATGTCTAGAAATCATTTTGGTTTGTCTTGAGTACTAATGCTGTGAAATATGAAAGAGGAAACATTTACAGATGTCTTGAGATAAATTTCTTGCCTACAGGCTACATAAGTGATCTCTCTTTCAGAGTAAATCCCTGAACACTTCCATCCTACCAAGTTATGACAGGCCACAGTTTTTCCCCCATTAACTAGGTTGGGTGTAGAAATTACAAGGGCAAGTTTTATAGCTTGTGATTATTTGAACATAGGATCATGATGGTTTTGTCTCAGTCTTTGCTTCTCAGAAATTTCTAGACCTTTCAAGTGTATATACTGCCAGCAAAAGGTGTACCCACTGGATATTTGTAGCCCTGATTGCCACTCCTGCTTCATTAAACAAAACTTCTGTTCCTTGCTTCTATGTCCTTGTTCATAACTTGAAAATAGATGCCACCATTCAGTGACCTGAATGCATCAGCCACAGCCTATTGTTAATCAGGTGCATACATTGGTTTTGGTTTCATAGCAGTTGTGCTCATAATTTTGTAATCCAAATAGCAAACAGTTTGGTCTGGCTTAGTGCCTGGCAGTCTTCCTGATTAAATAAGAGTGTATGCTTGATAACTGCCCATCTCACCTTTGATCTGTTTTGAGAATGGCCCCTCTAGAGGGTCTTAGCAGCACTGAGCAAAAACTTGGTGTCAGCCCGTGGCAGAAAAGTTACCTTGCCCTGTGGAAACCCTCCTGCTCCCTTGTTTTCACTCATCTCCTTTAGTGAGCAGTTGCTGTCATGAGCAACCTGCTGTTTAGTGCAGAAAGCCTTAATGCAGCTGTGCTTGTGATTCCTGATGAGCTTCATGAGAGACTACACTGCAGCCCTCAGAGGAATTTGCTTCTTCAGCTGAGCTCTATCCTTCTCAGAGCCACACTGCCCTAGATGACACTGTGTTGCTCATCCTGGATGTTGCTGTAATGCAACTGTGTGAGGCAGGTTGATGAAAAAGTCATTATAATTTTCAGTTAGAAAAGTCAGGACTTAAACAAGTGCCTAAGTGTTCAAAGATTTATGTTCTTTCCATCAGCTAGTCTGAGATATTTTGTACAAGGCCATTTGGTAAAGTTCAAGGGTAACTTGATTTTGAAATTTTTGTTGTTATAGCAGGGAGAGTGTTTTTCCTGGTGGAAAAAGAGAAATTGCTGCTATAATATAGCTTTTTTTAAAAAAAATAGAGATATACGTATATTTAAGGGAAGAAGGAGGATTGTGTGTTAGACAGAGGTAATTTCTAAACAGAAAAAGCATAAAAAACATCTCCCTGTTGAACTCTGTAGTTGGGGACAAGACAGTTTTCCGAGACTGTTGCAAACAATAATCACCCTGATAAAAGCACAGGCTCAGCCTCTGCAGAATGGTTCTAGTGATAATCATTCAGCTTCTCATTCGGGCAGTGAAACCCAGAAAAAAAAGAAGGCAAAGGACGTCTGAGTGTAGTAAATGGATAAAGGGTAATAGACACTTTACATTCCAGGTTTAAAGAGATTGTAAAAAGAGAAGTAAAAGAGAATAAGGAAAGAACCTAGCTTTTTATTCTTTTGGGCAAGAATGTTGGAGACTTCTGCAACTTCAAGGGACTTTGTTTTCAATGTCTGGAATGATTTTTCATTGATTTTCCTGAGGGGTCTCCAAGATGTATTTTTAAGGTGAGGTAGGATAAATAAAATATTATTTGCAGCTTCTCTATCCAGGTTTACAGTGAAAACATTGTAATAAATGCAGCACACATGCAAAACATCTGTCAGAACCTGACATTATTAACTCTTTATAGCTAGGAGTGTGTTTTCATTAATTGGTTATAAAATGAAAATATCAAAAAGCTTGTTGAAAATGCATGGTAAAAACCCATAAATGCTCAGAGGGCTGTGTTTATAAGTGTGATTTTCGAGCTGACATTTGAGTGAGCCATGAAACATAAGTAGATGAAACAGAAATGTAGTCAAAGTCTTGAGAAGTCAAAAAGTTCAGTCCATTATTCCTCTGGTTTACTTAGTTACTGCTAAGGCATGCAACGTGCTTTTAAGTTCTTTCTGTTTAAAACCCTCATATCTCATGTGCTATGAGTTTGTATGTGATACTGTCCTAAGAGACATGTGAAGCTCACAAATGAGGTCATCTGAGCATTTTGTAGTTTTGCAAAGAAAACAATAGCTTTGCAGTTTATAGATCCAACTACTAACTTAAAAGTGCAAGTCTTATTTTCTGTATCAAGCTTGAGACTATGGGCTATAATGAAAGAGGGGGGAAAAGTGTTAAAGAATTTTTACTGCTTTGAAAGGGGAAACAGTGGAAAGTAGCCTACAAGCATGTGTGTTTACTGATGTGATCACAGCACTGAAACTGCTCCTAGAGTCTAAATGCGATCCAAACACATCTCAGGTCTTTGCTCCAGTGAAGTACAATGGATTTATAAGTCTGACATCATTAATAGATATTGGGCAGGAGTGTGAAGACACCAAAGGGAACCAAACCTGCCAATATCAGTATTTAGGTCTTCATGAAGCCTGCATCCTTTCATGAAACTTTTGCAAGTATGCTGTCCAAGTCATGTAACTTGGTCATTCTTTTTTTTTTTCACTTCCACTTTCTCACTTTTTTCCTGTTTATCATGTGATTTTCTTACGAAAATGGAAACCAGATTCAAACATTATATTTTTAAATAGGTCAGCTGGACCTCAATGTAGTATTGTTTGGAGGTCAGCACAGGAAAAGATTAAATTAGTTATGTGGTCACTCATTAATAGACTCAATGGGATAACTTTCCAGAAGTATCATTTCAATGATGCTGATCTTTGGACTAAAATCTTTGTGAACCTATTTGAGTCAAGGTGATAAGAAACCAATCAGTGTTTTATTTATATTATATATATATATACACACTTATATGTATGTATATATTTTCCCCTTTTATTTTCCTAGAAATGTTTAGAGCTCTTAAAATAAAAGGGTGTGTGTTTGAAATGTTTTGGTAAGGTTTTGTGCCAAAGCCATACTAAACAGAACTTCAGAAGCCTCTTGGAAGCCATGTTGCTTAAAGTGTGTTTGGCAGTCTTTAGCATTATAGCACATTATAGGGAACACTTTCTCCTCATGCTTTGGCATGTTTTCCTAATAGATTGCATTGCCAGACTCAATAGACTGCTTTGTACTTACCAGCCTCTGGTCTTTTCTCTAGTCATCTCTGGAAAATAGGGCCCCAAAAATGACTTTTGATGATTTGATGTTTATCCCATTCTTTCAGGAGATTCTTCCAAGCAATTCTGAACAAGAGCTTTGTTGTCATATATAAACATCACAAAGCATGGACTTTATCTTTTATTTGTCTCTTCAGATGAGTTCACAAGGAACCTTGTCTGAGTCTCAGGCACAATTTTTTTACAACAGAATTATCTTCCTGGGATAGGTGTATATTCAGTCTGATTCAGTTTTTATTTAAGGTTCTGAAAGATTGCAGAATTTTTATTCTTGGAAACCATATTGGTGATGGTGGATCTCTTGTGCAGCCAAAGAGTGCATCTGAATGTCTGTATTTTTCAGCTGGCTTTAGGAGTTAGGCCAGTTTTCTGCTACCCATCCCCACACAAGTGTTGTAAATCCTGAACCTGCAGAAAGTCATGCATCTGCAGGGTGATCCACTGATTCCACAGATTTTGCTGAAAGTACTTGGCAGAATCTTTAATTTAGTGATGTTAGAATTTTTTTAATCATTTAACTTTATGACCTAGAAAGTTAACAAGGTATTTGTGATCTAATGAAAACACAAATATTTTTCTCTTCAGAAATATACAGCATTTCCAAATTCCAGCAAGTACTTAGAGCATAGTCTTATTTTTGAGGGATTTTTGGGATTGGCTGTGGCTTTTCTTTTTTATTCACTATTTTAAAGACAAGCTAGATTTCTGAAAGTAGTTTACCCTTTAGTACTACTTAATGTTTTGCATGACATAGGCAGTCACCCACAACTGCAGGTATGAAAACCAGGTTTTCCAAGTTTTAATCCTAATTCTGACAGAAGTGTAGGCTGAAGGTATCTGCAACTTCTTGCTGTATTCAAGTATCTTATAGTCTAATGAAAATCTTCTATAAGGACCGTGTCATAAGAATTATTATCTATATTATGGACTTATGGGAAAATGATGACATTTCTATTTCAGCTAGATACAGAGTTTAAAATTATTCATGCTCTCTGACAGTCATGGACACAGCTTCTACATACATGGATTTGCTTCTGCTGGGAAGTAGCTGTAAGTCTCTTATGTCATGCAAATTCTGTCTAACTGGAAAATTCAGGTTTTATGTCTGCAGGATTGTCAGTATCAAGCGTTCAAAATTCCAAATCCACCTTTGCAAAGTTTTAACACTGACTTGCAACAACTAAGTAAATGTTTGTTGGGTTTTTTATTTATGTCCTGGTTTTCTATGATTTCATATTTTCAAACTCTTCTTTTTAAGAGCAAGGTGTCCAGTTTTTCAGAATGAGAAGTTTAATGGACTTGGTAGTCTAAGAAAGTTAGGCCTTTGAGATATTTCAAGTATGAGAGCACAGCACTAAGAGAATTTAAAAAAAAATAATTTTAAATTCTTTTTAATTTTTATTCTTCAAAATAAAGATTTTGTTTTCTGTAGAAGAAAAGAATAAAAACTTCTGCAATAAAAATTAATCACAAACTACTTTAGTATTACATAATTGTCTCTTTTTTAAGAGAGGCCAGTCCTGTGAACAAACAGTTAAGTGGTGAGTCTAGGAATTGTCTTCCCATCCAGGCTTTAGAAGGGCCAAACCTGTTCTAGTTTTAATTCAACTAGGGCACACCATAGCTCTGGAGCTCTGGCTGTCAGTAAACAGCCTAGCTCAGTAAACAGAAGTGAGGACAAATAGCACTAAAACGTGTCTCCAGGGACTGATAAATTTCTCATGTTAAGCAGTGGAGTTAACTCTGTGTGTGCATCTCTATAGGAGTGAGAGAAAAGACAAGGTTCATGTTTGGGTGGCAGGAAAATCCCAGAGTGGGAGGCTACAGGCTTAGGCACTGATGGGGAGGGATCTTGGAATTTGAGTGGAGGGAAAAATTTCCTCTTGTTGAGCTCTGCTGGCTTGAGGGAACTGGGGCTTTGTATGCTCTTAACAGAACTGCTTGGAGGGAATAGGCAGCTCCATTGGCAGTTCTGCCTTCTAACTAGAATAAACTCCAAGACTCTTGAGTTCTTGGCTAACTGCTTGGAGAAGGAGAGATAGGATTTTGTGTATTTTTCCTAAGTCTGGCTTGCTACAATGAACTATTTAAGCTTTTGCATGATTAATTTTGCTGCCTACTTTTAACACAAAAATACATGCTTGTTCTGGTGTATGTAGCCTATATAAGCAGCAGTGTTTCCTTCCAAGTAGTTAAAGCTGCTGTTGCTTTCTTGTGGGGTGAAAGTATCTTCACTTTTCATACACATGTGAAAAAGTCATGCCTCTTCTAAGGTTCCACAAGAAATCCTTATTAAAGACAGAAATAGATTAGAATGTGCATACATAAACCTAGAGCTGCAAGACTTTCCCTTCCTTGTCATAGAATCATAGAATGATTAGAGTTGGAAGGGACTCCCAGAGGTCATCTAGTCCAACCCCCCTGCAAGAAGCAGGGACACCCCCAACTAGATCACGTTGCTCAGGGCCTCATCCAACCTGGCCTTGAACGTCTCCAGGGATGGGGCATCCACCACCTCCCTGGGCAACCTGTTCCAGTGCTCCACCACTCTCACAGGAAAGAACTTTTTTCTAATATCCAATCTAAATCTCCCTCCCTCTATTTTGAAACCATCACCCCTTGTCCTGTCACAACAGGCCCTACTGAACAGCCTCTCCCCATCTTTCTTGTAGGCCCCCTTGAGGTACTGGCAGAGCGCTAGAAGGTCTCCCTGGAGCCTCCTCTTCTCCAGGCTGAACAGCCCCAACTCTCTCAGCCTGTCCTCGTAGGAAAGGTGCTCCAGCGCCTTTATCATCTTTGTGGCCTCCTCTGGCCCCTCTCCAACTGCTCCATGTCCTTCTTATGTTGGGGGTTCCAGAACTGGACACAAGTTTCTGCTAGTGGTTTTGCCCTGCTAACGGACACTTGTCTCTGCTAGTGGTTTTACCCTGTTCTTCTTACTAATCTCTTTTCTTTTTCTCTTGCTTTTTCCTATTCTCTTGCACTCCACTCTTATTGGAAAAAGCCCACCTTACCCCTCAGCTATTCCTTCCTGGATCATTCCACACTCCTTTCTTGTACTTCTTCACATAAAAACTTTCCATATCCTGTACATGCTGAGCATTAGTTCTGTACAGTTGCAATGCTGTGTTACTGCAGTGTGAGACCTCACTGGGGTGAGAAGGGTGAGGGACAGCTACACTGCTGCTTCTCTGCTCAGAAATGAAGTGTGGTTTCCCACTGCTGGAGTAAAGCCACGGGGGAAACAGTGCACACACCTCGGGTTTTAAAAGCCTTTCAGCAGCAAAAACTGAGTGATTGCTGTGGCAAGTGTCAGTTCTTGCCAGGTGTGATGCTGCAGAGTGAAGGTTTAAATGTTGTAAGGACAGCAAGGAGTATGCCCAAGTTATGGGCTTCTATGAAATTAGAAAGCATAACACAAATAAAAACTCAGCTGAACTAAAGCTGAGCATGTGAGAAAAGTCTGTTAGTTCCAGAGTCTCTAAAAAGAAGCTGCTTTGGAATAAATCTGACCTGACAGTGACCTTCAGAACAGGCTGATCTTCCCAAAGGAGCTTCCTAATTTGTACCTATAATGAATACATCATCTATATAACCAATTTCTGTATTTGAACTATGCCATGTTTGTTCCATTATATGATGAAATACAGATGTATTTCCAGCCACACCAGGAAGCTATTTCTAAATCATCTTTTGCTCCGCTGCTGACTAAATAAAGTGATTCCAGGCTTTCAGGATTGAAACCAGGTTCCTATCTAAACAGTTGTTGAGGGTTGCTTTATAATCCCTGTAACCACAGAGTGTCCTACTATTTCACAGGATACCTACCCAGTACGTGGAGGAACATTACAGAGTTAATAGCTTGCACTAACCATTTTCTTCCACATTTTCAGAAGCCTTATTTTGTACTGTAGTGTGCACATGTCCTCATGCTGACAAAGAAACTGAAGTCTGTCCCTTCCTAACCATATGGTCCTTATGTTCTTTCCAGCAAGGAAAAAAACCCTTCCTATATATGCTTGTTTCCCAGGATAGCTTTCAGAGGGGCAGCTATTACAAATCACAGAGAATGGAGCAACACCAACTCTAACGAGAAAACTGGGACTGACACTACCTTCAGCTTGTTACCTAGAGTGACATGTTTCTGTGGTTGTGTGAGACATCTAGCTTTGTGTAACCTCTTGTGTATATGTAATATCTTGATTTCTATAACTTTTCTAGCCATCTTGGGGGTTGACCATGTGTTATCCTGTTATAATCAGGATCAGGTCAGGAATAATGATATCTGAATTCTGTGCTGGTTCTGTGTGTGTGTGTCCTCCATCTGGGAGTGAGCTCATTTTTGGAGAAGTGTCTGTCAGTTTTCATGGCTCTAGTAATCTCCCTATGTTCCTTTGGGACATTAGGTGTTTCATTTTTTGCCCTGGTTGTTGGGCCATCTTGTTCAACCCAATCCTTTCATGATCTGTTTGGGCTTGGAGAACATACAGCTATTGGTTCATACACTAAATTCTCTATTAAGTGTATGAAGTCATGAACATCTCAGACTTTCTCCAGCAGCATGCTGCTCACCCAGCAGTGTCAGGTACACTTCTGTCTGTCACTTGGGTTTGTACTATCTCTGTGCTACCACTTTCCCTTCTCACCTGCTTTGCACCAACCTGGAGCAGCAGTTCTGACCTCCAGCACGCTCTCAGCAATATGCTCTGGACATCTGCAGTTTCAGCTGTCTGCTGTTACAGGGATGTGAGTTGTGCTCATGTTTACAAGACAGGCTTCTGCAGTGCTGTTTCCCTGGCTTCTGTAAGCAATTCTTCCACAACAGACTGTACATACCTGCAGACTCAAATGCCTGAAAGCTGTAGCAAGAATATGTGTGCCTACTACAGTGAGGAGCAGCAACTGACTTGTAAGGGATCAAAAGGGGGAGTACATGTTTCAGAGTACCCTGGGCATGCTCTGAAGAGCAGCTTGGGGTTTTTAGGCAACTTTCATATGCCATAACTGCATTCATTCTTTTGTTTCTTAAGGCTTAGATCTTTTCTGAAAAGGTTCTACATCCCATGTGGGCAATCCTAGGAAACCTCCATCCAGCACCTTTGTGAATCTGACACTGTTAGATATGGTGCCAGGAGGTGTACCTGCTTCAGCAACAGATGGGCAAGCAGCTCTGCTGTGGCATTCTTATAGGTGATTTCACAAGATTTCCTCTATTGCAGCCTCACAGAAGGCTCTTCCTAGCTTTTGTTGATGCAGTTTCATCCTTCATTCAAGAAGCAGTTTTTATAAGGTTTATCTGATGCCTTTTGGCATCAAAACAGTCTCTCTCAAATCATTTGGCCTTAAATGGACAATAGTGATGAAAGCTTAA
>VXBZ01002374.1:2004-12498 GCA_013399135.1 Heliornis fulica
TGATGGGGTGGTTATTGTCATTTCTCAAAGCAGGGCTGGTGGTACTTATCATCATCCTTATTGTCATACTAATGCTGCCATGCCTGGTCAGACTCCTGCAGAGGGCCCTGCAGAAGACTGTGAAGGCCCATCTTCACCACACAAACAGGAGGAATTGTGGGGAGCTGCAGCTGGTCCGAGAGATTGGAATGTGAGTTTAACTTTCACATTGAGCAGATACCCCTGTGCCCTTGGAGAGGATGGGAAGTCCCAAGAAGAGCTGAGAAACAAGATAAGGAACTGCTGGACTGCCAAGTAGAAGGCAACTCATGGAAGCTGCAACAGAGAAAGAGTCATCCAATGAAATGCTTGTTGCTGTGTTGTCTGATATGTGCCAATTGGATTATAATATGATGAGATACAGAGAGTATAAAAGAAAGCAGGCTGTAATGATAAATCTCTTGACTCCTCTCAGCTCCTCTTGACTCACTTTTACCTTTATTTTCTGTCTTTCTGACTGTCACAACACCTTGCTCTCACACCAAAGGTACCACCACAACAAACACTACTGGCCTTCAAACCTCTCCTGAGAGCCCACCTGCAGCCACAGAAACTGTTGGGCTCCAGGCTTAACCCTGCCAGAAAACTAAGGTGAATCCCATGCACTTTCCATTTAAAATTCATGTGGGCCAACACAATAAACATCCAGCCTTAGCTCCTCAGCCAAAGGAGCTACAAAAGCCACTGGCCTTGAAACCTCCACTGAGAGCCCACCTGCAGCCACAGAAACAGTTGGCTTTCCCTTGCCACAGGACTAAGGTGGCTCCCATTGGCTTTTGCTATGAAAATTTACACGGGGATAAATATGCTAAATATCCAGCCCTATCTCCCACACGAGAGGTACTGCCATGAGAACCCCCCCTGGTCTTGACACCTCTCCACAGAGCTCACCTGCAGCCACAGAGATAGCTGGGCTATGGGCTTTCCATCTCCAAGAACTAGGGTGGTTGACTGCAAATTTGGTTTAAAAATTCACACAGGCTGACATGCTAAACATCCAGCCCTAGCTACCAATGGTGCTGCCATCACAAACTCTACTTCCCACAGCCAGTCTTGGGCTGGGACAGAGTTTAGGGCAGTGATTTGGCTCCTTGTTGGAGGAGGGTACAGCCAGAGGAGAGACTCAGGCAGGGCAGCCCACGGGCAGGGAAAGGGGAGGGCACGAGGAGGTAGCTGTGGAGCCTAGCTCCATATGGAGGTCTTCTGTCATATCCTCATGAAGCAAAAGCCACACTGGACCCATCCAGTCTGCTCTGGGTTCAGTAGGCTGCTCCTGCCAAGGGCCACAATAAAAACAGCCATGGTAACAGGCTCCATGGCAAGAAGGGAGCGCCCACAGCCCCTGCTCCCTTCTCAAATGCCTGGAAGGGGTCACTATGGCCTCACACCCCAGGTCTTTTTCTCCAGCTACACAACCAAAGAGTTGTATCTCCTTACCCATGTTGGCTGCAGGGCATCAGCTACCATCTCCCTTTGTGGCCCCAGCCTGCTGGGAGAGGAGTCCTTGGGGAAAGGGGCTCTCAAGGCAAGACACTAGACATGCCCTACACCCAAAGTGTGGACCAGGTCATGGGAAAGATTTTGCACCTGGGAGCTAAGACCTTTCCCCACACAGCTTTCCTGGCCCCAACACTCCCAGGGAGGCTTTGTGGCAGTCTGTCCCACTTCAAAGCTCGATTCCTCAGCAATGGGTTGTGCAGCCCTGGCCAGGCTGCTCTGCCCTGTGAGCCCTGTTCATTACATGGACAGAGCAGGCAGGTCCCATGCTCCAGCTCTGCCTCTCAGCCTAGGGCTTGGCTCATGTGTAGGAGATACCTGGCAGGGATGAATCACAACATGCAGCACAATGAGACAGATACTTCTGCAACAAGCACATATGCTACCTCCCCCCTAAAAGAGGATAGGAACCTTCTTTAGGAAACAGTCTGGCAAACAGAGGCTGAGACACCAACATGTCCAAACCCAGCTTCAAGGAACACATGCAGCTTCCCAGTGCCTGCTGCTCACAGAGCATTGTCTGCTGCTGGAGAGTCATGGGATGGGGCCAGGCAGGAGGAGAGTCCTGCAGGAGGCTGAGTCCAGAACATCTCATCTCTTCTCAGGTGACAGCCTTGGGATGGATGGATCTTACAGAAGGAGCCCAGTGATGGAGACATGTGGCGAAGGGAAGCAAGCATCCATACTGGAAGCCAGTGGCCACAGGCCCAGCTCTACCTGGAGGAAACTATAAGGAGATCAAGGGCAGCACATTTGGAGCTGTTGGGCAGCCCCCAGCTCTCAGTGCCAACCCTTCCCATCAAAGAGTGAGACAGGCCCTTACCAAAGGTGGGGAGCTGTCACTGGGACCCACTGCACAGGACGTGGCAGTCACATTCACAGACATCACAGCGCAGGAACCAGCGGGCCCAGCCCGAGTGCTTGGTGACACAGGCTGAGATCTTGATGCAGCCATGGTTGAGGAAGGTTCCCAGGTGGGCCTGGGAGCTGCAGGATGAGGAGCACTTCCCACTAATGTCCCGCTCGCTGATCTCAATCCGACCTCGCAAGCAGATCCCTGCAAGACCAGCGCCAGAGCACCTATGTCCCAGGGTGCCCCCCCCCCAGCCCTCCTGCAGCAGGCTGGAGGGGTAAAGAGGGATCAGAGACGTGCCTTCAGCCCTCCTGTGGTACTCACGGAGGCAGGTGGGCTTGGGGGTCCAGCGGCCATCAGACTGGCAGGCGCTGACGGGGTCCCCCAGCAGCAGGAAGCCGGGCCGGCAGCTGTACCGTACCACGGAGCCAACCCACCAGTCGTTGCCGTACACCACCGAGTTGAAGTCGGCCTCGGGTCGCCCACAGTTCACTGGGGACAGGGAGATGCCCACAGGCAGCATGGAGCTGGCACCCCTGTGCAGCCTGCTCAGCAGAACCCAAGGAAATGAACCCAGAGAAGGTTGTGGGTCCTGGGCAAAGATCGGGGGTGATGGGCCCCAGGTTGAGTCCCCTCGTGGCCTGGGTGCCTGGCTGCTGAGGAAACTCCAGGGATCCATGCACAGCACACAGCTTGCCCTTCCCAGGCTGGGTGTGCTAAGGCCAGCAGCCATCCCCAGGACCTCCCCCCAGACTCCCTGCCCTGGTTGTACCTCGACAGAAAGACTTGTAGCCCAGCCAGCAGCAGCTGCCGTTCCCGCACTGGCTCCTCTTCAGCTCCTTGTGTTTCCCCTTGCAGCCCCCCAGGCAGATGGGTGCTGTGCCAGACCAGTAAGTATCCAGGTCTCCTGGTGCCACAGGGAGCAAGGCAGAGCAAGGGGGCTCAGGACCACCCTTTGTACCATCTCCCCAGGGCTCAGGGACCCTTGGGGAGATGGTACAAGCCCGGTGAAGCTTCAGCCCACCCCCAACCGCTGGAGTGCACCCACTTGTGGCCTCCAGCTCTTCCTCACACCAGCCCCCACTTTCCCTGTGCCCAACCTCAGCACTGGCATGTGACAAAAGCCTTGCTCCCTGCTGGGAAGACTGGTCCAGCCAGGTGCCAGCACTCTGGGGCACCCTGTAAGCCCCTCTTCCCACAAACACCCGGTTACCTTCTGGGTCCTCACAGGAGACCAGCGTGGCCATCACGGCGAGGAAGAGGAGGCCCAGTCCCACAGCACACACTCTGCCCTCCTCCCCCTTATCCCTCAAGTCAAATGCCATCTCTCTCTGCATTCTCAGGAGAAAGTGAACTTGGTTTCCATACCAAGAGGATGAGGAAGGACTTGGGGGGAGGAAACATTCCCTTTAATGCCAATCCTCTCCCCCACAGATAATCTCTGCAGATTACCCTGCCTGGACCCAGCTTTTAAAGGGACAACTTCTCCCAGTCACCACGACTTCACCTCCACTCCCACCTAGTACTCACACAGCACAGGACCACTGTAGCATAATGCAGACACAGCCATGACTTTGGCAGCAGAGCCCATGTGTCAGCAAGAGGGCCAAGCTGGAAGTGCTGTAAATACAAACCTGGCAGGCAGCCCTTCTCTCCAAGATATCCTCAGCCCAGCTCTGCCAAGTGCCAAGGAGCAAGTGCCAGGCAGGGGTGTGGAAGGCTGGGCACAGCCTGGGCACATGGCATGCTGGCAGCCCAGGGATGCTCTCCCCAGGGCTAGCCAGCATCCTCCAGCAGTGCATGGTATCGGGCTGGTGGGTACAGACCCTGTCTCACCTCAAGAGCATGGTGCCCAGCATGTGGCCCCAGATGGAAGACACTCTGTGTGCACACCCCTAGAGAGAAGACATGTGGGGTACAGGCATGTACATTGCCCTTCACACATGGATCCAGCCCCAGGAAAGCTTCCCACACAGCCTGCAGCAGGCAGCTCCTCATCCCTGCTCCTCACCCAGCCCCTGTGTAAGCCAAGTGCAGAGCATGCTGCCCCTCACCCAGGGCATGGGTGCTCATCACCCCATCCCAAGGGTACAGCCACCAGCCACACTCAGTTTGTCACCTGAAAGCGAACAGATGGCCAAGGGTTTAGTACAAAGTGATTTTCTCCACTAACCTGCAACTCCAACGGGTTTTACTGAAGGTCTGGAGAAAGGAAGCTAGCAGAAAAATTGTGTCCAGCCCTGCTTCCATCTGGGCACATCACCACCACACACAGGGTGGTGAGGGCTTGAGTGTCACTCCAGGGATGCCAGCCTCAGGCTGTTCTCATCCAAATGACCAGAGAAAGGGCACACTGGCTCTGTGCATGAGCCCAGGCTACTCTCTATATTCAAAAAACTGTTACAGGCAGCTGGCATTCATACCCTGAGGGAGGCAGCAAAAATCAAACCCATATCAGGACAGCAGGCAACAAGAGTGCTAGAGCTTAACTTGGCTTTCCAACAGCACCTCTGGGGATGCAGAACACCCTCCAAGAGAGTCACCAGCTGCACCAAATGGCAGCATGTAGGACATGTCAAGAGATCACAGCAGCTCTTCAGTGTTCTCATCCTCTCACCAGAATGTGCCAAGGCTGGCAGGAATGGGGCTAAAACAGACACCAGACACTGGCTGGCCTGGCAGCCTGACTTTTATTTCTCTTGCCAAAGTACACTTTGCTCAACCAGAAGCCCAAACTCCCAATGTGGGGTGGAAACTCAAGGAAGAACAAAAGCAGTAGGAAGCTCCCAAATGCCCCAGTGCTGCAGGGTTATGGTAACCTGCAGGGGACAGCACCTCCAGCACTCTCCTCACAGAGATAAATGCAGTGCAATGGGATCAGTGGTGTAAACACCACCAACAGCACCAGTTTACATGACCTGGGAAAGGTGATGTGCAGAGAAGTGCTGCTGAAGGCAGAAGTAGAACATGCCATCCCTTGGAGAGCCAAGTATGGATGGGGGAGAGCATACCTGGTAATGGCCACACATCTCCTCAGGAAAGAGGCTTCAGACAGTGTCTGCTCAGCACACCACCCTGCCTAGGGAGATCCTGGCTGACCACCAGGCTCAGCAAGGACAACTTAGCTGCACAGCAGCTGTGACCACATCCCCAGTGAGCCACCAAGAAGGGAAGACCTGTGTCAGGCTAAGCCAAATCCTCCTGGAAGGGTGGGAGGGGCTTGCCAGTTCTTAATCCCCAAAAGGAGGGGACAGACAGCTCTCCCAGCTCAGATCCCTTGACCCACAAGTGAGAGAGACCTGCCCCTCACCTCTCCCCATGCTGACCAGAACCAGCAGCCAGCAAGGCTTGGGCAGCAGAAGGGAAAGCCAGCCAGTTTGCAGGGAGGTGAACACAAGCTCATCCCTCTCGCCCAGCTCTTCCCAACACACCTCCACCACTTCCTTCTCTGCCATATCCCATGGAGGCCCAACTTCTCCACAGGCAGAGGGGACAGGTGAGCATCTCACACGATCTGGATGCCCAGCTCCTCAGCTGTTTTCTGCAGCCTGTCCATGACATTCTCCTCCATCTCCGCAGCCAGCCCGCCAGACGCTGCCGCCTGCTCCTCCGAGGATGTGCTGGCCATGACATAATACACAGTCTCACTCTGCCCGTGCTGGTTGGTCCGGTTCACCACACGGATGATGGGATTGGTTGGGTGGCCGGGTTCTTGCTCTGATGACAGCGCTGCTCCCGGGAAGGCACTTGGCTGTGCTGACTCAGGTCTGCCAGCAGGGCAAGCTGCCGGACGCAGTGGCACCACTCGCAGCCCAGCGATACTGTTCTCCACCAGAGGAGCCTCTGCTGGGGCCTCCAGAATGATGCCCTGCAGGTTGCTCTCACCTTCAGACAGCACCACACACTCAGTTGAGCCATCCAGTGCTTCACCCTGTTTCTCTCTGTCCTTGAGCAGCTGCTCAGTCAGCTCCACGCTCTCGTACCGCACCAGCTGCAGCCTCATGTACCCGTCTTCGTGTTCCTTGTACCTGAGCAGAGACAAGCAGGGGTGGTAGAGCCAGTCATGCAGCAGCCCCAAGATATGGGAAGCAGCCTGATGCAGCAGCCAAGGAAGGAGCACTAGACTCTAGCTTCCAATGCTCAGTGCTACATACACAGTAATGGGCAAGATAAAAACCCTCCAGCTCCTACCCCTAAAAGCACATCTGTGTGGCAGCCTCTGAGCTTTCTGCCAGGCCTCTACCATCTCCCAAGCCCATCTCCTCCCACCACTCTGCTTCTAAGGGAACATTTGAAGTCTGTCCTCTTGCCCTCCCAGCTTCTAGGCTTTGAAGTTTCCTGGACAGGATGCAGCAGAGGCATCTGCCCAGAGATTCATCTGCAGCAGCTCTCTCTCTAGAGCAGGACACCTGGACCCGGCCACTGCCAAGCTCAGAAGTGTCCATCCAAACGCAGCTGTGATGGCACTAGTGCCACCTTTGTCACTAATCTCTGACCCACTGCTGGAGCTGCCACCCAGTACTGTTCTGTCACTGTATCAGATGTCCCTGAGTGCTTACTGCCCAGTGCCTCCCAGCCCCTGGGAAATGGGTCTTGAGCACATTACCAGCAACTAGCAAGAGCCCAAGCACTGCTGGTTATCTGCTGGATGCAGCTCCAGCTGTCTCTTGCACCAGAGGATGTAGTGAGGAGGTAAGAGTGGGCAGTACCTGAAGCGAGGATGCCCTGAGGGCCATTTGAACTGGTGCTTCTTCCTGAGGTGGACAGTGAGATTGTTTCCACGTGTGAAGCACTTGTCACAGACATGGCACTTGTACCGAGGCTCTAAGTCACCCTGAAGGACAGAGAGAGGGATGTGAATACCCCATGAGTCTGATCAGAGGGCTTGCTTCCCACACATATGCATGGAAGGAGGAATTGGGTTCTCTGAGAAGACTTATATGATGTATCATTGCTGCAGAATGCAACCTGACATCACGTTCCCACAGCCCTGGTCAGCGTGGGGCCATCACACAACTTCAGGCTTTTTCCTCACACTTCTGTACAGCATGCTACTCTCAGCAGCTCTGCACCTCACTGAGAGCAAGCACACAGCAGAATGGCCCTCTGCACCCTTCCCACCTCATGGATTTTCCTGTAGTGCAGTTTGATGGAGCAGAGGGAACGTGCAGTGAAGCTGCAAGCATCAAACTCGCAGTGATAGGCTGGCTCTTTGCTGTGCGTGTCCAGGTGTTTCCTCAAGTCAATGAGATTCTTGCAGCTAAAAAGAAATGATAAAGGAACAAAGCTGAAGACTGTGTAACACACGTCTCTCTACACTTCTCCACCACCAGCCTGGGAAGATGGAAAGCCCTGGTCCTCACCTGTAGTCACAGTAGTCACACTTGAACGGCCGTTCCTCACTGTGGCGGAAACGAATGTGATTGCGCAGAGCGGAGGGGAGCGGGCAGGTCATGTCACAGAGAGGACACTTGTAATGGTTCACTGGGCAAAGGAATGGGTAGAAAACATCACCCTAAAGCAGGGGAGGGTGGGCACACCCTCTTGGAAGCCTCAGATGGTAAAAGGGGGCTTTACTCACCGTGGTTCCTCATGTGGTCGCGGAGCAGCCTTTCTGTGGCAAACCTCTTGGAGCAGTGAGAACACTGAAACCTCTGCTCTGCAGCATCAGGGAGAAAGTGCAAGAGGTGGTGAGAAAAGAGATCAAAGCAGACAGAACAGCACCAGAGCAGCAGGTGTGAGAAAGCAGTAGTTACAGAGGAGTTGGGAACCCTTTTTTCCAGACAGGGATAGCAGATACTGACTACAAACCTAAGCAAAAAACCCACCACTTGCAAAGACCAACCTGCCTCCCCTTCACACAGCCTTTGTGTGCTGCTGCAAGTTGCCAGGTGCTGCCTTGGTCTTCAGCCCAGGTCCTTACAGGTGGAGCAGCTCTGGCTACAGCAGCACAAGCCCTGTGCAGGCTTGTCAGCCTCCCACAACTCTCCTGCTCTCTCAGAGATTCATCAGTGTCTTAGCTCCCCCAATCATAGAATCATAGAATGATTAGGGTTGGAAGGGACTCCCAGAGGTCATCTAGTCCAAGCCCCTGCAAGAAGCAGGGACACCCCCAACTAGATCAGGTTGCTCAGGGCCTCATCCAACCTGGCCTTGAACGTCTCCAGGGATCCAGGGGCATCCACCACCTCCCTGGGCAACCTGTTCCAGTGCTCCACCACTCTCACAGGAAAGAACTTTCTCCTAATCTCCAATCTAAATCTCCCTCCCTCTATTTCGAAACCATCACCCCTTGTCCTGTCACAACAGGCCCTACTGAACAGCCTCTCCCCATCTTTCTTGTAGATCATCATCAGAGAAGTCAGGCTGTTTCTAAGCACCCCCATGCCCTGTGCTTGCAGGTAGCTCTGGCAAGGCAAACAGCCTGGCCAGAAGACTGCTGGCAGCCCACTCCTCCCTGGCCTGCTTACGGTCCAGCGCAGTCTGACGGCGGATGTGGTCGAAGAACTTGGTGTTGTTGGCAAACATTCCCCCACAGGTAGGACAGGCCACCACCTTCTCCTGCGTGTGGCTGCGCAAGTGCTCCCGCAGTTTGCAGCGTCCCTTGAAGGTGCAGTCGCAGTCTGAAGAAAAACAACAGGTGCCATTAAGCTCCTTCACAAATGGGCCTCAATCCACAACCTGGGTGAATGACAGGCTTCTTGCTTCTGGTTTGACTGACAAGGATCAACTCTTTTCTCCAAAAAGTCCACGTGGCAGGGTCACAGCAGGATGAGATTGCTAGTGCACAACTGGCATGCACACCCCCAGCCCTGGCACTGCAAGGGGCTAAGGCAACTAATCACACAAACACAGGAGAAAGAAATTATTGAAAAACTTTAACTGGAGCTTTTTCTTCTATGTGCTAATTAAATATAAATGAAAAGTACATCATTAAGCACTTAATTCCTTCCCTGAAGGAAATTATGCAGGCATATTTAACTGTCAGGTCCACACATAGGCATTTTTGAAATTCAAAAGGATCTCTGAAACCCTACCAAGGATAGCAGAGCTCTTGTGTACAGCATTTGCAACCCAGCCCTGTGCAAAACTCTCTAGAGAGGCTTGGCCTGCGCCCACTAACCTTTCCAGCCACAGAGGACCACGTGGTTTTCCTTCCCTGCTGCCTTGTATTCTGAACAGAAGCTGTGATCTTCCACGTGCCGATAGAACCACTCGGGATTATCAAATGATCTCTGTGCAGAGCAGGGAAAGACAGAATGGGGGGGGACAGGTGTGTGTATGTCAGCAGGAGCTGGCCTCAGAGCACAAGAGAGGCTTTCACACAGGTACAAACACAGACAATGGCAGGACAAATGCATCTCTCCTTCCCTCAGCTGCCAAGCCACAGCAAACACAGCGAACCTGGGCCCCCTCTTCTCACCTCACAGTACTCCCACAGGCAGAGAAAGTTCTCCTGGATCTCAGGGATAATATTGCGGCTCTGGAAGTCCAGCTGGCAGTGGCTCACCTCCGACTGGCCCTGCAGGGCCTGCAGCCCCCACTGTTTTAGCTTGGTGTGGTAACAGTGGAAATAGACGTGGCGAATGAGGTCGGCTGAGCTTTCTGGGGAACAGAAACCACATTCCTGCCACAAACACGTATACTCCTCTGCAACACAAACAGGAGATACCCAGGCCATAAGGATCAGGCTCCTCTCTCCCCGGTTCCCGCGGACAGAGCAACACCAGGGGTTTTATTTCCTTGCATCAGGCAGCGCTGCTCCCCCCGGAGAAAGCTGAACTATCCCGGGGTGGGGGGAGATGGCTCCTGAGCCATCTGCGAGCTCCTTACCGAGAGGGTCCATCTCGTCCCTGTGTCCGCCGGGTAGGTGCTGCCGCAGGTGCTGGGCCACATGCTCGCAGAACTCCTCCATCTTCGAGGCCACGTAGGTGCACACGTCCCACTCGCACTGCAGCACCAAAGCCTCTTTACCGCCGGCCTTGGCGGGCGGCATGGCCGGGGACACCGAGAGCTCCCTTCACCCGACACCGGCCCGGGGCGCCGTCCGGCAGGCCTCGGCGAGGGTAGGGCCGGTGCGGGGCTCCACGGAGCCGCGGCACAGC
>VXBZ01002374.1:13421-29276 GCA_013399135.1 Heliornis fulica
CGGGCGGCCGGGACGGAGCCCCGGGGCAGAGCGGGGACGCGGGACGGTCGCCCCGCCGGAAGCCTGAGGGCCGCGCCCGGCCGCCAGCCAACCCCCGGCGCGGGAGCCGTGCAGCGGCCGAGGGGACCGGCTGGGGAACGGAGCCGCCTCGCCCGGGTTCCGGGGCCGCAGCGGCGAAGGCCTTTAACGGGGGCGGGCAGAGCCCTCTGCCGGGCGGCGCCGGGCCGGCCGTGCCGTGGCTGCCGCCGTGAGGCGGAGCGGTGCGTTCGCCCGTCTCGGTGACGAGAGGGCAGATGGAACCGAGCGCGGAGATTGAGGTGCAGCCTCAGCAGTGTCAAATACAGGAGCACAACCCCCTCCCAGACCTGCTGGTTACATCAGTTCTGATCCAAGCCAGGGTGCTGTTGGCCATCCTGGGCATAGTGCTGGCTCATATTCAGNAGGGCCACTGAAAAGATGCTGTCCATCTCCTTTTGTCTCCCACCCATCAGATATTGATAAACATTGATGAGATCCCCTCTCAGTGTTCTCTTCTCAAGGCTGAACAGCCCCAGCTCACTCAGCCTTTCCTCACAGGGGAGATGCTCCAGGCCCTCCATCATCTTTCTGGCCTCCACTGGACTCTCTCCCTGTCTGTTTTGTACTGGGGAGCCTAGAACTGGACACAGTACTCCAGGTGAGACCTGACCAGGGCAGAGTAGAGGGGGGAACACCCCTAGGTCCTTCTCCACCTAACAGCTGTCCAGCCACTCTTCACCAAGCCTGTACCTCGTTGAACCCCATCCTGTTGATCTCAGCCCATTGATCCAGCCTGCTCAGGTCCCTTTGAAGAGCCTCCCTACCCTCAAGTAGGGTGACACTTCCTCCCAGCTTAGTGTCATCCACAAATTTACCAAGGGAACATTCAGTCCAGGTCATTGATAAACATGTTGAACAGGACTGAGCCCTGTGGGACACCACTTATGACCAGCCTCCAGCTGGATTTGGCTCCATTGACCACGACTCTTTGGGCCCGGATAGCCAGCCAGTTTTTTACCCAGCAGAGGGTGCACCAGTCCAGGCCAGTGATAGCCAGTTTCTCAAGCAGAACACTATGAGAAGCGATGTAGAAGGCTTTACTGAAGTCCAAGTAGACTACATCCACAGCCTTTCACTCATCCATTAAGTGAGTCACAAGCACCTGCCATGCAAAAAGCAAAGGGGATTGTGTGAAGTGTGCCACAAAACGTGTCCTGGCAAGGCACAACAGCTTCTGCACCCTACCACATGCACAGACACTCCCTCCGGGGCAAATGGAAGGCACACACCCACACTGAATCCCACAGAAAGCCTGGAGCTGATGCTTTTCAAACCAGAGTATGTTAAGAAATGGATCTCGACTAAAAGAAGCCCTGCTGAGGTTTTATTTTACTTCTGTTTGTTTGGTGTGGGATCCTGTGTTTTCAGTGCAATTGTTTTGCAATTGGCACAGAAAGCACCTGGACTGGCTGGACAGTGCAAAGCTTGAATAGGGCAGGGATTTAACTTGTATAGTCTAACCAAAGTATATAAATACCCAGCACAGGAGACAAAACTATCTGGGAAGCCTGCCATGAGGCAGCTGGCAAACCAAGGCCATTGCTGACAAAGGAAAGACAGCCCTCTTCTGTTGTGACTGCACATCTGCCCATGCTTCCCCAACCTACTTGGTGCTTTCTGCCCCTTCTATTATGTGTCAGCCAGACCTGAGACACCACGGGTCAAAATAAGCCAAATCTTATATTAGAAGACACATACATGTGGTGAAAGACAGGAGCTCAAGCCTCCCATGAGCTTGACTGTGAGAAGTCTTGTTGGTCTTGAGCTCCATGTCAGAACAGGCAGAATACCAAAGCTGTTCTACGACTTCAGAGTATTGGGAACCATCTGGGATGTTACTTCAGCTCTGCCTTCCCCATTTGCTTCAATATCTTGAGCAGACACAGCTTCTGGCAACTGCTACTATTTCTATTTTACTTTTCTTCTGAAGGAAATGAAGAATCCAAATTAAAAACCCAATAGCCTTTCCCAGGAAAGCAGTACACATGACAGGCAAAATGCTGAGGCTAATGCTGGGGAATTACAGAGGGATGGCTCTTACATAATAGACTCACAGGCTGGCAGCAGACTGCACAAGAGGAGAAATAATTAAATGTGAGGAACGTACTGGCGCCAGCCTTGTCCAGCTCATGTAAGATGAGCACAGCAATACTGTGCACCAGCCCACTCTGCTTGGACACAAAATGCTCTAGAGACCACCTGCCTCAACACACCTTGTCCTCATCACACTGATAGGCTGGGATAGCCACGTTGCAGGGAAAACTTCACTCCAGCAGCAAATGCAGATGTGTTTTAGAGCTAGGCTATCAGCTATCATGTCTAAAGAAAAACAACAAAAAACCCCAACAAAACAAACAAAAGCCTTTGCTTCTTGGTACTTTGCTTCTTGGTTCAGACCTTCTACCATTTGGAGGCTGTTAACAGAACAATGGCTGTAGCAGGCCCAGCCAACAGTTCCTTTACTCTGGGTCCAACAACAGTGTAAGAACAGGTCCTCTACTGGCAGCTCACTGGAGACCTTCAGAAAGGGGACCCCTTGCTTGATAACAGAGTGGCAAGCCCTGGCCTCCCCCCAGAAACATGTGGGCTTGCTAAGGGATGTTCCTGCCAGGCTGCTACTTCTCTCCCCCCAGGTTCTAGCAGACTCCATGCAAAAGCCACCTGGGTTCACTGTCCAAAGGTCCAGTTTTAACTGTACAATGCACAAGCTAGCCTGTGGAGTCCCAGAGAGGCAGAACTACTCCTTGAGTAAGGTCTGCAGTGTGCATCCTCAACAGCACATGGATATCTCACATTTACATGACAAGATGCTCTTGTCCCAAGTTTTGTTTTTCCAGCCAGCTTCCTGACCTGTGAGGACATGGCTCATCACTGCAAGAATTAGCAGCCTTCCTCTTCAACCCAAGATTTTTCTGTCTACAAATTTCATCACAATATTTGTCCGTGAAATGTCAACTCAGACAGGAAAGAGACTTTTCGGGAATGATCCACATTGACGATGCAAATCGGAGCGAAACAGACATCAAGAGATTTGCATTTAAGCAAATCCCAAAGAAGGGATCATGGAGACATCCCTAAATCGTAGAAAATATATTTCCATTGGGCACAGCTGGATCTTTACCAGAGGAGTATGAGCACTGACTTCACGCTGCTCTGGGACACGTATGACAGACAGCACTACTCCAAAGTCCTGCAGAATCTGAGAGCTGGGACTTGTCAGCAGTGACAACAATGGAAACAGGTGAGTTCCACCACCTTCACTTTTCACAAGTGTAAACGTGGATCTTTGTGGGAAATGTTGGGGAAAGACCATAACATGCTGGTTTTGGGGCAACATCTCAAATTTTGGGAGGTGGGAGGGTGGGGAATCAGAAAGAAGAATTGCCAAAAACTCCCACATGTGGCATCTTTAATAACCCAAGAATTTAATAGTATCTATTAGTGTGTTCCATCTTCTCTAGGCTGAATTTTTATTGCTTTACAATGCAATGTTTTTCCAAAAGGCAATTAAGGTTGAAGTGATGTGAAATTAAATTTTCTTGAGAACTTTATAAACTTGGGTCTAAATTATCATCCCCCTCCCCCAGTGCTGCCAGTAGCAGTTATCTGGCATTTTGATAGCTCAGCACCAGACATTACTGTATAACAGGTGCAACAGGTTTAGTTATGTGAGGCTGGACTGCCAACAAAAAGACAGGGTTAGAGGACAGTCATTACACTGGTTCCTTGTAAGAATTTGAGCAGAGGCATAACTGTCAGTAGGAGTGAAGTAACTTCACTAGTACAGCATGCATGTGTAAAAGTAACCATGTGTGGAAGTCTTTCTCTAACCTCTTTGGCTTATAGTAAATATGTTAGGAAAACAGGACCACTGAAGTGCAGACACCTGTTAGAAATAGTCATTGAGAAGCAAGGTCAGTTAACATAAGGAGGCTGCAGCATTTGGCAATGTTAAACTCTGGAAAAAAAAATAATAAAATCAGCTTCACTGGAAAAAATATCAGAAGTTATAGAAGTATCCACATTCTGAAAATCATATACAAGACTGCCTCCNTAATATTTTTTCCAGTGAAGCTGGTTTTATCAGCAGTTTTAGAAGTATGCATATTCTTAAAATCATATACAAGACTGCCTCCTTGGTTTTAGTCCTCTCCAAGAGTTCCATGCTGAATCGAAGCCTGAATCTTCAATTGAATGCAGCTGGCAGAGACCAGATGAGTTACTGCAGGTTTCCAACTATGATGGAGCTCAGTGAAGGGTACTATACCCTCAGGCTTTTCTGTTCAATAGCAATGCTGTATCTCTAAAGGAACTGGCACAGTCTCTTGTAATGTTTGCCTTGTGCCTAGCCTGAAGTATCTCTGCAAACCCCAAGTTGCAGTTGCTCAAATTAGCAATTGCTATGGCCTGACAAAGTGTTTGAGGTAACCCCAAGCCAGCACTGAGATTCTGTGCTGTTTAAACCCTCTGCTCTTCCCTTCCTAAGCTCTGTGTGTATATGTGCACCTGGGGACACAATGCCACATGAATGAAAGCAGTAAGTGGGGCCAAATAGCACATCCTGAAAAGCAGAAAGGCAAGATGATAAATCACAATTTTAGAGATCAAACACATCAGCTGTGGAAAGGCTGTTTGTGTTCCCTCAAGAGAACACGGCTGCGTGTTTTCCAAGGGATTAGCTTCAAAGTAAAGCTCTTGTCTGGAAGATTTTATTAAAAGCCCATGTGGACACTCCTCCCTGGCTCCACTGTGTGAGCTCCCTACTCTGGCACAGCCAGCTAGTCAGGATAAAAAAAAAAAAGAAAAAGAAAAAAGCAAACACTGTCTATTTTATTGTACCTTGTATTTGGCACTTGTGCCAAAATGCCTTTGCAAGGGGCAGATCTTGCCAGGCTTTATCCAGGCAGACTACAAGGACAGAAGCCTCACAAGTCCCACAGACCCTTTGCTGTGCTACCTTCCAGGCAGATCAAGAAAACAGAGGCAAGACTGTCATCAGCCTCTTGGATGACATATCCCTCTTTGTATCTGCAGCCTATACAGGCAGGTACCTGGGGACTCTGTTGTTTTATCAGGGTTACTGAGGAAGGCACAAAGCAGAATGAACAGCCAGCCCTCTTTCCTTTCTTGAGACCTGTACCATGATTCACATCACTCAGAGAAGCCACTCCAACCCTCTTGGGTTATTTCCACCTCAGCTGCACTGAGATCAAAGCTCACAAAGCAGCATACTGAAAGCCAGCAACTCCAGAAGAGCAAGGAGGGGCTAAACCACAGCATCTCTGCTAAAAGCAGAGGGGCTGTACAGTTAAATCACATTTTGCTGACCCAAAGGGGAAATGTAGAGTCCCCCAGAGCTCTCTTTGGAACAACAAAAGCCAAAAACCATTATCCAGCCATATCTGGCACAGAGGGAGCTGCAAGGAAGCCACATGAGACCCAATGCTGAAATATGGGGTAGAGCACCTCAGTTTTTGCTCTCCACAAATGAGCAGTCCTTGCTGCTGGGTTCCTAAGGGGTAAATATAATGTCTTATATGCTTCCTTCCTAACTTTGTGCACAGAGGCAACGAATTTGCTTCTTCTGTAGCAGCCTCCTCTAGCTGTCTGTGCTGTCACTGAACACCTCTAACCCTTGTTTCATGCCCCTAGTCCCTACAGATTTTGGCAAACGGGTGTACCAAGGAGTGAGAGTGAAACATACAGTCAAAGATCTTCTTGCTGAAAAGCGATCCAGGCAGAGCAGCGGCTCCCGCTTCAGTGTAAGTCACTTTCCCCCGCTATTTTTTGTTTTGTTTCCTTGCTTTTAGCAGAAGAGTAACATAACATAATCCTCTGGTCTGAAGAACATTTATGTTGAGTTCAGGACACAGCAAATATTGACAGGGAATACCAAAAACATTTGCAACAGTAACATTTGTGTCAAAAGTTCACAGATGGCTCCTTGGTTTTTTACATCTGTGAACCTTTGACACATGAATGTTTTGTTTGGGATTTATAAGACATTATTTCTCTTTAAAGTGGTTCTATAGCAACTGAAAGAAGGAAAACCTAAGAATTGAAAAGGAAACCTAAGACAAATTATAGTATGCTACATTATTTTTTCTCAATTACTAGCCATAAAGGCACTGCTGTCTCCAAAAGGAGACACAATATTACAGGTGCCAGCACATGGCAGGCAGTGGCTTCTGAAGTCAATCTCTAGGTGCTCTCAAGATTCACCTTTACAGAGAAACAGCACTTCACTCCTAGGCTGAATGGGAATAATGGGACCACTAACAGATGAGGAGATGCAGTCAAGCTACTGAAACCATGTCCTGGAAGGAAAGGGTGGGTGCAGAGACCCAAATTACTGGCAGCAGAATACACATATTAGGAGTTTTTATTCTACCCCTTCCCCCACCCCCCATCTCAAGCCTTTTGCCTCAGGCTCTTTGCCTTTAGCAAAACAAAGAGATCTCAAAGGGACTCGGAGTATTTTTCTCACCGTTAATTTCATGCTTGTTAACTGGGTTTCAAAACAGACAGAAAAGAGCATGAACAATACCGAAGCAAGCAGAATGTAGCCATAGATCTCCTCACAGCTCTCAGATACGGCAGAAAGACAGAAGACCCCTGGAGGCACAGACAGCCACTGGGAAATGCATGCTCCCACCAGACAGGGATTTGGGAAGTCTGCTCCAGGGAGCAGCAGGAAGCAACTGTGTTTGCACTTACCAAGAAAACAGGTCCTAGTTGATGACTATCATGCTTTACCCAGTCCCTTTCTGAAGGCAGAAACTTCAACGGTTACAATCAAAAGCCCTAACAACTGTAAAACACTCGCTGGTTGCTTTATTGCCCTTTGTTTTGTATTCCAATTCTCAGCAATATTGTGTCCATCAATGCAAAATCAGCCTTGTTGCTAATTCCCTACGAGACACAAAAAATTATTGTGCAGGGCAAACATCCGTATTTGCTCGAACAGATCATGAAAAGACCAGCTGGAAGCGCAGCTCTGGTTATCTGACACAATATAATCTGGAATCAAAGCAAACGGCAAATAACTGAACACCCCTTTGTATGTTTATGATGCAGTGTAATTTAGCTGCATCTTTTGTTTGAACATGATCTTTGCTCCAAAAATATCAGTAAGCCTTTGTTGTGCAAGGGGAGGCCTATGGGAGCTAAGGAAAGGTCATTGCTCATCACAGGTGAGCTGGTGGGCAGCAGAACAGCAACAATTTCATGTCAGGCTTCAGGGATGGTCTGATATTTTTTCCTTTGGCTCACCCACAGCATAGGCATGAGCCAGCAGGTGCCCTCTGCATGATATGGATTACCTTCTTCTCTCAGGTGGCCAAACCCATAGGTGTACAGACATAGCATCATGCCCAGCAGCACTCAGAGGCCAGGGACAGGTCATTCAGAAAACCTGCTGTCAGAAAACCAGTGAGGTGCCCTGCCCAGGCTAAGCTTTGCTTTTGTTCTTAATTTTTACTACTTCAGCTGCTGATCTGGCCCAGAAAGGAGAGACACTGAAGCCAAAGTATGGTCAAAAGGCACCACAGGTCTCCAGTGCAGGACCAGGTCCTTATTTTGATCTGAATCCTTACTTTTACTCCTCAAAGGCAGCCTTGCAGCTGAACAAAGCTCAAGGCAGTGAAGCAACACAGCTCCCTGGAGTACCCCCAGCCAGCACCTCTGCCAGGTCACATGTGAGGCAGGCTGAGACCAAGCTCATCAACAGCTGAATACACTGCGGGCTCAAGTGATGCTAGACAGACAAGCTGATGTGCTGCACAAGATCCAGCTACCCCAGTCCCACAGCACTGGAAGGAAGTAATGCAGGAAGGAAATTAACTAATGGGATTAAATTAATCAGAGCCTGAGGCAAGTGAAATGTAGGTCTCTGCAACCATGCAGTGTCTGCTAGGATGAAGACCAAAGATGGGCTGCTGCTGAGGCTCTTGTGATTAAATTAAGGCAGGTAAAGCCCTTGCAGCTAATGTGAGCTCTGTGGTTTTCTATCATAGGTGTGTTCAGGAAGACCTGCTGCCCAGACAGATAGTTTCAGCAGCTGCTGAACAGCAAGGATCATAGGTGAACTTAGGTGCACTGGTAAATTGAAGTGCTCCAAACTAGAGGCTGGCTACCGTGCCCCAGCAAAGCATCCCAACTCTCATCACTGCACTCCTTTGACCTGTGTGCAGCATCTGTGCTACTTGCACCTCCCAACTCAGCTGTTTCCTCAAACATGTATTAGGAGTGCCAAACAGTTCTAGACTACTTCCCAGCAGAGCATTAAGACTGGGATCTGAACACTAATGCAGAGGTCTGCACCATTACTTACTTCCAAAGAGATTCCTCCTCACCAAATGCAGACATGAATTGACTGCAGGATATGATGGGCACAGGCTGGCAGAGCAGTTGGTGAGGAAGCCCTGAAGCAGGAGGAGCAACTGCTGAAATGACCCACATGCTGAGAGAGGGGGGGGGATCTGCCGAGAGCAGATTTGCATGTGGAGGCTTTACCCTTGCAGGGCAGCGTGAATTACCGGCCATGACTCTCACTGAGGTCTGCGGCCAGAAACGGCCCAGCTGGAGACAGGTGCTAACCCGGGCTCTGACCCTGCAACGTGAACACTCTCATCTGCCCACAAGCCAAAAGGCTCCTTCCTGACACCTCCCGTTGCTCCTGCAGCCCGTGTGACTTACGTGGGCTCAGAGCTCATTTTCATGACCGAGCAGGGAGCAGCTGCAAGCCTCCCTCAGCACTAAAAGGAAGTCCTAGTTCTGGCAAATTTAATTCAAATCTAAACCTCTAAATTTGGTTGCTTGCTATGGCAGGAACCTCCTGTTTGCACTATGCAAACTGAAAACAGCATGCCACCTCCACCACTGGCCAGGACAACAGCACAGCTGAGGCAAAGGCAACCGTGGACACTATGGGTTTGGGAGTCCAGAGTCAGAACTCCCTGAGACCCCACGTGTGAGCTCTGCTCCAGAGGAACAGGTGCCTTTGCCACACTACTTTGCAAGGAATTAGCCACCATGAGGTCACTCAGGGCTAATTCCCTCTTACCTAGAGACCAAGAGAAGATTACTGTTATCAGTGCTGCTGAAGAACCCAAGTAGGGGCTAGAAACAGCTGCCTTCTACACACAGCCTGTCTGGTTTGCTAGGAGGGGGCAGCTAAAGCAAGCCCCTCTGCAGCAGGTAGATGCAGCACAGGAGACCTGGGCTAGAACATGAGCAGTGAAGAATCTACTTGGCCTGACCAGCCATAGATTTAGACACTACTTTATTGAGACCTGGTTTTTGCCAGCATCAACTTTACTGCACAGCACTATACTTACATTAAGGAGCCTTGTGATACATGGAAAAGAAATATGAAGATAACTGGCTTCCATTGTTATCAAGTCTATGCAAGACCTTCAAAACATCTTCTTAGCTTACATCTGCTAATATTCCAAGCTTGAAATCTTGTAGTTAACCTCTTCACACTGATAGCACCACAGCTCAAATAGTCTATCAGAATTGTGCCAACCAACACCTTCCAAAACTACATGCTTAGAGAGATGCCTTGTCTTGAAAACACAGTTTTAAAAATGCTTTTATGTTTTGCAGGGCAGCACCAGCACACCACAGCCATCAGTTGTCCAAATGCCAGGTGAGATTTTCCTCCACCAATAAATACCTTCTGTGCAGGATGGACAGCTAACATTGCTCCTGTCTCCTCTCCTCCAAAGGACTAGGAGAGCAAAGGAGCATTGGAGCAAGGCCACCCCTCAGAGAGGGCTGAGGAGGAAAGAAATTGAAAGAGTCAAAACAGGAACAGCAATAATAAAAGAAAGGCCCCTGTAGTCTTTATGAAATTCCCAAAGAGGAGAAAAACAGGCAATATCAAAGCAGTTCCCACATCTCTTTATAGAGGCACTTCAGAGAGCACCTTCTTTCCCTGATACATTTTCCAGTTTTCCTTGGAGTTGAAGAAGAAAAGTACAAAACCAGAAACTGACCTATTTTATCCATTGAACTCCTAGGCAAGGAGAGGGAAGCAATGCTGGAACAGAGACAGGTAACTTTGCAGCCATAAGCCCATTCTTCTCCTCAGGGGCTATAGCAGAGCAAGGAAGAAAAAAAAGGCAACTTCTACCTAATTGGCCCCTGACTTAAAGCTTCTCAAAACACACTTGATTTGCTGCAGATGGAGGTCATCAGATGAATTAGGGCAGTTGAGGTGCTAAAAATCACTTGGCTGACACACCTGTTGTAATACAAAGGTGACTCCTGCCCTGGGTGATGCTAGAGAAAAAAAAAGGAAGGGTTCTGTTCTGCATCTGCAGACATACCTGGGTGCTGCTGTTTTGGTTTTCCTTCAGACAACCCTTTTTCTCTGCCCACCACAGGCTCACCTACCATGGCTGGTTACTACGGTGTCAGGAGACCCTTCACAACTGACCTGGATGTCCACAGCACAAAGCAGTTTGTCAGTGATGTCTACTCATCCCCTTTAGGGTCCAAGCCCTTCTCCTGCGATTCCTCGTCCGCTCCAGGCTACGCTGCGCTTCCAGACCCGTATCTCCCCGACCAACACGGGGATTACCGTGCTACTGCCCTCACAGCTGGTGCCAGCTCCTTCTTCAGCCCTGCTTCAGTGCCCCCACTACTGCCACCCTTCCCTAATGACACAACACACTTCCTACTAGTGAGTGAGTCTACAGTTCTCAGTCACCCAGTGAAGGGTTACCTGGGGTAGAGCCAAGGGGCCTTGTGCAGGAAGGACGTGGCTGCTACAGGAGACAGTCACAGCTTTTTTCTCTTTTCCCATCTAATTGTCCCTTCTTCATGGTAGAGGCCAGCTCCTAAATGAACTACCATCCCTTCCCCTGCAAACAACTACTCCATTAAGCTCCTTAAGTTTCTAGAAACATCTATTGTTGGCCCCAAGTTGTTGTCTATCCCCATCCCTGCTGCTTCCCAGGAGCTGCCTCCATTCTCACCCCACTCAGGGCAGAGCAGTCCCACCAGGAGCCTCCTGGGTCCTGCAGAATTAGGTCAGTCCCACCAGGAGCCTACTCCAGGCCTTGCACACTATTGATGGAATGGATTTTTCCTTTCAACAGTTACACCACCAAAATTCTGCTCCACAGCAACAGAAACCCTTGTGCAAGTCCCCAGCTAGGTTCTAGTTCTATCTTGGCTTGGTGAAGCCAGGCTAGATATGCCATTACCTCCAGGACAAGCTTTTATTCTTAAGGGTCTTTCTTGCCTTCTCTCCCCACTTCCATGCAGAGAGAGCCCTGGGAGCAGACCTCACCCAACAGTCTCAGCCAGCTGGACAGTGCATGCTCAGACCTTCTGCAAGCACCGCCTGCCAGTGCCAGCTGCCTCTCCTCCCACGAGTCTGGAGGCATTTCTCCATACCGAAGCACAGGTTGGACCCCAGCCATCCCTGGAGGCCAGTCCTACTCTCTGCATCCTCTTGAAGATGTTCACTACTCCACCAGCTATGCTGCCACCTCACCCTACTCCTTCTCACCATTCATGACTGTGGCAAGTGAGCTTACCTCCAGGATTAGCCACCTCTCACCAGAGCAGTCCTCAGAGACACCACCTCTTCATGACAGCTCTGGCTGGGCAAAAGAGGATGAAAGTCCCATCTGGGGGACTTATGAAGGGCGGAGAACTTACTGATGACAGAGCTGGAGGAAAAGAAAAATGGACCATTAATGAAGCAAATGAATTACTTGTATGTTTCTTTCTTAAAGCTGGTCCTTCAAAGAGAGGATGCTTGCAGCATGCAATGCCTTATGCTCTGTTTAGAAATACAGTCATTTGGATATACCACATTTAGCTTATAGTGGTGCCTTCTAGTGCCTTGCAAAAGTCATTGCTCACAGACCAGCTGTACTACAAGTACTGTACAAAGCCTGAAAAATATCCCTACCCCATGAGCCTTTCTTACAAACAAGGATCTCAGGTGCTTCTTTTCAGATGCTAAGAAAACAGCTTGCTCTGACCCTTAAACTAAATCTATGAAGCAACACTACCAGGAGAGATTTGGGAGGGCTGGGAAGGAAGGTAATGACTGGGGGAAGACCTGGTTAACAGCACAGAGACTGTATAACAGTATCTGGTTACCTAGTGGCATAAATGTACCTCTCTAAGGCTAGCATGCTGTGCACACAGCACTGCCCTGTGCAACAGTTACAGTCACAGTAGCAAAGGCATGGCCTGTTTGAGCCTACAGCACAGAAGGCTACGAGAAAATAAAGCTCACCATGCTACACCATGGCCTGGCAGACAGCTTATGGTGTTGGCAGGGACAAGCCACTGTCCTGCCTGCTGATCTGCACACTAGGATACCTCCCCATCCCTCCCAGCTGCAATGCACAGAACACATCCTCCCCAGAGTCCCCCTTGCCCTGAAGAAAACACTGAGCTGTTGCCCCACTTGCCTATGCCGTGTTGAGAGAAGTGAGGTGAGCTGAGCTTTGCCTCAGCTGGCATATGGCCAACTGCTCCCAGCCCCTGGGTGCTCCAACAGTCACCCACCTGTGCTGCAGTAGGGAACAAGGTGACAGGGAGTCTCGGGGCCGGGCCCCACGGCCACTAGAGGTAGCTCTGCACACGCAAACACACACAGGGACCTGTGCAACCCTCACAGATGCAGCCAGTCCAGCTGCTGTGTCCATACTCAGCAGACTGCCCACTTTGCCCCATCTCACCCCCCAGCAACAACAAAAACCTCAGTGAGGATGAGCAGGCGCTTTCCAGGGCCTGAGAGTGTGTGGCACTGAGGTGCCTTAACACCCTCCTTGTTTATTCTCTTCACATCCTGGGGCTGTTGGGGCAATCCTGTGATTATATATGGCATCAGGGTCACCAGATCAGCCCCAGAGCATCCCTTCCTGCCAAGCTGTCTGCTGGCACCTCTCTGCAGAGAACACGGACTGGGCACACAGCACTGAAGCTAGAAACAGGCAGCACTATCATGCTCCTGTAAGCAACACGGCAGAGAGCTGCCAGGGAGGCCAGGACAGTCACTCTACAGAAGCCCCTTTCCTTTAGAGATGCACCACCGAGCACCATCCCTGGCACCCCTCGTCCTGTGACCCAGGAATGTCCCTGCACACTGTAGCAGCCCCTTGCTCAGCACACACCTGGCAGACAGCACCTCCCTGACCGCTCCAGCACCCACTGACCATCCAGGCTATGTTCTGGCATTGACCCGTGCCAGGAGCGCGTCCAGGGACCAGCTGCCCGGGCACAGACCTCACCCCGACCCCCCGCAGCGCAGCCGAGACTCACAGCATCGCTGGCTGCCTTAGGTTGGAAAGGACCTTTAAAGGTCCACCCCACCTCTGCGGAGGAGCATCTCGAAGATCCAGAGCACCAGCAGCGCCCGTTTACGCGCTCCGGGGCGCAGCGCGGTGCCGGCTGCACCTGCCCGCAGGTGTCGCTGCGCTCCCGGGCCACGGCACGGTCCGGCACGGCCCGGCCGCCGCACGGAGCTCGGCCCCGCAGCCAAGCGCATCTGTCGGTCCCCCCCCCGGTCGGGTAGAGATCCGGACTGGGGTCCCTCCCGGCGTTTCCCGCTTCCCTGGATGTGTTCGGACCTGCTCGGAAGAGCAAACTCCGGCGGATCTCTGCGCCACGCATCTCGCCTCCACCCGCACCGCAGGCTGCGCCCTTCCTTTTGCTAGTCGGGCTGTGGAGAGACGAGGAGAGCTCAGGGAAAGAGCCCACGGACAGCTCTCCTCTGCACACATGCTAAGCGCAGGTCGAGGTGAGCCCAGATGTCCCTGTTTAGTCCGAGGAGCATCCCAGGAGCATCCCGCTCAGCCAGAGCTATTCCCCTGAGCGGGCAACGCAAGGAGCCCCAGAACATCGAGCCACACCTAGCCACTGTGCCCCAAAACCTGCACAAGCTCACAGCCTTGTTCCACACCACAGCTGACAACACCTCCAGATGGAATCGCTGTCCTTAGGTGCTGATTGGCAAAGTGGTGAAGCAGCCACCATCTCAGCTGTGCCCTCCCCAAGGCATGGACTGGGGCACCTGGGCAGTCTGGCTGTATTTCTGTCAGGCTCTAAGGGAGAAACAGGGACAGAAATGGTTTTAAACTGCCTTTAGCCTACTCTGGCATTCAGGTTTTAACCAAGGTAGAGTCTCCATGAGCCTGAAAATGCTCCAAAACCCAGGATATGCAGGAACAGCCTGAACATGAGTGCTTCATATTTCCTTAAAGCGTACAGCTCGGTCATGACTGGAGCTAGGCAGTCTGCATGCTCTGCTCTGTGCTCTCTGATTACAGAGGGAAACATTACCCTGGCTCCCAGGAGTGCCAGCTCCCCCACACAGCACCCACAGCCTCACTGGGCTCTATCCATTCACCACTGAATCTCAGCTGAAAGCAGCACCACCAATGCAGGGGCTTTGAGTACCAAACTGCTTGATACAGGCTGTGACACACCCCCAACTCCCCCCCTGCAGCTCCCCCAGCACAGCACATGCCTTTTGGCTGCATCACAGGTAGGGGAGAGGGCTTCTCTCCAGAGGTGCATGGAGAAAGCATTCCTAAAGATCTGCCCTGAGCAAGGCTTTGCCTACCAGGAGCTGCAGAGACACATTTCAGTGCAAGGAATAGCACTGCCACCGCGACCACTCCCCACAGAAATCAAGAGTATTTGTTCAACTTAAAGAAAAATAAAATATTCAGCAGCAACAATAGGCAAACAGAACTGCTGGTAGATTATTAACAGCCTGGCCTGCTTTCTGCCTCAGCCAGCTATTCCTGGGACACGACAGAGACTGTGGTGCCTGAGGAAAAGGTTAAGCACAACCTAAAAATCCAAAATGCATCAGTAGTGTCTGGTGATGAAGGGTTATTCAAATCCTGTGTCATTCTACCACACAGGGAAACCCCAGCACTTGCAGCACACGGGGCAGGCCGGTGCTGACACATGGAAGAAGACAGGGCCTGATTTGTGCAGCAAGAGCAAACACTCTGAATTAGGGGAAAACACAAATAAACTTCAGTATAAGGCCAGCATCTGGACAGAGGGAAGGGAGTGCTGTGGAAAGAAGTGGGATTTGGGTGGCTTCAGCTACCTGGGTACCCAGGGCAGCCACTTTGCTATGCCATGCCCGGCTACTGCCCATTTTCATCCAAAAAACCTTAGTATTTAGCCTTAAAATGTGAAAATTTGTGCAAAAAGCAGCTCTGTCACTTGCAGAGTCTTCTCTGGAGGTAGCAAATGTAATATGAGAGGCCTGGAGCCCAGCCTGTGTATCTGAGGGGAAAATACTGAGCCAGTTTCGAGGCATCTGCTTCATTCTGGGAAAGATGGATAAAACCCTGCAAATGCCCCAAAAGCAAAGGGTGGGGAGGGTGGCCCCACCAGATTCTATTCCCCCAGACCCTCTGCTAGATGGAGATGTGCTCAGTTTCACAAAAAGATAGCCCATTTTGTGGAGCCTTTGAATATTCAAATTGAAAGTATCGCGCAATCATTGATTGTCAAATCATTGGTTTCTAGAGGTTTTAAATACTTGGCATTAGGAGAGAAAAACTCAAACTTATACCTGTAGGGATAAAACAATAATATTGTCAGGATCCACCTGGCATCGCCACCAGGCAAGCAGGTCCCTTCACCCCCAAATTTTAAGCCTCTTGCCCCTCGCCCCCTTCCCCTGCTCTGGGGCCGGGGCCAGGGCCACCGCTGCACAGGGTGCCCGGAGAGGTGCTGCCCGCTCCTGCTCAGGATGTCCGGTAAGCCCCACCGCTG
>VXBZ01002374.1:29424-119809 GCA_013399135.1 Heliornis fulica
CCGGCAGCTCTTTGTGGCCGCCCCACACAGCCTCGCCGCGCCGCTCCCCATCCCCGGCCTGCCCTGCCGGCGCTGCTCCCCGGCCCCGAGCCCACCTTGGCCGGGGGTCCAAGGGTCACCTTGGCCGGGCCACCCTGCCCTCGTCACCCTGCCCCAGGCTGCCCTGACCACCCGGTCGCCTGACTCTCAGCCCACCCTCAGCGCTCTGCTGCTTGAGTCCCAGCGTCATCAGCCGGCCCCTTCCTTCCACCCACAGCCCGGGCAGCCCAGGAGAGATGGCCACGGTAGCCCTCCCCTCCATGCTCCAGCTGCACGCAGACCACCCTGGGATATCGGGGGGGGGGGATGGAAAACCCACGGGGCACAACGCTTTGCCATGGGAGCCGGGGGTGGAGCCTGCCTGACAGGCAGCCTCTAGGTTAGAGATGTGTCCATCCTTCACCTGCTAACTTGCCTTTAAGATGCTGACGGTGTAGCCCCCAGCCCTATCCATCTGCCTCTGCAGCCCGGAGCTGGGAGGCTCTATGTAGCAGAAGGGGTTGCCAGCTCAGGGCCCCCTTGTCTATAGGGGAGCCGGGTTACACGGTGCTCTTGCTAAATTCTACCCTCCGTTTCCGTTTGCGGAGTAGAAACAAAACAAAACCATGAAATGAATAATCCCCTGTCACTGACTCCCCTCGGGGCAGTCCTGGCTCAACCCTTTCCTGAGGGACCTACATGCCTGTTAGAGCCTGTCCTCACCCAGAGCACCGGGGAGGGGAGTAGCAGGAGGGCTGGGGGCGGGCAGACAGGAGGATGAAGATGCTATGCAGTCATCAGCAATGGGGCAAGGTTATAGAAGAAGTGGACAGTGCTTACAGCACAGGATTTCTTGGGGATGGGGATGGAACCCACAAATCCAGTACTATCTTCTTACTCCATGCAGCAGCCATAGGCCAGGGAACATGCAACCAGCTGACTGTAGAAGACAGAAGTGTTTGTAGGATCTGGTACTGGGTGAAAATAAGAGCAGAAAGTTAGGACAGAGACAGAACTGCCAGAGGCCTCAAGTATTTTAGCATGAGTTCAGCAAGTGAAAGTGATTTTTCAGACTAGGTAAATTCTTTATCATTTCCTGTACTAAAAAAATCCCTCATCAGGCAGTGACTGATGATTGCTCAATGCTTTTGGCTGTGCTAAAGGCAGCCTAAATGCTTGTTTGAAATAAATTGGGGTTGTACAGCACGAGCAGCACAAAGAGATAATGCAGGCTTTGCAAGAAGTGATTAGTGAAAGCAGTAATTTTGTGTTGTGTTTAGACCTCCTAATAACTGCCCACATATTTCCATAGTTTTATTCCTGGTCGTCATCTGCCAGACAAAGTGCTTCCCACATTCATTTTCAGGCCCTAAGAGTGGCAAATTGATAGGAATTTAAATAAATTCAACAGTAGCACCAGATGGAGCTTGGTATGAGGACACCTGGTGGGGGGAGGGGAGAGATAGTGGAGAATTAAACATGTATGGCTACTAAATCAACAGCAACTTTTTTTTTGTAAATGTCTGTCACAAGTTTGAATAGCAGGTTCTAAAGAGGGTCATAAACTGTGATTACAAGTGGTTTAACAGTGCTCAGATAATCATCCATTAAGTCTAAGTTTACTCTTTGTAGAGCAAACCTGAAAACATGCTGGATTTGCAATGTGCTCTGAAAGTCTCCTGTCTTGTAAAGTGTTTTTCCACAAATGCTTTCAGGAAAGCCCAAGGTGTATCAAGGTGTTAGAGTAAAGATTACAGTTAAGGAGTTACTGCAGCAGAGAAGAGCACGTCAAGCAGAAACTAGTGCAGCGGTAAGTAGAAATCTTTTGGTGTCTGCTTTGTCTCTTCTCTCTTCATCATGTTGCCAAGACTGTAATCCAAGACTGGGCCATAGAGGCTGCCAAAGTGTGAGGGTAACAACCTGGTGAGGTGGGGAGAAGAACATTCAGCCAGGGTAGCTGCAGCGCTGATCTGAACAGGTGATGGTCTGAGCCATTAGTGCAGGGAGAAAACAGAGCTGGGTCTCCAGAAACATGAAATCCCTCTGGGATAGAAGGCTCACAAGGCCTGATTTCAGTCCTACTTGGTGTTATCACAGCAACACTGGTAGCATTATGCTGGATGAGAAAGGCAGGCCATGGGCACTGCCCCCCATTTGCAAAGTGGCCTGGCCAGGGTGAAGCACAAACTAAACTTGTTTTTGGTTTTTCATTTCATCAGGTGAAGGATATGCTCCATGCACGTCTGTGACCTGACCTGTGCAACTTTGGGGAGCAACCAGTGTAAAGTTATGTTGCACTAAAAGCTCCCCTAACCTCTGCCTTTTCCAGAAGCCTCAGCCACCCCAGGAAGCTCCTTTCAACCATCCCCTAACCCCAGAGGCTTTCTCTTGTCCAGTTAGGTCAGGTAGGAAAGGAGGGCACCAGAGGTACAGAACTTTGAGCAGCTCCTAGCCAGTGGAAAGGTCTTGAGAATTTGGAACTTAGGGACAGCCCTACATTTTTGCTAGTGGGAAGGAAGAAAATAAGACATGGACAAAGACTCCTCCAGCAGGCAGGACACCATCCTGCTCCATTAGGGCTCCTTAGCACCATATGCAGGTGTGTGTGGCTGAATTCAGGTTGCCAACATTCTTCAGTACCACCTAGGCAGCTCCTAGCCCCATCCTTTCCAAAGGAGGGGATGGAGACCTCTGTGTGTGTACACACACACACTGCACACTCTCCCTCACTCTTCCAGTCTTTGTAGGAGTCCTCTAGCTCCAGGCACTCTAGCAAATTTGCATAAGGAGGTTGGTAAATCATTACTTCTTCCTGGTTCGTGCCATTGCAGCTTTGGATGGTTTTCAGGTTTCATCCCCCACCTCCTCCTGTGTGTTGTCGCAGCTGATTGCACAAAAAGCTGCTCAGCCTGCCAGTCACAGGCAGAGAGGCCTGGCTGAACAGCACACAGAACTGCTGGGCTTTGGAAATGTTTGGTCACTCCTCCCCTCCAGCCCTGGCAGAAGCAGCCTCTTCATCACAACTAGCATCACAGGGCTGTGTGGAACTCCTTTTCATTTCCCACAGTGAGTTTACATGGCACTTGCTTTGATCATACAGGAGAAGAGTGGAAAGTGGCAGTGCAGGAGGTTACTTTACCTCTGTGATTGCTGGTGGGGCCCCAGAGGTTCAGGCTGACAGGACAAGCTGCCTCTGTGCATCAAAAAGAGTCCAACTTGAAAACTTCTGCTGCTGGTGGTATGGCTCTGTCCACCTCGTTACGTATCTTCCACCAAGGAGGAGGAGGGTAGTCCTACAGGCACTGTCAGCCCTCAATAATCACTGTTTAATGCATTAAATGCACAGTGCATGTACCAGGAACTTGTTCCAAGGGAAATGAGCCACTAAAGATCATTTTGAATAAAGGGAATGAAGCCTCTAGGAATTAAAAACTGAGGAAACCCCCCAGTATTTGTACTCGCAGAGTAAAATGCTGGTCCCAAACAAGCATCAGGATTCCTGTTACTTTTCAGGTGGATTTCTCCTCTCTGGCAGGTCAGGTTCCTAGATCAGAATGATCTGTCCACTTCAGCTTCCAGCATTCCTCAGAAAATGACACTGTCCCTTTTCACAGAGGCACATAGCTGTGTTAAAGTGGGGAGTGATGTTAGAGCTGGTTCTCAAGTGACATCAACACCAAGCAAAGCAACCCATCCACTGGGACACCTGCAGTTGCAGTCAACGCTACAATTTGTTAATTATTCAATCATAATTATCCATACAAATTCTTTGGGATGCCCCCACTGCAGAATTCACAGTCCTAGAAATTAAGACATTTCAAAGACAGCCCCATCTCTGCTGAATTAACAGTAACAATGCAGTAGGAAGAGCACAGTAGCAAAGTGCTGTTCAGGGGTTTTACACCAAGTTGGTGTTGTGCTCTTCCAGTGCCATTACAGACTCTGAGAAAAGTCATGTTATGCACATTAACCTTGTTCTGTCAGTGCTAGGGAAGTTTTCCATGTCACTCATGTAAATAGGTTGAAGTGAAATCCTGACTTACCTCAGCAGGCAGAGAAACGCTCCCCTGTGTTACAGTATCTACAAATCCTTTTCTTCCCTTCTCTTTGCTCAGGTTTCTTGGGGCAGCAGCAGCAGCCAGTTTTCAGAGTCCGTGTCTCCTCCTCACCCAGGTTGGTATAAAGTCCATCCACATGTCCCTTCCCATCCCCTTCCCAATTTTTTTCCCACAGCCCAGAGTCTTTCCAGCCCTTAGTTCAGGCAAGCGCTACCAGATAACAGGCAATGCAGCCAATCAGCACCTGAAAGGAGCCCATGAAATGCAGATGAGGATGCCGTGAGGCCAGCAGAGTCCAAGCTACCCTGCTCAGGAGCATGCTCACACGCTCTCATTTGTGCAGTTTATTTTTCCCACAGCACGGAGTGAGGTTCCCTTCAGGAAGGGATGCTGATCCCCATGGGAATAACACTGCTGGCACCACCTTCTCTAGGCTGCAGTCTGGGGGTCCGATTGGAACCAGAGGGTCAGATTGCCCTGGAGCGTTTAGCTGAGCTCCAGCAGATTTGGCTTGTTCTCACACTCCTGGCAGCATCCATAGCAGGGAGAGGAGTGTCAGGTTTTCACCAACATAAAGAGTTTCTTCCTCCTGTGTGTGAATATCCAAGGAAGGGGGAAAGGGGCAGGGGAGGAATCACACTTTGGGCTCACAGACCCTTCAATTATTCTGCAGCCAAAGCAGAGAGAGACCTAAAACTTTGGGCAGGTGTGAATATATACATTGTATGGACAAGGAAATGATTAAACCATCAATATTTGGGAATCAATTTGCTTATGTTAATACAGAAATGTGAGACATGCCAAAGTTTTTCAGGCTGGAAAGCCTCCATCTGTTTATGTATTTTGGGTGCTTCTCACTTCCTCCACCCAGCCAAGTGCTGCTACCTTGAACCTGCACACGATTACGACCGAATGACTCTCTACCCATGTGCAGCTCCACTGCCTTCATGTAGGCAGGGCTTTGATTTTAACCATATTTCAGCATGAAAATACAGTAATGCTGCAAAAGCAGACCTGCTGTGAGCTTTCACAACCCCAGCAAGCAGGTTGCAGTAAAAGGAGAGCCTGACCCTGCAGCTTTCCAGGAACTCACCCTTTTGCCAGTAACACGATGTGGACGTGTTATCACTGACTCGCTCCAGTTTGTTTGCTCAGAAGTTTGTCTTCTGTCTGTCTGGAGGAGAAATTGTTCCACTGTTATCCCTTTCTTCGTGCAGATGTAGTTTCCCTGCATCTGGAGAGTGGGTGAGGCAAAGGCACAAGCCGTCTGCCGAGCTGCGAAGCGTAAATCACTGCACGGCAAATTTCTAGGTCTGTAAACAGATGAAGTTTGAAGGGAAGCCAAGGGGACAAGAGTCTGAGGGAGTTTCCAGCTGGATCCCTGTCCATAATGGCCAGAGACAGGGCAGTTTGCAGTAGCATATAAAGAGCTTTAGATCTTTCCAATGGAACTAAAGTTCCCAAGTTATTTTCATGCTATCGTGCACCTTCTTCCTGGTGTCCATTTCCCCAGAGAAATCAACCTGAAGTTTAAGGACCATTTTCCTTCTCTAAATCCACAGAGAACTGAATATACCAGAGTACTGAAACCTGACCTAAGGCAACACCTGCCCTTTGTGAAGACAAATACTGAATAATCTGCTGTTGTCTCCTTTACCTTCTCTCCTAGCACCTTTAGACACAGAACCCATCTCTTCCGTTCCCAACTACTGCCCATCATGGCAGTTTTCAAGTCGCCTCTCCTGTGAAGAAAGCCCTAGCTATTTGGAGCAGCTGGTGGACTCCTGTCTTCAGGCTGATGCACCCTTAGACACAGCCTTCAGTGCCTTCCAGCCATCCTCACACTACACCTCAGATGCCTTCCAGCCAGTCCCGCTCTGCTTTAACCAGGACCTGGTAAGCTTTGTGTCCCAGGGGAGCAGCTCCAGGTCTGCTCACAGGGATGGTAGGGAAGGGAGTCACAAGGCATTTTGGAAATGTGACTGCTTTTAGGGACATGGGGTACAGCCACAGCGATGCAGGCTGCTTATGTGGACTTCTGAATGGTTTCCCACTGAGAGCAGAAGACAGGGAGGCCCAGCCAAACCTGGAGAGAGGCTGCAGAATAGGGAACATCCCTTCTACAGATCCCATAGGCTTTCTGCAAAGAGTTGCTCAATTCCTGCTAATGGTTGTCTAACTGGCAAAGAGGTTCCCTGCCAACACTAAAGTCACAGGAGCTGCCTCTTGCATTTAGGCCTCCAAGGGCTGAACCATCCCCCTGTGTAGCCAGACCCTCCAGTGAGAGGCAGTGGCATGGGAGTTCTGGCTGCTGTCCCAAATGACAGTCTGAAACATCCTGATGTTTTCTTGGCTTTTTTTTCCTCTCAACCTGCAGGCTGCTGGATCCCCCAGTTCAGTGGATCTGTCCAGCCCCTTAAACTATAGCTGCTCTCCCCCTCAGCTCTCTCCTCTAACTCCAATGACCGACAGCCCACCGGACACCAAGACCTATGGCTACCCTGCAGAGGAGTGGTCCTGCCACTCCTCCTCCCCATACACCACCTCTGCCTGCTGCTGCACAGCCTGTGCCTCCCAGCATGTGGACAACAGGGTCCCACAGTGCTTCTCCTGCCCCAGCACGGACTGCATGGACTACCTTCCACCCATGGCCATGGCCGATGACTTCTTCAGAAGGATAGGAAACGTGACATCTGCTCTAGCTAATGGGGACTGTGGTTTTACACATCCACTGTATCCAAATCAGATTAATTGCCCATGAACTATGCAAAGTTGCACTAACACAGTCCAGTTTATTCTTCACTACTCACATGTTCTACATGATGCTGTCACTACATTAGTCCTCCCGTCTCGCACGGTTTTGTTGTTGGGGTGGTGGTTTGTTGGGGTTTTTTTTTTTCTGTTTGTTTTTCAAAGAAGTCCTAAGCTGCCTTGCTAAACACATGTCATTAGGCCAGCTCTTTTTGATACAAATAAATAATTTGGTACACATGCTGGAGCCTGTTCATTCCTCACATGTTAAAGCAGTTCTTTTCCCTCCTGCTAATGATCCAGAAACCCGGCCCTGGTCTCACAAAGGTGGGGAAGAGACACTCTCATCAACTGCACAGGGAGCACTTGGCAGCATGAAGGGTGTCACTTACCCTTGCCAGCAGATAAAAGTCTCTATCTCAGCATCCAACACACTACCTAGAGAGAAAGCTGTGTGGCATCCCACCCTGAGATGGGACTGCAGCTTCTGAGCCACTGCTTCTGCTCAGGTTGCCACGATGGGATTCTCCAGTGGTTCTTGCAGAAAAGGAAACCTGCTGTTTCCCATGCAAGTCCAGGGTTTAGCCATGAGGCCTGTGCCAGAAAGGCCCCTCAGGCTTGCACAGGGGTTGGATCCAGTGTCAAACTTCCTTGATTGCTACCCAGCACCAGCTTCCCCGTGAAGGTGGAGTTTCAGTGAGAGGCTGATGTAGTTTGGAAGCCCTTTGTATGGTTTGTTCTGTTGATATCAGGTTTTCTGCACCTTTCAGCATAATCAGCTGAACAAGAGCTAAATTATTCTTAAGTAGAAAGTGGGAAGGTTGTAATACCTGAGGATTCCCTGTTTCTTGCTTAGAGCCAGACCTTGCTGTGACTTTCTCTGCCCTACTTGGTGAGGTGGACTACCAGTCCATCAGTTTCTCAGCTGAGCACCAAGACAGACAGACAGAGAGAGAAGAGAGAGAGAGAGAGAAGAGAGAAAGAGAGAGAAGAGAGAAAGAGAGAGAAGAGAGAAAGAGAGAGATAGAGAGAGAGAGAGAGGAAGAGAGAGAGAAAGAGAGAAAGAAAGAGAGAAAGAGAGAAAGAAAGAGAAAGAGAGAAAGAGAGAAAGAGAGAGAAAGAGAGAAAGAGAGAAAGAGAGAGAGAAAGAGAGAAAGAGAGAAAGAGAGAAAGAGAGAAAGAAAGAGAGAAAGAGAATCTCCCCATATTAAATCCAACACAAATTAATAAAAAAACCCAAGCCCTAACTGCAGCTGTGAAGAAAATCAAACAATACAACTAGCTGTATGCTCAACCTTCTCCTCCAGACATGTCTACAGTTAACTGAAAAAATCTTTCCTCTTCCTTGAGCTGAAATTACCCATATGGCTGAGGATGCAACAGATACATGTATTTGGCTGGCAAACAGGTAGATTTTCTTCATTCTAACAAAAAATCCAACAAATATTTCCTCCTCCCATGAAATTTGTGAAGAACCAAGAGTAACATTTATTCAGTGAGACCCCCAAAAGTATTTGTATAATGCCAGTTATTCCAAACTTCTATCCCTGCCTTCACCAGAAAACAGCTGTTGCCTCCCATGCAGCCTCCCAGGTTCTCTTCACTCTCAGTTCTAAACGAGCTGAAAATGCCATTTTCCCCATGTCCAGCTGAGGTCCCTGAACAGAACATTTCATTTCTGCCAAGCTAGACAAGGAGATGACACAAAGATAACTGTACCTTTCCAACACCCAGTTCCTTTACCTTATATAAGGTAGCAACTTTTTTTCCCAAAAAACTTTAAGAAACAATAATGATTTAACAACTTTAAATATATCCTCCCCTCTCCCCTGTTATTACCTGACCAATCTCAGAGTTGGCCTGTGAGATAAACACATTTGGTTGCAGAAGGCCAATAGGAGTTGACAGCTGCAGTTATCTTTGCTGCAGGTAAATGTGTGATTTTCCATGTGGGGTGGGTACAATTTATTTGGTGTCATTTTAGTACAAGCACTGTTGGCAAGCACTTCATCCCCTGAGTGTTATCTCAGGATGCTGGAGGGTTACACTTGTACTGCATCACCTGCTCCACAGCTTGCTCAGTGCCAGCTACTCACTGCTTGAGGCCTGGGGCACACCTTTAGACATGTCAGAGCCCCTTCTCTCCTATGCAGAAGAACCACAAGAAGGCTGAGGCAAGATATTTGAGTTTTCTAGAGGAAATAGGGTGACCACATCCTCTCCACAGGTTGGCAATGTTGGCCTCAGCCTAACAGAGCCAACATGAGGTAGTGAAAATGGTAGGTGAGCATTAATTAAAGTGAGAGCTCCTATTAGTGCACCTTACAGCACAGTTAACAGTATCCCACAGTCTGCACAACAGTGCTGGCAAAGAGGTCAAGTAGAGCCTAACAATGTATCTCACCTCCATATCAGGCAGATATCTAAATGTAATGTGCTATCAGCAGATTGCATGGTTATCAGTATGTTGTGGCATAGATCTGTGCAGATATCAGAGGTCACAGTGCATCTCCAGAGAGGATTGCCCTGTGCAAAGGTTGTGGTGTGCAGTAGAGCTTGTGCCCATCACTGAACTGGTGACTGCTGGTTAGACACAACCACTTAGGAATAGCAATGTGAGCCACAAACCACTCTGCATCCTCTTCTTATTCCTGCTCCTTGGGCATTTCTTGACCCAGGCCAAAAAAATTACTCCTCTGGCAGGGGAATCTGTCTCCTAGAAGGCTGGTCTGGACTCACCACTGAGCTTCCATGCTTCCAGGGCTTGCAGATGGCTGAGGTCCTGAGATAGGAACATGCAGTGTGTTAAGTATCAGCAGGTATTTAACAGCTCCTGGCCTCCTGCTGCAGGGCACCAGCTGCTCTGAGACTATCAACTACTCTGCTGGGACAAGGCAAAATGTCTCTATGCATCTGGGGCTCTGGATTCTAACAGTCTCCACTAAGCAAGTAGCACTGTCCTCCATCCCTTGAAGCATCTTCTTGTTTCTCTACTCCTCTTCCTCCAGTTATTTTGCAATCCCCCATGCCAGGGCCAGGAAACATGGTTTAGACCCTGCTCCCCAACTCCATGTCAATGGAGTCCAGGTGACACATGCAGTACAAGTAAAAGCTTGCTGACTGTTGACACAATGATGCCTTGTTGACACAAGAAAGGGGAAAAAAAAAAACCCAACAGAGGACAACTATTCAGAGGTTGAGTATGTGTTTTCTGGCTATGAGGAACATATTCTTTCCCACCTTTATTCTCTCCCCCAACAAAAAAAAAAAGCCAACAAAGGGGATGTGTGTTAGAGGAAAGTAGCTTGGGCCATATCTCCAACAGAGCTATCACAGCACTGCTGAAACACTGGCATTTCATCAGTCCTTGCCAGGTGAAGTTCTGCCAGCCTATATAAACATGAAAGTGAGGATCACACCAGCCTCACAAAAGCCATGAATAACTCCAGAAGTAACACAGTTATGGAGAAAATAAAAGGTTCTTATTTTCAGGTTCTTCACAAGTTGCATGGAGTGTTTGATCAAAAAGTTTCTCTTGCCAGCCGACTGGTGACTTTTCTATGGTGCCACTTCAGAACATTTATTTGGAGATAAAAAGCTTTTGTTATTAGCAACTTATCCCAAGCCACAGGTAGGAAGAGATAAACTGTGCAAATATAGGGATATCACACACACCAGTGCTGCTAAGGTTATAAAAGGTACATTTCTCCTGCAACAGTCATAAAAAAATGGAGGAGTTAATCGTGAAATAAGATACAGCTCAAATCAATAAAATTCACTCCAGCACAGAAGACTTAATGCTGAGGCCACCTTTGAGCCTTACAAAAGATTGTCTTGATACACAGGCCAGGAACTGGCTGGCTTGACAGGGGAAGGTAAAAGTGCTTTAGATGCTTGGGGAAGCAGCAGCTTCCAACTGTCTCATGGATCAGGTCCAAAGACAATATGAACAGCTTGTTGATTGTGGCTGGCTTCAGACCAAGCCTTTAATATATGTGCTTTGGGAAGCTGAACACAGATGTGCCTATGGAGAGAACAAATCCTTCCTGGATTGGCCATGGCATCTTCCACTCTGCAAATCTCATCTGAGTAACACAGGCTGCTGGGGTGATGCTTTGGGGTGAAGCCACATCCATTCCTCCCCTGACTGATATTTTCCCTGGTTTTCTGGAGATGGGGATGTTTACAGACCACAAGTCACTGATGGAACTGCTCTGTGATAAACACCCAGCAGCAGGCAGATGAACCAACAGAGAGATAAGTCTAAGAACAAGCTCATTATGTATTTTTTCCACTTGTTGCAAAAGGATTTCTGACATTCTGACATTTCTGAATGGCAAGAAGGGTTTTATGTTTCCCAAAGTTCATCACCTGCCACACACTGGCCACAGTTTTACAAGCAAATTCAAGAAAGGTGTATTTTATTGGCCATTTTGGTTTTTCACACAGTGCTAACTCACCAATGCAGTTACCACTCAATTCAGGGCTTGTTATAACACCCCTTCAAAGTATGAAAGCACATGCTTTGGCTGGCCCATGCCCAGATACATGCAAATTTATGCAAACACATGCAAATACACATCTGCTTTTTTTTTTTTGTCAGTAGATGTTGGCAGGTTTGTAGATACGATGTAGTGAGAAGCAATGGCAAAACAGCAGAAAGGAGGGCTGAGAAAGTCGAGATCTCTGTATTTCTTAAGAGCTTTTGTTCAAGTCTAGTAAACAGTTGTTTAAACAGCCCAGGTCTGTGAGACTGACAAGTACTTTAGAAAACCTCATACTGTTGCATTAGTCATTGGGTGATCAAGGAAGTTAATGCAGTGATTTAAGACATCTGCCCTTCATCTTATTATTCAGTCCTGTTAGAAAAAATAACTTGTACAACATTGATGTGTCTCATCTTCAGTACACATTCTGAACTACAGTGAACTATAGCTCAGAATGTGTACTGAAAATGAGACACCTTCTATGAAAGGGCTGATAAAACAGGGCTTTCACTCCCTTCAGGCATCTACCTTCAATCCTTCTGACCTGGCAGAGGCACTGTTGCCAGCTGATTGCACAGCAATTCACAAATCATTTCACAGAAAGAATAAGAAGAATCTATTAAAATGTCCCCTTAGATAGGAGTGGGAATAGGAAAGCACATACCACGTGCCATGCTGACCCTGTGTACAGGCCCACAGGGCTCAAAGGTTTTCTACCCTGTCCATGCCTAAAAGCTGGTGAAGGCCTATGCAGGCTCAAGTGAGGGTTCAACCCACTCTGAGGTGCTTCCAGAGCTGTTCTTTGCCACCAAAGCTGGATGCTTGGATTGGATCAGATGTCCTGAAGAGGACTTGCTCTGCTGGGAAGCACTCAGGAGCCACAGAACCTGTACTGCTGAGAACTTGCCCCATGTACTTACAAGTGTCCATTTTACTTTCTTTGGGTTGGGTGAGAAACTGTGACACAGGACACAGCTGCTTCAGCTTTCTTCCACAAAGTGCCAAGAAACAGGGTAGTAGCAGCTTGCAGGAACCCTTGCTTGGAGCTCCTGAGTTTGGATGTCCATCTATTCAGGTAGAATACAGCCATGGGTGACTTCTCAGGAACCTTGACCTCTTCCATGCAGTCTTTTCCCTCCCCTCAGGTTCCTGCACTCCCAGACTAGCAGGAACAGTGGAGGCAATTGCACATCACAAAGCATTTCAACAAGTACCTCTGTACTGTTAGACAAACAGTACAGACAAACTGTGTCTCTTGTTAGGTTCTACCTAACAAGAGACACAGTTTGAGCCTGTCTTAGAACAGTATTTCTCAACCTTTATAGCCAAACTACCATTCTGTCACCACCACAGGTTTCAGTTGTCACCAAATCAAAGGTAGTTCAAACATTTGCTTATTTATGTAACAGCCACTTGCTTTGCTTGCCTGTCTGCTTGCAGGTTTATTGCCATTCATTGTTAGCAAAATAAAGTCTTCACCCATTTGAAAGCTTATACTCTGATCTCTTACATGCTACTTTTGGCCCACAGGTTGAGAAACACTGTCATCCCACTCTGATTTAAAGACTCAAAGAGCAGGGACATGGTGATTAATTATCCTCACAGTTTTTCTAAGAGGCTTTGTGAAATCAGCAAGCTGAGGTTAAAGCCATTCCAGAGACTGCAGGTGAACTAGGACCTGGCATTTCGATGACAGGAGATGAAGGCAGATGCAACTTTCCCTTTCTTCAACAAATGCCTAACCTGCCAAAAAAATAAAGACACTCATAATGCACCATCCAAAACTGTGCACACAGATGCCACAATACATACAACACCCCCCTGTACACATGTATGTGTGTAACTAGATACACATATACACAAATCAAAGATTACAATGAGCTCCAGGAGCCTTTTTGTACTTGTAGGTGTGAAATCTAATCATTCTTTGAGGTTTGTTGCCATTATAAAGGAACTGCCCATCAATACCTCCCCACAAAACAGGCTGAGAGAGTTGGGGCTGTTGAGCCTGGAGAAGAGGAGGCTCTGGGGAGACCTTCTAGCGCTCTGCCAGGACCTCAAGGGGGCCTACAAGAAAGATGGGGAGAGGCTGTTCAGTAGGGCCTGTTGTGACAGGACAAGGGGTGATGGTTTCAAAATAGAGGGAGGGAGATTTAGATTGGATATTAGGAAAAAGTTTTTTGCTGTGAGAGTGGTGGAGCACTGGAACAGGTTGCCCAGGGAGGTGGTGGATGCCCCTGGATCCCTGGAGAAGTTCAAGGCCAGGTTGGATGAGGCCCTGAGCAACCTGATCTAGTTGGGGGTGTCCCTGCTTCTTGCAGGGGGGTTGGACTGGATGACCTCTGGGTGTCACTTCCAACCCTAATCATTCTATGATTCTATGATTCTATAATGCCTGCTTTGTGCTCCTCCATTATAGGTTTATCAAAGCAGGGAGCAACCAAGCCCCTGTACCTGTACCACCGACACGTCAGACCTCTGTCATATGACTTATTGTCACTGTTTCCCTGGTGAGGACAGCCAGCCAGTGTGTGCAGACACGTTAGGAAGCAGCAGCAATGCAGATAATGTACCTGATCCCCAGCTTTTCCAGGTGGAGCCATGTGAATTGGCTGATCATTGTCTAGGTTTCGGATGCTTGGGTCTGCCCCGTGGTCAAGGAGCAACTGTAGAATTTCTTTTTGGTTCTTGTCATGAGGCAATGCAGCTGCCATATGCAAAGCTGTGTTGCCATGTGCCTAATGCAGTGGAACAAAACAGAAGAAAAATAAGGATAAAGGATAAACCTCCTGATAAGTTGTGCCACCTACACAGAACTGTCCTAGAAGTGGACTTGTGAAACAAGAGCTGAAGAAGTCTCATGTGATTGTTTACTGGGAGGTGAGGGAATATCCCTGCTCTGTATGGCTGCTCATGCAGAAGATTTATGGATTTAGATTTTTACCTCTGATAGAACACTACAAAGTGGGGGACTTGGATGCTTTGGGTACAGCTAAGAAATAGTCCTGTATCAGCAACATTTCTAATCACTCTGCAAACCTCTGCTAAGTCATACCCTCCATGTGAGCAGAGACCTGAGGAGAGGAGGACAGAGACCATGTCACATCCATATTTATACAGGAAAAACAATAGGAAATATTTCACTAGAAAACATTTAAGTCAGTCTGAGGGCCACAAAACACACTATGCTGTGCTACCCATCACCTGCAGGCTGTACAAGCATTGATGACAGCAGACTCATTTGTGCTCTTTGACTCTATGACTTCTTCCAGGTCACCAAACTCATGGCACTAAAAAGAGGTACTGTGAAAGGTACCAAGCTGTCCCAGTGGTCCAGCCAAGCCAGAGGTTCAGCAGCTTGTGTCCCTCAGTGACTTTGTGTGCCATGGACCAAACAGGGCTGCAGGTGACTCAGCTGGGCAGTGGACAAAATAAATCTTGCTGAGCTTAAAGCTTCCCCTGCTTCCTTCCAGGGTGCTGAAGGGTTGGCTTTATTTCAACATCGCTGCTATTAAGCAGAGGCCTCAAGTGAAGGGTCTACTTAAACATATGTTGACTCCAGCTTTTTCCAGGACAGGATTTGTGCAGAAACAACAGACAACGTTAGTTGTGGAGCCACGGGAGGGCGCAGGACCAAGCACGCAGCAATTTGCTGCAGAAAAGCTCTGCTGTCACCAGACCGTGTAGAAATCTGTGCCCCTGCCTAGTCGGGTATGACTGGCAACGGTTTTAAATGAGAAAAACCTAATAAGCAAATGCATATGGCAAGGTATTTTTAGTCTAGAAGAAGTCACATTTAGGCAGCTGTATATTTTTTTTCTGTCTGAAACAGTCATACATTTCTTCTGAGCTTGGGTGGTTGGACACAAATTGTAACATGTAGTACTATTCCAATTGTTAAAAGGAATACATCTGATTTTCAGGTCCTGTTTACCAGTGAGACATAAAGGACACTGAAGCACAAAACTAAACAGGAAAATCTTAACAACTATTCTGAGATGGCATTTTTTACAAGCCCTGAACAAACAGATCCACACCAAATTTATCATTCCATAGAGTCAAGGGATAGTTGCAAACTCTTTATAGGAGTTCTTGTAAAAATGGAAACGTTTGCATTTCTTTGCTGCATCTTTGTGGCAGGAGCACTTGGTAGCCTCCAAATCCAGGCATGGGGCTAATAAAACAAGACAATCTGACAATGATTGGTCTTGAAGCTTTTCCTTTAACTTTAGTAGAACTTATGCAAGACAATGGTCCAGAGCAGCAATATGTAGGCTCTGGAAACCCTTCAGATGAAAAATACCTAAAGGCCTCAATGCTTTTCTCATTGTGAAATCCAAGGAAGCAGATTTGAAACGAGACAACCAGAGCAAGCAGGGAGTGAGCCACAGAAGCCAAAACATGGACTCCAGCATCCCTCTTTCCTTGTCATCTTCATACTTGGAAGAGCTAAAAAGCCAGGTTGGGTAACAGAAAACCTTGCCATCATATTTCATACTGTCCCAGACAACTCACCAATAAGACTGAGGACTCCAAGTGATCCTATCACAGTAGTAAGCCCTCACTGGATTGTGATCAAGAGACAACAGCAGACTCCAAGAGACAAGATAGCACTTGCCTAATGGGTCTTAAAAGATACTAGAAGAATGCCATGAAAAGGCAGTACTAGGCCCTTCACTGCACAGAAAAACAGAAACTCCCTGTTATTACCCACATATACAAAGAAAAACATGTTTTGTCCAGTCCAACAGAAATCTGTTGGGGGAAAAATTGTGCAGCAGCCCAGTATCTGTTTCCTAAGTGAGCAACTGAGTTGACAGAAAACATTTGATTCCTTCCTGGTGGACACAAGCATGTGGATGCTCTAGCAAGTAAAAGCCAGGCTAAGAGACCAAAATTCTTGAAATCAAAAGCTAATAATACACAGACCCTCTCAAAACAGGGGGCTCTGCCCTTGTCCTCTCCTCTCCCTCCTGCTCAAGGGTAGGTTTCTGCAGAAGCACCCAAAATCACCCATTGAGTGCTGCTGAGATGGGGTAGCCAGCCAAGAGCCAAAGCTCTGGCTGATGGTGCAGAGTGATGTCTCAGCTAAGGCACAGGAATGTCAGGATTTTTGCTTAGGAGGATGGGTGAAGCTGATACATCTGCAAGATAGTGTCCCTGCTTGGTATCTGCTCAGAGGTGAAGTATGGGGCAGCAAGGCAATGGGTGACCCAACAGCAGCACTGGGAAGGTTTCTAGCTTGCTTTATACAACCAAGGAAAACTTCTGCTCTGTAAGCAGGGCTGTATAGAGTGCCTAAAGCAGGGTCCCAGGCCCCCAAATTCAGAGGTGATCTACTTGCCACAGTGCCTAGGCTCCTACATGCTCTCAGCAAGGATGCTGACTCACTTCAGAGTAGGTTTCCTTATGTCTGGCCTGCCTGGCAATGTCAGCCACCAGTTCATGTGCCTTTTCTCTGTTAGTGCTCCTGGAAGCTGTTAGGTCTCAGTGGGCCCTGCCAATATTTTGATTCTCCAGGCTCAAGTAGAGTAAGAAGACTTAAACATAGCATCTAAGGCATGAAGAGGCACCACCTTCCTTAACTGAAACAGAAGTTTTGTCCTTCCTATGGACAGTGTGTTTGACAGGAGAGATGACTTGATATGTGGCTGCCCTGAACTGCTGTTTTCCAGTATCAACATCAAACCACTGCATCATTATAGATTTGGGTTGTCTGTCTTCAGCCTAATACAATAAAATTCAAGTTCCTCCTCAAGCAACCACTTATGTCTTTCCCCTTCCCTGGTTATCTCACACTCTTGTTCTGTCAGCTTCTGCCTGCTGGAAGAGGGGCATGTGTTTCCCACAGAGTTCAAGCCAGACATCATTTTCCAGGTGAAGTGTTTATTTAGTGGAACATGCATTTAACAGGTTAAAAAACCTCATCAGATTCACAAACTACTGCTCTATTTCCTCCCCAAAAATGCATATGGGAAGAGAATAACTGGTTTCTGTGGGACCTGACAGCTCTCCTAATGCCTGTGTCTGCAAGCAGCCTCCCACAGCAGCACAAGTCTCACACTACTCCCAGCATCTCCTCTGCCTGTGGATGTGCACACAAACCCTGCCCACACATGGCTGAGCTTACCTTGCTGTTGACAAAGTCCTTGGACTTGAAAGCATTCAGCTCCAAGAAGTATCTGAGCAGGGAGATGTTCCCATCTTGGACTGTGTAATGAAGAACTGTCTTGTTGCTTTTAACATCCTATTTTAAAACAGAAAACCCAAACAAAATAAGAAGCATTCTGCAGAACAACCTGAAGACATTATATAAACCCACTGGAGAAAGGTCCAGGGCAGCTCTGCAGCTAATGCACAGCAACTCTTTCCCTTCAGTGACTCTCAATGTCCAGTGTTTGTTTTGGGCTGCAAGAAACTAACTCCAAAAGGCAGCTCCTAACTCTGCAACCACTCACTTGAAGGGAGAACAGGCTTTCTCCTTCTGTCAGTAGCTCATTCTGGCTTCAATTCTACAGTTAGAACTTAGCACAAGCATCAGGCTGGGCAAGGGAGAGCACAAATGGGTAACTGAGCCAATCCCTTACCCGGCTGTAGATGGAGGCTCCTTTCTGCACCAGGAGGTGGATACAGGACTCCAGCTCCTCACTCTGGTGCTGGAAATCCTTCTGCTGCTCCTCCACCAGGGTCTGGCAACCCTGGTCCCGGAGTAGGGTGTTGTGTGCCAGAACAGCGCAGTGGAGTGGAGTATGGCCTGGAAAACCAAGTGAGGGAGGGAGATAACAGCAGTGCCAGCAAGGATACTGATGTATAGAGAATAAGCAAGGGCTGGCAGGGAGAGAATATTCACAGCACATGTGCTGTTAAGGCAGAAGCACTTCTCTAGTTTCAGAGGTACCATATTGGCTTGAATAGACACTTTGGGGGGCACTCCAACATGTGCTCAGTTCCAGATGTGCACTGAATCATCACTGAATCATCAACACCACTGAATTTTGTGGCATTTGAGGGCAGTGATGACTCTCCTCCAAGCAAACTGGAAGGCCACTCTGGCTCCCAGCACACCACTACATATCAGTCAGCATCAGTCAATGAAATAAATAGCCAATATAGATTTTTAGATTTTTTTTAATGCCACCATAAAAGGTTCCTACAAAGTGTCTTACCTTCAAAATCCTTCATTTCTAAATCAAGAGGGAAGCCTAGAGACAGTATAACCTAGAAGCAACAGAGAAATGCAAAATTTTATTAAAGCAAAATGCTGTTCAAAATCAGTCAAAGCTAACAAAATTTAAAAGCAAACAGATAATTGTCATTTAATTACAAACTAAGCCCTTATTTGACACTAGATTTCAGCACTGTGATTCTGTTTCCTAAGAGGAACATTCAGGGCTACACAAGATGATCATGTCCTGTCATTTCCTAAACTTCACCTAAGCATAGTATTCTATTAGTTTTTCAGTTCAGAACTGTAAAATTAAGTCACTGCTCCCATCTTAAGAGAGCTGGCCTCCTCACTTTCCCCTTGTATTAAGGAGAGGTGCCAATAGCACCAATTCACATTTATTCTGAGTTATTCTCAGCAAGGATAAATGAAAATATCTCCTTGAAATGTAGAGCCAAACTATTACCTAAATGTTTGCTTGAAATTCTCAAACTGGATTTATTTACTTTTTCTTTTTAATGTGCAGCAGGTGTGCACAGTGTGACAGGTTAAACCACAGCTTGTTGCAACAGCTGCAGCAAAGGGGATGCAGAGCCTGTAAATGCCATGAAACAGTGGTCTGGAGATAAGTGCTGCTTGGATTTAGAAGAGAAAAAATTTCAAAACTCTTGAATTTAAGAAATGGTAGATTAAATATGATGCAGCCAAGTAGCTCGTGGACTACAGTATTAAAGATAATGCATTTTCCACTCCTGATTGAATAAAGCAAGTTGTTCACATTACAGCATCTTCTCTAAGAATTTTTGTAGTGCAGTGACTCATCCAGGTCTTTGTCAAGTTAGCCAAGACACAGGACTGAATCCTTCTTTTGAAGGATTATTGGGAACAGTTAGGGTTTGTGCTCTCTTTTCAAAACAATAATTAACATAATGTGACATAATATATCCAGAGCAAACATTGACAAATAACCCTGAATCACTCAAGGATTAGAGATTAGATGTTTAATCCATTAGAATAAATAAATAAGCAAACTGTGAAGCATTTCATGGTTTTGAGTCAAGCAAGAGGAAAGCCTGTAGGCATTTTCCCTTGCTCTATGGAGGGGAAAAAAAAGCAACCTCAAAACAAACACCAAACCACCACCAGACACTCTGTGAGGCTTTGTTGGAATCATCTGGATGTAAAACATTTTTCCTCTTTGAATGAGACACCTGTTTTCCAGAGAACTTGCAACGTTATACATTAACTGCCATCTTATGACTTACCAAGGGTGTGTGCAAGGCAGAGCTAATGAATACTGGAAACAGACTGCCAGCATGCCAGGTAGTCCCTGGCAATGGACTGGCACATCCCTCATCCTCACAGGACCCTGTGCCCTGCCCTCAGGTAAGCTCAAAGCAGCCATGCTGCTGCAGTGAAGCTGCCTGTCATGAATCAAGGAAGGCACGTTTTATTAATTCCATTTTATGACTAATAATTAAGTATTTAAGAGGCATGCTCCATTATGCTTCTCTCTGTGAGGTAATGCCTTCCAAAAATTCCTACAGTGGCTTTTCTAGTGTATTAATTTGCTCTCCAACACTGTTAGAGTCTGGCTAGCACACAACTCAGATGTGGACTCTGCAGCAATAGAGAAGTGAAGATCTGGTCATATAAGTCATGAAATACCAGTAGACTCTATCCATACAGGAGCATCTAGTTTCACTCATGCCCTGGAAAACCTTCCTCACAGATCTTGTTTTTGCATGAAAAAGCAAACCTGTCTCATGCTGAAGCTTGTGTGTGTGCTGCCTGTCTGCAGGGTCATGCCTGCTCTCTCTTGGGCTGGCCTCATGTGCTGCTGCTGCTGGCATCAGGTAGGGGCTTCTTCCTCTCCTCACACCCCACAGCTGCCTGCAGCCTCTTGGGAAGCCCCTCTAATGCAGACATCCATACAACAATCATGGCTTAAGCCAGAGCAAGCCCACTGCCTGGCCTGCCAACAGCAGATTTAGAGCAATGATCTGCAGAAGGAATTTGCTTCCCCTCAGATATGCTAAAGCAATTTCATGTGTATCAGGGGACTGATATTAGCTGCAAGTATAGCTCTAAAACAGGAATAACCTGGGAACTCGATTTCTAACACAAAGGAAAAAGAGTCTTTGGTCAGTCCTCATTGCTTACTGACATCTTGCCTTCCAGGACAGTTATTTAAAGACATACATACTATATTAAATGCATTGATATTGAGACTTTTTTGTCAGGTTTATATTGCTAGCAATTAAAACCATAAAAGCTTTTCCTACCTGAAGAACGTGGGCATACCCATATGTTGCAGCAAGATGTAAAGCTGACTGCCCTTTGTTGTCTACAGCATTGACATCTGCTCCTGTCTGGATCAAATCATAGACAATAGCTGGCTGCCTGGCAGTGACAGCCACCAGCAGAGGAGTCTGAAAATAGCAGCAGAGCAGATCAAATGTGAGAGTCTGGAAAACAGATGCTGTCATAAAACAAGGAACAGTGAAAGGCTGAATGGTGTCTAGAATCCCATGAAGCTAAACCAGCTCACAAGCAGATTTTAAATCCCATGTATTAGGACCCAGGGCATCATGAGGCAGTGGAGGAGAACGTTTTCCCAGTTGCTGCTGAACTCCCTCTAGTGTTCTTTGGCCTTAATTTGGATGACAACCCAAGTTGGGCGTTTTTGAAACACCGTTTATGTTGGGTGCAGCACTCCTAGCATAAATCTGTTGTTCATAAAACAACTCTTCAGAGACTACTGCCAACATACACCTATTTTTATGGACCAGTGTTCTGCTAGATCACTCTATAAACCACAGTCTGAAAAGAGAAAAAGCTCATTTTCCAAAGCAAGACTTATCAATGCCCAAAGCTTCCCTGCAGCAACAGAGCTGGGTTTTTCAGGGCTTCAGTCACTCTCAGTCATGCAAAGCCCTCACCCATCCCAAGCACCACTGTTTGCAGGAGAAAGTGGTCTGTGTTACCTTTCCTCTGTGTTCTTTGGCATCAAGTCTTCGGAGCAATTTCATGCGCTCTGCAGCTGCCAGTGTATACGCCCTCATACCTTTAGCTGCATAAATATGTAGAATTCTAAGACAAGTAAAGACAGACACTGATCACTGCTTCGCCATCAAGCACCCTGGGAGCAAACAGTTATATAGGGTAGCACAGCCAAACTAGGGGAGTTTTATACCCAGTGTCCCACAAAACCATACCATAAGCCTCAAAGGGCTTGAACTTGGAAGCACCCACTCCCATGGAAAGGGCTTCCTACCTCAAAACAACTGCAGCTTTCCAGAGCCCTCAGCACTCCTGAGTTTAGACATACTGTCTCCTTTCCACTGCAGCTGTCTTTCAGGTGAGATTAACCCTAGTGCTGGGAAGTATCTAAGCCCTCCACAGTGTCTAGAGCTTGGGTCCAGTGTACCCATACCATACACCCAAGTATCACTTGCTGGGTGATAGTCTTGTATGTGATGGTGATATCTCACCATCCAGGGTTACAACCAGGTCTTCTAAATGGTGTGTTTGTAAACAGTTTGCTAAGTTCTACTTCTTTGTCAGAATTACCAGCCAGAGGAAATGAGTTCTTATCTTGTGCATAAGACAAAGAGCTATCACAGCCTGTAGCAGTCATGGGCTCACTGGTGGTGTGGCCTTTAGTGACTGGGAAGACACTTCACTGCTTCACTGTGTCTGGAGCTGGAGAGAATTACACAGAGCCACTCACCACTTCCATTCCCCCAGCTCCTATTTGCAAGGGTGCTGAGCATGCACAGGTAGCTTTGTGCTTCCTCTTGGCACAGGAGGAGACCATCCTACAGGCAGCCTTACCAGCCTTTGGGTTTGTTTCACTCCAGACAGCATCATTTGATACTTCATAGTCAGAAGGTGGTGGGCAGACTAATCTTTCCTCAGGTAATTTTGTACCCTGGAGCCAACACACCTTGCAATTTCAGGAAGTAGAAATGCAGCTTTGTGGCTAGTCTGATTGTCAATCAGCCTTAGCATTAGCTCTGACTACACACCTACACATCCCCAGGGGTGCTAATAAAGGATAACAGCAATCAAACTGACATCTTAACTGCAGGAGTGCTTCTCTAAGGACTTCTTGGTAGACAGTGCCTCAGGAATTCTGCCTCAGTGTGCCTTAACACGTGAAGTTAGCAAAAAGTCTAACCTCTAATCTGTGTTTCTAGCCTGTACATACATTATTGAACCAACTGATTGTTAAACCAATGCTGGGTTATACTTTTGGATAGGAAATAAAACACTCTAGGCATAGTAAAGTTACTATAGATCTTTATTGAAAAAGATTTTGTCTTTTTCTAACCAGAACAACCCAGAAAGAAATTCTGAAACAGTTCATCATTGTTTTATATCCACACACAGAATTTACATACATTGGAGTGAAAGAAATTTAAAAGCAGCCTTAGCAACCACAGGCTTGATTCACAACTGCATTATCCCAGTTTTACCCACTGAACTTACTTACAAAACTGGAGTAAGCAGTGGTGAATTAAGCTCCTTCTAATTAATTTCTTTGCTGGGTTTTTCTGCATATGTAAGCCACCTGAACTACTGCTGTTGTCAAACAACTGACATAATCTATTGCTTATATCTTCCAGATTTGTCAATATTAAATAACAAAATGTGCTTTGAAAGTCCTAAAGGCTTTTGACATGAGCTTGCAAACCTCACATGAGCATAAACTTTAAGGTCACTTGAAATATTGCCTGGGTGCCAACTGAAGTGCTGGACAGCAGGTAATAGTGCAATAAATTATTTTGCAGTTAGTCTTGCAAGTAATAAAATCACTTAAGGATCCTGGGCTTTAGAAAGCAGAAAAACCCAGAGAAATCTTGTTCACCAGCCAAGAGTCCCTTGTTTATTAAGAAAACAATAAACAGAGTTAGAAGGGGATGTATCTTCTGCAAGTATATTTGCCTGTGGCATGGTAATCCTGAACATCAACAATAATATTTACAGTTGCATCAGAGGAAAAAAGTAAATCTACTCATTCTCCAAGCAAGAAAATCAGAAAGCTATAAAGAAAATGTGTGCACCTGTGGGTCTGGAAGGCTACAGCACAGAGAAACTTTCCATAACAGTTAGACACAAGAGATAAGGTTCCCTGGCTCAGCATGACATCAACAACTTCACATTCAAGTGCTACAGAAAAAACCAAAAGTATTGCTTGCTAACAGTAATGCCATGAATTCCTTATTGGTCCAGATTTTGGAGCACCCTGTCTTGCCAATGATCTCCTGACATGGAGATTCCAAGTCTTGCAATCCTGCTTTAGGCAAAATTCCCGGTGACTTCAGTGGGACCAGGATCTGTCCATTGGTAGAACATGCAGCATTACCATCCAGCCACTAAACCCACTAAAAGGTGGATATTTTAGAGCCTAAAAACATTCCACAGCTGAAAGACTATGAGTCCAAACCACGCCTACATGTATATTTTCCAGTGGCAGACAAACAGACCTTCAAGTGACACCTTTCTGTGAACTCAAGCTTTTTGTCTAGGCCATTTTGTGCTGCTCTGTAAATAGGGATGTCTGACTGCACTGGCATTTAGTTCATCTGTTCTGATTTCTGTCTTCAGACTAATGCACCTGCCTGTACCAGTAGAACAAAATCACACTTCACATTTTCCTATTTTCCAAAGAGGCAGTTCAATTTGGGAAAGCACAAAGCCAATTTAGGCCCCAAAAAATGTTTTCTAGTGGCCTAGATCAGGTAGAGGTTCCTCCACAAACAGGGCAAAGACACACACATGACATTTACACTGAGCTCTGAAAAACTGTCCTATTGAACTAGGTCTAGAAGCAAGTGGACAACCACTGAATGCTACAGCTGGCCACAGCTACACTAGAGTACATCAATTTGAGACCATGCCCTATGTCTGTGGAAAGTCACCTTATGCTGATGCTGAGCACAAGAACTACTGCATAGTTCTTGTGCCCAGCATCAAGTAGGATGAGAACTAGTACAGTTCCAGCTACCTCACTCCTGCTTGAGTGAGGTAGCAGGAACTGTAACAGCAGAGAAGTCTTGTACTGGGCCCCAGGATAAAGCAAGTTTCACACAACACACAGGTCATGGCGTGCTAGAGCTGAACACCAAAATCACAAGTAAATTTCCCACCCCACCCCCCCCAACCTGCTTTTCCTCTGTACTCAAAACTCATTGTGGTGCCAAGGTGGAGTATTGAGTAGGTGAGGTCCCAGATGTGCAACTTAAAGCCCTTCAACAGAGAGAGCATGGTTTAAAACATACGTATCATTGTCTTCATCTTCCAGAAGGAGCTTCTCAATGGGCAGCGTGCCGATGACCCGTCTGGCGTCCTCCAGCTCCTGTGGGGCTGGTTCAGGGATGGAGATCGGCAAGGGGACAAACTGTGGCCCAGGAAGCGTGGAAGAAGCTGCCTGGTACTGCAAAGTGGAGGCTGGCAATGCAGAGAGGGGCTGTGCCCATGGGAAGTATGTGAGAGGTGGCTGCTGCTCCGTCACCTCGAGCTGAGGCACTACAGCGGGGGTGGTGCTTCGGGGCTGTTAAAATAGAAGGGAAATAAACCAAAATAAGACAACTGAACAGGTGGGATGGGGGAAAAGACACAGAACAACAGACTAAGGATGCTTGGTCTCACTTTTAACATCCTTTTTCCTATCCCCCTGGGTAAAGCGTTATACTGAGTGTGACAGTTTTCCCACGCTGGCTCCCATGAGAGTGGCGGCTGTGGGTGTCCCAGGTGCTGGCTGACATGACTGCAAGCCACTAGCAAGTTCCCTCAAGCTTTCTGTTCCCACTCCCACCGTCACTGTAAGCCCATGAGACAGTTACAGGGCTGAAAACTGCCATCTTTGACAGTCTCTCCTGCAAGGGCACAAGAACTTTGCTGCCACAAGGCTGAAGGCAACTTGTTCTGGCCTTGGCAACAGCTCGTCTGAGCAGCCCAACACACAACACAGAACCATGTTTGAAACAATAGCCCTTAATCCCAGTGAAAGCCACAGGATGCAGGCATGGGCCTTTGGTCATTTGGTGAGCTGGTTTCAGTGGCTGAACTGAAGTGTTAAAAGACAAATAAGGTGCTTCAGTTCAGCTGATAGAGACTTCTCTGCTTTTCTCTTTTATGGAAGAGTAAATCATCTTGGGTCAGCCAAACAGATTTTGTCCAGCTTGAAAACAAATGATTTTCTATATTTCCATGCTATTTTGGTCTTGCTCTTTCATCTTTAAATAGCAATTTCTGAAAAACTTATTGACAAGTCATTTTCCCCGCTTCATGTGGTGGATGTGTTCCTGGAATCCCCTTTTCTCTTTTCCAAAAAGTTCGGAATAAACAAGTAAAGTGTCCCCTGGATACTGCTCAGATCTCTGGAGGAATGGTCCTTCATATACTTGTTCAGACAACAATATTTATTGGTTATAAAGTGCATCTATTCAGTAAAGTACTTGAATTCTGCTTCCTCAGGAATTCCAAACCAAAGCTGAAGAAGAGCTCCTCAGGTTGGAAGCAATAGCAACAGTAGATATAACGTTCCTCATTCTTACCCTTGAGCCACAAATAGTAAATAACTGTTCAAAGACTTGAATAAATTCTGGGCAATAGCAACCCTGCTGCTGGTTTGATGAGATAGATAATATTCCCAGGACAATGGCAAGGAAAAGCATGTGTGTTAACAACATGAGAAGCCTGGAGGAGCGAGGAGAGCTGGGGAAGTGCTAGAACAACTGTGTACCATGGATGCAAAGGTACATGGCATTATAGCAAGTTAATTGTATTAATTACATCCAGCCCTTTGCATGGCTCTTTCTGGAACATGGGGAATTTGCTGTCATTTATATCTAGGTATTTTTGACTTACTGCAAAATTGGTGATCAGGGGTTGAGAAGTGTAAGTCAGAACAGATGAAGGTCCAACCAGTGTGTAACTGGGACACATAGGCTGAACATACATATCTGCTGTGTATGGACAGCTGACTGCTTCATGTGACACATAATCAGGGTAAGTGGTCCACTGAGTTAAAGGCTGTAAGGATGTGGGAGAGGGCTGGGAGATCCAGCCAGAACAGAGTGCTCCTTCATCCGTGACAGGCAATGCAGAGGCAGCAACATCCATATCAGTGCAAGGCTGGCCTACAAAACAGGAGAGGATTAAATCTCACTTTAGCATAGTCTTCCCTGCAGCAGGGCTGAGAAACTCTTAGAAAGTCAGAGAAACATTACCCATTGGTGAATACGAAGGAAGAGGCTGATGGGGCAAAACAACCTAGAAGAGAGAAGAAAAAGACCATAAATATTAAATTCATTCCTCTCAAGGAAGCATCCACAAGGGTCCAACTGATTATCAGCTGCTACTTCAATGTCAGGGTCTAAATGTCCCCACTTGCCTCTACAGAAGGGCCAGGAGAACTGAATGTGTCATCCAGGACACAAAATCCCAGTGCTCTTCATGGGCCTAGCCAAAGACCACGAGTCCCTTCAGTTCAAGGGGGCCTTAAACAGTACTTAAATCTTCTGTTGCAAAGGAAATTCCTCTTCAGAGAGGACCCAGTCAATCTGGTTCCTCCTAGAAGGAGAGAGGGAGGTGGGCTGGAACTAGGGAGGAGATAGCCAAAGATGGCTCTGGCTAATATCTTTTTCTGCTCTTGAATAAGCTGGTTATTTTCCAAACCACTTTCTGTTCCTAGGAATTAGACTCTACCAAATGCAAAGCACTTTCACCCTTCCATTAAGCCAACGGTGACTGAAGGTGCTCAACACCCTCCAGGCGCTCCACCTGAAGTCAAGACATATTTAATGCTATCCCCAGAAGCAGCATTGCCTTCAAAACACTTTAAAGATGCCAAGATTTGGCTTTCACTGCCAAAGCCCTGCCAGCTGGTGCCAGGGCTGGTCAATCATTGAGCTGTTGAGGAAGAATTCTCCGCCTGTGTTTGTTTTTTCTCCTACCGTTGCAGCTGCCGTTGCACTGGCATTGTGAGTGTTTCCCCGTTTCCTCTTCAAGAGCTCCTTCACCGGCTCTTTGACACGGACACCTTGATAGGGGCGAGGCTGGGGCTGCTGTTCTGGAGCAGAAGCTGAGGAAAAAAAAACAAATGCAGGTGATATTTATTTTCTTTTCCTGCTATTTCCACATAGCCAAAATCCCCGAGGCGGCCTGCTTGTTTGCAGGCTGTACTAGTCAACATGACTGCTGTCTGAACTCACCTTCTTCCTTGGCTAAGGACGTCTTTTGGCCCATAGGTGACATCAAATGACATTGGCCCTCTCTCTACCCTTACTGCTTGGATGCTGCAGTCATTCAGATGGATCATGAAGACAACCTAACCTTGCAGCTCCCTCCAGCTGTGAAATAGCTGCAGTAATGCTGAGGAGTTTTCAGTTTACAGAAGGGCATTCATCCAGCCCTCACAGCAGAAGAGCTTGTGAAGACCATGCAGCCCAGGTGGTCTGGAAGTCAGAGCTGGCAGTTTCCCTGCCACGCTGGCAGGTGTTTTTATGGTCTGAGGGCACTGTGTCCTATCAGGCACAGGGTATAACCAACATGTTCTGTTAAACAGCCATATCACAAGGAAAAAGGGGTTGCTGCTGTTACACTGAGGGCAACACTCCATCCCTAAAGGCAATGGCTGTCAACAGATCTCCACCTCCACTTGGGGATATGTTTTATGCACGTGGGTAATGAGAGCAGTAGCAGTGAGCCACACACTCTGAAGGGAGATGAAAAAGGGTGTCCCTCTTCAAAACTTATCAGCCAGCTAGACCAAAATCAGACAGAGGCAACAAACAAGTGCTGGGTTTTCCTCAAACTGTCTCTAGACTAAACCATTCCTTCTGCTGCCTGCAATGAGGTTTCAGTGTGGTAATTGTGACGTTCTACCCTTTTAATGCCTGAGCCTGAAATTGTTTTCTTTAAGCTTCTGGAAAATACTGTGTTCATTTCTTTCCTCCTGACTTCACTTCTGTATATCTGCTTTATGTTCCATCAGTGCCACCGATTTGCCATGCACTGATTTACATCCACCTGAAAGAAACCAGACTGAGTGTGTCCAACAGACATATAATATGGTTTGGTTAGTAGATATCCAGACCATGACATGATTACTGGCCAGGTAGACCTTTAAAAAAATAAACTAGATATTAATAAAAATTATTTATGTTCTGTACTTGGTCACAAGCTATGAATGCAACCTGAATTAGAGCAGCATCCTAATTTGTAAAGCCAAAGTTTGCCATACATATCTCTCAGATTTGGAGAACAGGCAGGTATACTTAAGTGCCACCCTGGACCACAGGCATGTTTCTGTTTCAAACAGAGCTTTGCTCATAACCTGGCCAGGAGGTTTATAATGTGGTAAGTTGGGATGCAACTCAGCTTTGCAGACAGTTATATTGACAGCACATCTCAGAGACTCTATCCAGAAATTCAGATCCATTTTGAAAAGTAAAGCTTACAGCCAGCTTTAAAGGCTATCACAAAGTCTTGCAACAAGTGGAAGTAGAGGAGGCACAGTTCTTCATAAACCACTATTATCAACCCATATTTTACATTAAGTATTTGGAAGCAATTGATAGCAGAACAAAACCAGAGAATATCAAAGCTCAAAGGGGCCTGATATTTGTAAAGCCATTGATAGCAGTAGTGCCCCTTTTTACTGCACTTTGATTTGTAAATATGCTAATGGATAAGTTTCCATTCCTAAAGATCACAGCTGGCCTGTGTTTTAACGAAGTACAGGTGGATATCCAGCTCAAATCTTAAACTTAGGATATTATTCCACTCTGGAAACATCTATTCAGATTTATATTCTATGCTTCACATCACAGAATAAGATTAATAGTTTTACTTGTGACCATCTCTCCCAGTTACATGCAATTACATACACACTGAGATGTTTCTGTTACACCTTACCAGAGAAAGAGTCTAAACACAGACATTGTAAGTCAACCTCCACTTTTAAAATTAACTATTTATTTCCCTTCAACTTTTCTCTACCATTAACTCTTTCTAACTCACTACATACCATTTAATCATGAGACCTTGTTCAAAAATTATAAATATTTTTGGTATCAGTCAGCATTACATTTATGCATTGAACTGTTGTCACTTTTTTTCTTACCTTTATGCATATTGTCAAAATACGCTGCTTTTTTTTTTATAAAAAAGCATTTTAAAATGCTCTTTTAAAACTGTAGCTGAAGAAAAAATGATTTATCAACCTTTTCTTGATCTACTGTTGCTTTCTGTGGACATTCTTTGTGGCACTTTAAAGAGGGTTACTTACATTCCCATATTCTGCATATGTGCATCTTCAAGGGCTTTTAACACAGTTCACATCTTACTTTTAAAATTTAATTGGTATAAATTTATCTGAGTGTAAAAAATAGTGCTACAAAGTGCTGTGGTATGAGTTGTGCTGACAGCTGTGAAAAGAAGCTAAATACTAGACAGGAGGTCTGAAATAAAGACCATCACAAAGGTGCTTTCTTGGTCTTACAAGTGATTTATTTACATTTGGAAATTATTTATTTGTGCTTCAATAAAAAGCTCTTCAGTGCTTTTTTTTTCAGACATTGCTGCTTTTGTTTATGGTCAATGAAAACATCAAGCCTGCCAAAGCAAATAGCTCTGCTAGAGGTTGCATGAGGCTGAAATGTATTTCTTAGGTAGTATCTTATCCCTGAGTCATCACACCGATTTCAAAGGACCTCCTTGCAGAATTAGGGTGGGGAAAGGATGGCAGTTTCTGGCTTCACTTTTGGGGGATGGGAAAGAAGAAATTTACTGTAAAAGCTGACAAATATACCTATTCAGAGTTTCCGGTGTAAGCAGAGTAACCAGAAAAAAAAAAGAAAAAAAAAAAAAAGAAAAAACCCACCAAAGTCTGTAGAATGTATTTCAGTTCCCCCAAGCTGACCTCCAGAAATAAAAATAATGCTAGCACAGCTGCTTTTCCACTGTAAAAGTGTGTATGAGGTTTGAGCATTACAGACAAACCCACAGCAAAATTACTTTTGGCTTCAGTGTACAATCCCTCATAAAGCAAAAGAAGTGTGATAACTTCAATAAAAGCATTTTGAGAAAATTAAAATATCAGTGTAAAGGAAGAACTTGGATTTACTAGTCTCCAACTCTGCCTTTGACTGAGTTTCAGTGTTTTAAAGTCATAAGCTGCAAATGCACCAAGGTCTTCATGCCCAAATTACATTCAAACAGATTAAAAGGAATAGAAGATCTTGTGCTCCAGTGTCCACGTTGTCTTGTCTTAACTCAGGGACCACAGAACAGCCATATGCTCTTCCTTAATGGACACTGGATCTTAATTAGCAACTGCTCCCTGAAGTTAGAGCAGTATGAAGCATCAGAAGCCAAGAATGAAGGAATCTAATCCAACCAGTAGGAAGCTTTGCAGTAGTTCCTAAGTCTAAATGTATTTTAGCTCATGCAGTGCTTTTGTCAGCCTGCCTTCCAAATCCACGGTGTGTGTATACACTCAGGCTCCTTTGATCAATGGTATCACTTACTGTATTTGTAATGTCAACAAATGTTGACAAAAGCCTATCACAAACCTTCAAGAATTTGAGTAATCTTTCAAAGTGGCTGGGTAACACAACAGCTAATGAAAAAGCATAGGTACCCAATGTAGCAGTCCTGCTAGCTCTAAGTATCAAGTGACAACAGCAGAAAGCCCATGATGATGTCTGATTTCAGACCACTCTGCAAATCAGCCTGAAGGTCTTCAGAATGCACAGACAAGGTTGAAGTTTGCCCATTTCAGTGGGCTCCAGACAAAGATTTGACAACTACATTCGTGGTATTGTTAAGGTCAACACTCTCATCTGTCTACATCGATTATCCCTCTGCCAAGCAGTTTGTACCTAGGAAAAAGAATTATATATTTCTTCCTGATGAGTACGAGTCCATGTTGTGCTGAATATTGAGGGCACAGCCAATGGGGATCTTGCTGGTTTTTTTTTCAGGGACCAGCTCAAATCTCAGCTCATAGGCCAAAAAGAGCCTGAGGAATATGCTTCCTTGAGCCCTTCCACGAGACACCTTGCTGAAGGTGAGCAGAAAGTTGAGCAGACTGCTGTGCTGGGTGGTAATCCTATAAGCCCTGTCCTTCAGTCATTTGAGACCTAGCTGAAAGATGTCCACAATATCTAGTAGAACAGTCAAGAGTATCCCATTTTTGCATGGTGTTTATCATCCTAAGATTTTTGTCAGTACAGTATCTATATGCAGATACAGTCTTTTTAAAGACATCTGCTTCTTACTAACATTGATAAAATGCTGATCCAAGTAAAAGTTCAGACAGGGAAAACATACCAAGACATTGCTAAATACAGCAAGCAACTGCAAAATGCACCTCACTCTATATTTTTATTCAACCATGGCTAAAATCAGAGGGAAGAGATAATGGTAAAACAGCTGTTGGAAGACAGCAAGTGTTGAAGCATGTCAAGTTTCAGATCACTAAAACTTCATATTAGCACAACCAGCCTTCACACACTCGTGAGCTGCAGAACAGTTTAAACCTTCAACTTTTCAAACAAGTCACAATGGTTTCCCATCAGGCCAATTTTCAGTTTGAAATACACTGCTAATCTTTAAGAACAAATGACACACTTGTCACTGTTTCAGACGATTTACTGGTTTTTTTTGCTCATACAATGACATGTGATAAGCTTATCAACTGATCAGCACTAACAGTGTAAATATTTGTCTCTCTTTCTTCAGTGTAATAAAAAATTGAAAAGAAACACAATAGAAAACATTCTCTCATTTGCAATAACACCAGAAAGCAAACAGTAACTCTTGAATAATAATAATAATAAAAATTAGATTTCAATTAACAAACAGGCTTTGGCTTGGATATTGAAGACCAAATTACATCAGGCAGCTGCTGACATTTTTGTTGTACACAGTGAACCTTGGCTAATAAAAAAGAAAGAAGTGGCTTAGCTTTGTATACACCACCTGGATGCCAAGACTCCAATCAAAACCTTCTTACAATAAGACACCAGTGCCTATTTAGCAAGGGACTAAGTATTTCATCATGGTTGTCTGCTTTTTACATTGACTACATATACAGATAGATAGATAGATACAGAGCCCTGCAAAAATATTTCTTTAGAAGTATTAAAGCTAGTAATATTACTTTGGGTCTGTTGCTGCTTTGGAAACAAATCATGTGATTAGAGCTGACATCAGAAGTGAAACAGCTGCTTTTAAGATATTGATAATGTTCCACAGTACATCATGGATCACTGCAAAAAGCATACTGATAAAATGCAGCTCTTAACAGATAGGCAGGCTATCCTTCATATGAGAATTATTTATGAGCACCACTTATATTTACATCCAACCTATCTAACTGCTCATAGCAGGAATCAGAAAGGAAAAGTAAGAAAATCAAACCCTAATTCTTAGCTCTACTGGGATCCCTGTACAAAGTTGAGGGAAGGGTCACCCAACCTGTAGAGCTCCAAAGTTATTCAGCTGCCTAAGGATAAGTGCCTTAATAGAACTGCTAAAAGCAATCTCCAGTGGTTTTAGAAATCCCTACAAAGGAAAATCTGCAGTTCTTAGGCATTTAGATTTAGATTTCCCATTGAAAACTCAGAACTTCACAGATCTATGAAATCAGGAGGAAAAAAACAATCGTCATTCCTGTTGGTTTTCTTGTATTTGTCCTGCTTTTACAACAACCTGCTAGTTCCCATGGGGACATTTAGATAGTGCTGGAAAGGTAACCCAACTGCAGCCATTCTCAGGGCAACTGTCAAAGTTTGGATGCTTTGACTTGAATCCCAACACCAGTGCCCATTTATGCAAGCCACTAAACAGTGTAATGTTTGTTCAAGTCTCTGTGCTGCCTCAAGCACAGTGATCCAGCTAGGAGTCAAAGTATACTGCAGAATGAGACTTCCCCAGTCATGTCCAGAAAAGATGAGCCCTGTCCTTATTTGCTAATTACTACAGTTTTTCCTCAATAGGTTACTAAAAGTGTAAAAAGGGAGCAACCTTTATTTTTTTCTGACTTGTGGAAAGTCCAGGGCAGGGAAACAAAGCACTGAAATTCATTTAAATGTCCAAGATCACAAATCTTGTAATATGACAGGGAATCACATGGGAGGAAGCTTCTTCATTTCAGCTTCATTCCTAGCCCTCACCATCCTCCAGGGTGTGCCCCCTTTTTAACTGATCCAATCAAAGTGAAACACTCTGAAAAGACCCATCTGCAACTCATGCCCTTGGAAACCAAAATCAGTTATTTCCACCAAGATTCATCTTAGCAATGTTGGTGTTAACAGGCTTGGGTGGCTATTAAATACTAGATCCCTACTACCTGGCTTAAATTGTCTGATACAGACCTCACTAATATGACTAACAGACTCTGGCTGGCCCTGAGAATGAAAAACCTGCCATACTGTCCTCAGACACAGAATCATGTGTACAGCACAGCCAAACAATCAAACAACTCAGAAAAAGTTATCTGTATTCCATTTGGTTATAGCATGATTCGTTATCTTGTCAATAGCCTTTCCATCTGAAAACATTTTTGCATGTCAAAGTTCATTTGAAAGGCTGAATATGCAATTCTTTTTGTGTGTCTGACATCCCAGATGTCCTTTTGAAGTGTTACCATTATTTTTTGTAGATAACCCTGACAAGGAAGACCAGACTTTATTGTCTATAGAGTTTATTGCACTATGGGTTGGTATTTCAATAAAGACTTAGTTAAACGCAACGCACTAAGCAAACATCTGGACAGACAATCTGCTCTACAATAAACAGAAGAGCTCAGAGCATGAGCAAAAGACCTGAGCAATGCTTCATTGCTCAGCATAAGGAAATGAACTTGGGAGGGTTCTGAGCATAATTAAATCAATAGACCAAATATACCAAATATTTCACTTGCTTACCAACAACTGGGCTTAGGGTTTGACTAGGCCTCTTTCTGCTCTCTTACTTAGTACTGTAACTACCAAAGTCAGTGAAACAGACTAGTTTGGCAGTAGTTTATTTAAAAAATACACCCAGTATCTTTATTTTCAGGCATTTATCTGCAGTAGGAAGATCTACAAGAATCAAACTAGCCTTGATTCTAGCAGATCCATGTGCCCTTGAACCCTACCTGCACCATTCTTGGAGGAATGGTACATTTGTCTACTGTTCTTTTAAAAAAAGTCTCCTTCATGACTCTGGATGATCTGAATGAGTGAAGTCAGGAGGAACTGTGCAGAACCTACATTCTACTCCAAGACAAGGGAAGTATTGCATATTAGCAAAAAAAAAAAATAAATACTGACTTTGCATTTTTCCACCTAGGGAGAACCAAAATCAGAGGGAGATCTGAAGACACTTGGGAAGCAACACGAAAGGCTGGCTATTAATCCATGATGCTTTAAAGAAAAAAAAAAGAAAGAAACAGCAAAAAATAACTATCTAACCCCACAAACCATAAAGAAAGAATAAGACAAAGATAAAAAAGAAAAGGAAAGAAAGGAAAGGGCTTCCAAGTGCCAGACAGGAGTTGGATTCATTGGCCATGTAGTGGTGAAGGCTACTGAGAACTACCTGCTTCAGAACAAGAGAACCCCTAATACAAAGGGGAAGCTGAGATAGACAGAAAGTGTCTTAACCATGAGTCTCACCCGCACACCCTAATTCCTCCTAGCCCATAATACTCTTTCCATTTTAGTAATGCAAGCTTTCCATTTAATTGCTCATGTGGTCACTCATAGAGCCTGACACCTGCTTTGTAAAGCATGGATGGGCTCAACTTTCATAATATCCATCTTTCCCAGTGAGGTTTTACCAAAATTAAAACTTGCAAGGTGCAGCACATTGCAGTTTCACCTCTCAGTCTCATTAGCTGATACTTTCAGAAAGGCTGTAGAGCCCCACATCTGCTGTGGGCAGAAAAGGCTTTGTGCACTCAAAAAGCACTTGGGAAGAGATTTTCAGAAGGTGCAAATTCCCATATCTCATTTGTGTGGGAATCCGAGCAATCTGTGGAACAGGTAAAGAGCTGGATGTCTGCCTTATGTACCAGAGTCCCACAGGACTTTGACAGGAGTTGAATGTCCAAAGCATTGTGACATAGCCTTAAGCAACACCTAAACGTTCATCTCTTACAGAATTTCAACCTGCTCATGTACCCTCTCATAACAGAAACAACTTGCATGAAATGACATTTTTGTTTTCAGACTACAACACAGGGAAAAAACACACAAGAGGAAAGCAGCTGGTGTTGCCAGTGACATTTCCCATCCCCTGAGGGGTTGCTGGGTCTCCTCCCATTCAGCAGAATCCTGCCAAAAGCTGGGAACCCCCGCCCAGTCACTCCAGTTCTGCCGTGGGAGGGGATGCTTTCAGGCTGAGACACCCTCTTGGGTTTTGCTGAGCGGAAGCTCTGGGCCCCACTCCTGCAAAGAGACGCACCGTGCCGTGACCCCAAGGGGACCATTTCCAGTGCGCAGGGCCAGCCATGCGAGACTCCCCGGAGGGCAAGAGCTTCTGGCCAGAGCAGCTGAGGGCAAGGTCTGTTAGTTTGCCTTCTGTTCCTGCAGGGCTTTCTGCAGAAGGGTTGCCTGAGGAAGAGGGACACTGCCCTTCAGATGGTAACCCATGAGAAATGCCCTCTGGTGAGGTCACACCTATTGAAATGAGGCTTTGTGTCACTCTTGGGCTTTCAGTTTGAAAGAGGTTTTTGTACTTTGTTGGGTTTTGTTGTTGTTGTGTTTTATTCATATAGTTGGCAAAACACACAGAAGTGAAACCATTCCTTTTAAAAGCTCCTGTTTTGCTATACCCCAACTTTAATCCAAATCAAGGTGTCCTGATGAAAGACATTGCCAGGACTTGTATGTAGTCTCCTTTCACACAGGAGACTGTCTTTCTGCCTTTGCCTTTGCTTTCAAGCTGACACTATGATTGACTGAAATTGTAAATGCAGTTTCAGCCAGGGAACCAACTTGGTACCAATAAGTCTAGAATGCCTGAGCATCCAGTACACCCCCTGCTTCCTCCAGCAACACAATGACACATCATCTACTCATATCCCCATATTCCCTAGTCACTCTGGTGTTAAAAGTTGGACTTAATAATTCTCTTGTTATTTAATTCATCCTCCTGCAGCAAACAGGTTCGTACTACAAAATTTGCAAAGAAGCCTTGAGAAATTAAATTACTTTAGTTGACTTTCACTGGCACTTCAGTTTGTGCCTTCATTTGTCTTCCTTCTAGCTCAGTCACTGTAGCATCCCTGATGTCTCAGACAGATCTCAGTGGGATAAATGTCTTTTACATGTGCCAGAGAACATGGTTGTATGCCTCTAGTCTGCTTATTCTATAGCATTATTCACAGAGCAGTGATTTACCTGCAGGGTGATGTCAAACCCTGACATCCATCCCCGAGAGTACATGACTCTGTCAGCCTCATTTACCTGCCTGTCTGACAGCAGGTTTGCAAAACACCAACAGATGCTCCTGCTGGCATTACCACCACCTACTTCCACAATGAATATGATATACTTGGACCCATACTTGGACAAAAGCTTCAGCCACCTCTCAGAGATCCCACAGGCTTACTGCCCCTGTGTCCAAGATGTCCCTTTGCCAGAACACTGAAGGAACTCGGTTGTAACTGAAACTGTCTGCACTGCTGAGGAAAGCTCCTCCTATTTCCTAGGTAGGGCTAGCAGAGTAGAGCAGGGCTTCTGTGCTCTCACATTAGCTTAGGGTTCATGCAAGCATGCACCAAGTTCCTTGGCCATCCATACCATCTCTGCATCAATCTATATTTTAGGTCAAATCAGTGGCTTGCTTGTGGGCACTGGGACATCCATGTGATCACACGTGTTTTGGACCAGATGTTGCAGGAAACTTGAGGCTACAGCTGGTCACACTAACAGGAAATATAGGTGCACCAGACAGAGACTCACAGAGATACTGGCAAGTCTAACTTCCATGGAAGCCTTTGGGTATTGGCACCTGAATACCTGTACTGATCTGAGCAATCTACCTACCACACAAGAGGTCTCCAGTAGAGCAGGCAATCACACCCAAGCTGCCTGCATCCCGGTCATCACAATACCCTTCCTGCCTACCTTCAAAGCCAAGGCACATAGTTCCTTACTGTGATGGAATAGAAAAGAAGCCAGGTTAATAAGATAACAGTTCCACTTTGGAAAAAGGAACCCTAAACATGCAGTGACACAGCAAAGACAGCAAATGCCAACAGCGAGCACAGGCTCAGCCAGGCAGCCCCCTAGAGAAATTTCCACTCAGCCCTTTCTGTGTCTTAATAAACTTTATGCCAGGCTGCTTTAGCAACCACCTGGGAATTGGAGAAAAGTCTGGCTGCTCCACTGTCTGCTTCATCTGACCAGCATGAAAAGGACTTCCTCAGAAAAAGAAGTCAAACCAAGGCAGTTATGTCTCAAGCAGGCTTTTGATACAGCCCAGAAGCATAACTGTAACAGCAGATTCAAGTCTTGAGCAGCTCAGTGGGCATGAAGGGTCAAACATGTATTGGCAAGATGTTGTCCTGTTCAGAAACATATCAACAGGGTATAGCTGACATCAAGATACAGGTTTTGATCATGTCTCAGGCAGGCTTGTAATTCCTGCTTACCTTTGAAAGCACTGCACTTGTCAATGGAAAAACACACAGTAAAAATACCAATTTAGTTAACAATTGCATTCTACCTAAACCACCAGGTTGATAATATTGCTTTGTCATTGCAGGAAAACAAACAAGCCAACAAACCAACCAACAATTAATGGACTTATGAGATGAAAGACAAGATTCAAGCTTTATATCTAATAATCTTGCAGAATCATTTAATGATTCTGAGAACAGAACAAGATGAAGGAGGAAACAAGGTTTGTTGCCATAGTGCTTGCTCTTGCTGCTCAATATTTGTAAGAAAAATCGAAACGTCATTGAATAAGAGGTGAGAGCTTCTTGCTACAGGATGTTACAGCCTACAATATAATTTCACAAATACACATTTGAACTTCCAAAGTGTTCAACTGAAAAAGCATGAGAAATATGTAACAGAGAAAATGGACTTAACTGCTAAGAAAGGTCAGAAAGTGTATGTGTAGTTAATCAACCTTTGAACAGCTGACAAGCTACTATATAAATGTTAGTTCCACATCAGATAAACATTTGCCAATGACATAAGAAATTAGCTTCATCCAGTCAGGTGTATTGTATTACTACAGGTTAATGGAACAGCAAAGTAAAATTCAAAGAATGGAGAGTTGAAAAAAAAAAGGAGCATCATCTACAGATCCCTACAGTGAGAATGAAAGACTCGTAAGAAGCGAACACCTATCTGTATTACGATCAATATTTGAGCAAAGGTGGGCCAAGAGGAGTGAAATTATGTTGAAAACAAGAAAACTGATTTCCTGTAAAGTCATAACTGCATTGCCCTCACCTGCTTTGTTCCTTATCTTTTTTATTAGTTGAAAAAAGTACATATCAAAAAAGGCACAGAAATAAGATTTCTCACAGGTTTCACTTTTAAAAAGGAAAATTTTCTGGTATGTAACCACTGTAACCTTTGATATAATACCTGCATCCTGTTATTGTTTTTATGAATCATAGTCTTCCACTTGATTCATAGTGATGAATGCCAACAAAGCAGCAATGCTGCCCTGTGTTAATATCCTTGCTGGAAAATTAGCATCATGCCTTAATCATTCACCTCTCTGAGCCACGCATCTCTTCATGACTGCTGTCTCCCAAGCTACGCTAATGCTTACTTACTCGTTACAATCTTTATCACAGATATGAAAAACAAATCAGAGCTCACTTACATTTTTGCCAGTGCATATTCTGTGTCAGGATGGAGTCTTTTTTTCTCTTTGATGAAGATAGCCTGGCTTTTTAATAGCTAATGTGTGTTTGACTCCTTTACGGGGATGTGATAACTGACTGTCAGGATGTTTCTTTCAGCTTTTTAAAAGCCCCATGTTCCCGCTGAACCCTGTGATGTCATCACATCCTCCAACCACAACCACTAATATATTTTCCCTTGCTCTATTTTGTTCTTCATGATGCTCAACAGTTCCTCCAAGGGCAGAGAAATCTGGAAGGTATTATGCACAAAAGAGCGCTCTGTATCACTGAAGTGCATTCGAACAAACAATTAAACCTGGAACCTGCCACTCATGGGGCTTTTACAATAGATTTGCAAAATTAGGTCAAAATGTAGTACAACAGGAAAAAAACACAATGGTCTTTTAGTAAGATTTTGACCTCTGTGGCAATAAGGATTGTCTGTTTCATGTGAGACAGCATTCTGCTGCTTCAGAGAGCCTAACTACTTGCTCCATAGACTTCAGCTAGACCAAAGCAGCCCACATGCCATGTCTGCCTGGCCCTTTAAATGCACAACACTTCTAAAATACTAAAGTTGAGTGTTTGCTCCTGTCTTATGAGAATCTCAACTCCCTGGGGCCACTAAATTTGAACTTATGAGGAAACACCTGTAAACACTTCAAGCCTCATTAAGCGAGGACATCCTTCATTTAAAAAAGAAACCTTTTTTTTCTGTTTTGTTTTTATCAAAATACAACACTCCCTACTAAAAGAGAAATGGTCCTTCCAAAACAGCTAGCAAAGCCAAAGGAAGGCTGTGAGACACTTGGGTTCAAATAAGCTGTTCACATTAACAGCACCATTATATCTCATGTATTTATGCCATTGCAAGAATATAATCTCTAAGACCTCTTAAAATCAGACTAAGAAGTGAGTTATGAGTCTTTTTCCAGATAAATATTCATCAGAGGCTGTAGAGAAAGTTTAGGATTCTGGCATTCCTACCTTTCTGCTGTGTTTTTAGTCACTGAATTGCCATTGCCCCTGAGTTTGCTCTCACAAATTTCTATCTCTGTAAAGTGAACAAGGCAGAATCTGGTCCAGGAGTCTAGGCCAAGAATTTCATCTTTTCAGGGATGCCAAACACCTCTTGAGACTAGGTTTACTAGGTTTACATTTTGCAACATACCAGTGGTGTTCCATTTAATGAAAAAAATCAGGTTAATCAATGAAGAGGAATTGTATTCCCTCTAGTTCAAAGATTTGTTCAGAAGCCACAAAGAAGCAAAGACCAAAGCAAACAGAGTGGAAAGAAATAGGGAATATATACCTCCTTATTGCTGTCCTCCAAAATAGCAGCCACCTCCTCGGTTCTCAGATGTGAGGACATTGTTTAGCCATGTTTTGCATATCTGCATTAAGTCTTACTACCAGACACACAGTATAATATCCTCTCTGCTTAGTAATAGACTGCTCAGGCAGTGTCTCTGCTAATACTTTTTTAGATGGGCAGGTAAGCTGGAGTCTAACTCATAGCCCAGTATAGTCAGGTGAAGTAAGGAATAATATTGAAATTGGCTTCAGTGGCATTTCAGTTACACCAAAGCAGGAAGAATTTGTGGACTCTCAACTCTTATACCAAAGCAGTATCATGTTTCTCCCTAAACTAATGTAACTTCATTTTAGAAACATCTTAAATTTGTAGAATTAAGGTAAATGCTAATGATGCAACAGGAAATCTCTCCCTGAACAATTTGACTATAGCCAGAGCCCAACCATGTATTTAGATTTACTTAAAGCTTACAGAACAAGGCAATCTCAAGAAGTAGTGGAAGAATTTCCTGGAGCTTGGTTTGAGTATCTGCAAAAGATAATGTCAGAGTGTGTTTAGAGTTGCACACTGTTGCAGTTCTCTTCTGAAAATACTTACATTCTGACATCACAGAGAAACTGGAAAACACCATGGCAAATCAAGATTTTAGACAGTTTTCTGCCAGGAATAAGACTTTTTTTTTTTTTTTAAACATATTCCTTGCATATTTGTGCCCTGCAGAACAGCAGAAGCACAGTTCAAGATTTGTACACACCAGATTTTATGTATATGCCAAGGCAGATGCATAATACACAAAAGTAAGTATAGAGACTCATAATAAAAGAATCTATATCTGCATATCTTCTCACCTTTAATTGTACTTTATTTATTCTTAGAAAAGCTGTGAATAACATTAAATGGCTCAGGATTAAGCTGTTTTAAGTGTCTTTATATCAATACTTTAAAAATATGAAGCCAGGCAGATAGTCTTGTTACAATAAACATCTAAAATGAGGAAGTTGCAAAAAAAGACATGTTTTCCACAGATAAAATAGCCAGCATTATTTCAGAGGCTGATAACAATCCATTTCCATATTTTAATACAGTTACCAGATAAACTTTGGACATATTAACAAAGAGTCATTCTCCAACAAGTAACTTCACAGCTATGAATTAAGATATAAAGGGGCACATGTTTAGCTTGGTGACCACACACTATACCAAGCAAAATCAAAGCTTGGTCTAATATGAGCCTCTTCTCATTTTGTACATTTTACAGAAAACCACAGTTTGTTAAGGATCACACTACTTATCAAGTCCAAGAAAAAAAATGCAGAAAGAACCATGAAAAACATCACTTAGGAAGTACCATATTTGCCTCTTCCTCTGTTTGCAAGTCATAATTCAAGTTTGTAATCTATAAATATGGCTATGACTTAGGCTGTTGTTAGATGATCAAATGGCACCAACAGCAGGAAGGCTTCTTGTGGATAGCTGCACCTTTAAGACACTCAGAAAATTAACTGCAGCCTTTGCCACTAGATGACTAGATGCAAATCCAACTGCCTCAGGTCATGCCTTGACCTGTTCACCATAAAATCAAAGCAACAAGCTCTGTATCAGGCTACATGTTAGAGTCAATCAAAGCTGGGTTTAGCAAGGAAGATCTCTGCCCTGAGTCAGGGTAGAAATTCTCATTTTTCAGGTGGCTACACCTCAAGTCATGTCTGGAAAACAAAAGGTTAATGGACAGCATGATAATTTGGTCTGAGTGCCATGCCACACACAGTTTTTCAAAGGATAATCTGAAAATAGCTGCAAAGCACATTAGAGTACTCATCTACTGTATAGAGCATAGAAACCATTCTCTTTAGACCTACAGTGAGATTCATGTCTCCTAAGCAGAGTTGGTGGCTCTGTACACAGAACCCAAAACTAGGATTACAGCACATCCAAGTGGACCCCTAGAGTTGCTCTCAGCAAAGGACAGTAAGAGCAGAGCTTAAGGATGACTCAGGCTGCATATGCCTTATTTTCTCTTCCAGCCAAGATGATTCAAGTGCCGAAGAAGATGCCCGGCATGAGTCTTCCCTTCCTTGAGGTATGTGGGACATGTACTTCATTGGGCAATGCTGTCCAGAAAACCAATACATCATCCACAGCATTCAGAAATCTGCAGCTCCTCTACTATTAAACCATTCACCACCATGCAGCAGGCAAGACTTTCATCTGAACATACAAAGAAGTTCCCAGCAAATCCATCTTTTACCCTTTCACACAACAAAGGGTGCCTCCGTCTTCCATCTCTCCTGGGGGCAGCAGTGGATTCACCAGAAACCACTGCAAATGGCAGAGAGCCACAGAGCCTCTAAAGAAACCTCTTGCCACTGAAGAAATGCAGATGGGCAGGCTAAAGTGCTTAAGAGAAGGTTGTATTCTTACAGCTAAGATCACTGCAAACCCCAATGGATATATATATATATATATACACTGTAAGCTTGATGGGGAACTACATTCAAGAACTGTGCACACTCTGTCTGGTAACAACTGTGTGTACAACCCAGTGCTGGTAGCAACATGGTATAAAATCATAGGGATACATTATGTTTGACCATCTGAACCTGAGCTTTACATCCTTCCCTCATCTCTTTTGTGCTTTATTATTCCCAGGACAGGAGTTAAGCTCATACATAATTTTCTTCCAAAAGCAGATTAATGCTAATGACAGATGTCCTGGGTGTTGGTTGTTGTTGTGGAGTATGTGGGTTTTTTGTTTGGGTTTTTTGTTGTTAGACATGCCAGTATTAGCACTTGAATCTTGCCATACACTGTAAGTATGAATGTATAAGTAGTAGTTAGATATTTCAGAAAGCTTTGTGGCCTGTAAATACAAGCATTTACCATTGAGAATACAATAACTAAATCAATAATTGGCTTGCTACCTCACGTTTGAGTGTTTAAAAGACAACCATGCTTAGAAAGGGTTCTCAGGCTCCTTTCCCAATCAAGAGAGAGAATAGAAGAAATGAAAAGTTGAGCTTTGTTTGAGGCAATATGACATCTGTCTGAAAAAGACTTGCTATTTCAGATTATAAATTCTATAATCCATATCTTTCTTTGTAGCATGGAGTATAAACAACCTGATCTAGTTGGGGGTGTCCCTGCTTCTTGCAGGGGGGTTGGACTAGATGACCTCTGGGAGTCCCTTCCAACTCTAATCATTCTATGATTCTAAAACGGAGCAAGAAACAATCTAGGACCAAAGCTCCAGGATTCATTCCAGCAACCTGATGTAAACCATGTCATGTAACTCTGGAACATCAGGATACATCCCATCGAACTCCACTGCAGAACTGAAATAACAAGGGGCATCTCCAGAGGTATGAGTCACCCAAGTCTGAGTCACCTTATCTCTTTCAGTAGATTACAGAAAAGGACTAGCACAATGAGGCTTCTAATTATGGCAGCTTCATTAGGCATCGAAAGAGTAGGATGACAAAAGCCTAAAAACCTTAAAGCCAAAGCTATTCCCTTAAATCAAAATCTCTGCTAGACTCAGAGACATGTCACAGCTTGCCACTAACTGAGAGAAGGTAGCAGATTTCCTTGGGAAGCGTGGGACATATGACAATCCCTATGAACAAGGGCAGAAGACAATGGCACTGAGCTTCATAGTGTATCACATCATGGAGTGAATTTTCATGCTCCACCTCTGTTTAGCAGAGAGAGAACAGGTCCTCAAACACTTCTAAAACTTGCTTGACACAAGGTACTTCAGTCAAGGGGGTGGGTTGGGATGAGGGATTAAAGTATCCCATTTTCAGCAGACACTGGGGCTGGTGTGAGGGTTACCAGGGCTCCAAGAGACACAGTAGGAGGGAGATTGCAGCAACATGATCAGATAGATTTACCAGGCAGGGCAAGTGAAACTTAACAGGAGATGTAATAAATCTCAAAGACTTTCTGGACAATGCCAGAATTTACAATGTGACCCACTGAATGTGGCCTAAAATAATGAAGGACACGTTTCTGATTTCAGATGGACTCAAGAAAGGGTCAGATACAGATCAGGAAGATGGCATCTCCTGCTGGGACAGCCTGTTACATCAGCCTTTATGTGTTATGGACACAGGGAGGCACAGAGATGTATTAATTTTTCAGCAACTTCTCACCACTAAATAGTCCTGTGGGTTTGGATTTTTTTTTTGGTTTTTTTTTATGTTGTTGGTTTTTTTTGGTTTTTTTTTTTTTGTGAGTTTGGTTTTGGTTCTGTTCTTGGGAATATTGCCTCACAAAAGAGATATACATTGCAAGGAAGGACCAGGAACAAACCTGAAGAAAGAGATACATGCATCTCATCAGGCAATACAGACTGAGGCAGGTAGCACTTCTTTTATTTTTTTTTAAATACTGAAAGGAACATTGAAGCAAGCATGGTACAATAAACTCAGTGATATTATTTTTTTGTTCTCTTTTTTTTTTAATTTTTCTAAGCCTCACACCTCCCACTTCACCCTCTGAAACAAGTTCTGATTCATACCTCAGCTTTGATAAGGAACAAATGATGCAGCCTTCATACAAGCTCATCACTAGAGATTAAGTCCTTGGGCAGTGTAAGTCACCACAGCCCTCATGACCTTTCAGACAGTGAGGATCTGAACCTGGGACATTCCACATCCACTCGAGGGTTCCTACACATTTTTTCACATGAAAACATGTCCCATACTGATTGGGCCTAATACTAGGCACAAAGGAGATAATGAACTCCTTCAGAATTCTGCACACAGATACCTAAGCAAAGCTATTTCTCAGCAACAAGAAAGTTTCAAGCTCTAGAGTAAAAAGTAAGCAAAACAACCCAGCAAGCCAGCCACACTTCACATTGGTCTACACTTAGAGACATGAATGTTTCCCATGAACAACCAGTTGTGTTTCCCAACACACAGTTCTAGAACAGATGTTTCCAGGATTTCTAATTCATTCTCTTCAGGAGATCATTTGGTCTGTTCCTGACCCCCAGGATCAGTTTACTCCCCTCAAAAAAAAACCCTAAAGAACCCCCAAACCATCTCACCATTTCTGAAAGCTAAACCTACAGGTGGTTTGCAGTGATCACACACATACTCTCAGATCTCTGCTGTCCCTGCCTTTCCCTTCTGTGCTGCTCACACATGCTGAGTTCAGCCCTGTCTGCTTGCAGCCTGCCCATTCTCCTCCAACACTCAGGTGTTTGTCTGGGAGTAAGTAGCAGTCACGTTTAGTTCAAGTTTCTGCTCCTGACTGAGGCAACAGGAACAACAGCACGAAACACAGTCGTGTGTCCACGCTGCAAACAGAAGCAAGACTTGAACTGACTGTGGCTGAGCCTGTGAGTGGCCCAAGAATGGTGATGATCACAATGGACAGCCATCACCCCACCATGTGGCTATCACACACTGAAGTCCTCGTCACTGCAGCTTCTCTCTGCAGTTCAGGCGTTGGAACTAGTTCACTAGTTCACCTTGCAAGCTTGCAGTGCTGACAGAAGATCTGGGGTGAAGTAGTGCTGGGAGCAGTTGCAGAGCCTCTCCTCCTTCACATGGTGCTGGGTGATTGCTAAAGCAGATGTTGTGAAGGGGGAAAGGAGAGGGCCATGTTTGTAACTTCCCCACCTACAGTAATACCAGTCTGGTGACTTGCCGGCTTCCAGAGTTTGCACGCACCAGCACGGTGAAAACCACTCGTCCAAGCTGTCTGTTGAGAAGTTACACACAGAACCACCCCCAAAATAAACCTGAAATTGGCAGAAATAAAAAAGCAGATCTCAAATGATTCAGGAAGAGAAAAGAGGATTAAGAATATCAGTGAATGTTACGCACTTAAATCGCATGACTAGCTCTGCAAGTTGGCAGTGTGAAACAGACAGAAAGTTTGGGGTTTTAGCAGTTATGAAAGCATAAAGGTTTATTCCATGTTTCCACTGGAGTCCTAAACAGGCTCCCTTGGGCAGTGGTCCTGCATAGAAGCCAGTATCATGCCTCACTAAGGATTTTGGTGCCTCTTTGAGTCTGCTGAAACAAAGTATTTCCTTAAGTTCTTACCATCATGTATTAATAGCCTCTCTTTCTCCCCAGAGAACAAAACTAAAGGCCAAGGAAGACTTTGCATGACAGGAATACAGTGATACCTCTCACAATCTGTATTCACCTTTTATAGAAGTGGGTTTAATTCCAAATTCATATTGTTGTTGACATTATTTTCTGACAAAGTCCACTTTCTGAGGATATTTCTTTTGACTTGATGCACACTACAGCAAGTCCTAGAAAGGCATTTTAGATAGAGCTCATACATTGTCCACTCAATACATACAGGGGGAATAACCCATCTAAACCAGAAATATTAATGGTTTGAAAAAGCTACATTCAGCCAAGGCATGCACCCAACTCAGTAGAGTAAACCAGGGACTTCAACACCTCCTTTCACACACAGATATTGACCCAGGATTGCCAAAACCTCAGCATTCAGTTCTTCAAGCTAAAGACTTGAAGCAAGTGCTAGATATTCTATTATGAGAGCAGATCTTCTCCCAGAAACCAAACTGTCAAGAGGCTGCTTCTAGCTAGTTCACACAGAACATGAACCTTGCCACTATTACCAAAGCAAAGCTTGAGCCCTGTTTGTGTCACAATGAAAATCAGGTCACCAGTACCTGGCCTCTTCTGGAAAAACATTTGTGTTGAGAACACTCTCTGAGCACATTTGCCCCCAGAGTATCATAAAGAAACAGGACTTGTCAGCCTGGGCAGCATCCTCATGCCGTACCCATGATGTACAGCTGCAGAAGAGCATGCAGAAAGCTTCAGAGAACTATAGCACAGTACTGAGCTGTGAATCTACACAAAAGTTCTTACTGCTACATTCAGCATTTACTTTTCCATGGGCTCCTTCAAACATCTGGGAAGCCTGCTTGGGAGTGCAGTTGGCTCTGATAACTCCAGACATCTCAGGACACAGGCAGTGTGGCTGGTTAGACAGTTCTCTCCTCTGCCTGCTCCTAGGACCACCTGCAGATCTCAGCTCATCTTTTCGTTTTCTGCTTAGTTTGTGGGAAAGGACTTCATAACAAGTTGGGAGAATGAGGAGGGAATAGGAAAAACTTTGGGGAATTTCCTGTCTAGAACCTCCCTTTTCATCATCAACAGTGAGGATACAGTTTTGTGGATCCTACACACAGAGCTACTAATTGGACCTTGGGATAGTGGAAATGCCAAAAACACTGACCCTGCTTTAGACAACAAGACCTGTTACACCTTCATTTAGTCTTCCTGCTTAAAAAAAAGATTCTCAAATTAATTTCACACCCAGATGAAGAAAAAGGAACTAAAACCATCCCCTCTTCCTTACCATCTTTGGTTCCTGGTAAAGTTACGATCAGAAAATGATACAGTTGACAGAGTTGCCCCCGGGGGGACTCACTGGGAAAGGGTGTTTTACTAAGGTCCTTGCCTATTAGACAACTGGTCAGATAGAGTGGAAAAAAACCCACCTGGAGTAAAATACAGAATTAAAAGTTTGGTAAAGTGGAAGCATTGCTGTCTTCTCTAGAGAAGCATACACAGCCAAAAGCTCTGCACTGGAAGGGAAATTATTCACGTTGGCTGCAGTCATTAGGAACAGAAGATGAAATGCAATTTCTGGTCACTGCCATGGCAGCGGCAACGACCTGTCATCTAAGGTAAAATAAAACTCTAGGAGTAATTGCTGATCTCTCTTTCTGCATGCTCATGCTGAATTGTCCACAGGGACTGATCTGTGCAACCAATAGCTTAAGCTTCTGCTACAGGCAGGCTGCTTCTGCAGGGTTTCTTTAGCTCCTTCTGAAACTGTGTGCTTCCAGTCACTCTGTGAAAGGGATCCTGAAGGGAATTTGTCTTGAGTATGCACTTGTTTCGCCAATATTTTATTTCCCCATTAGCAATGAAATTAAATTGATTGGTTTAAATGGATCATGTGTGGAAGTGGAGAAATTCTGGAGATGGAATATTCATAGCAGTGAGAAGGCACGCTCTTCTGGCAGCTGAGAGCACTGAAATTATTAATGACTCACTCCAAGAATTTGGATCTTAGCGTCCAGGATGTTTTCACATGCGTCATTATCTGGGCAAATCACGTTGGAAGCCTCAAAAAGGAATGTGACGACGATGACCCAAAGACTCCACTCATTCTCACACACGTTCTCTTTGCAACACTCACTGTTCTCAGTGTATATACCCTTCCATTTTTGGTGTTACTGTGACAGTACAAAACTGTATTTTGACCAAAAAAAGCAAATTATTGGCATTTTATCAAGCCCACATCAACAAGTGACAAATTTCTCTGCCTTCATATAGTTAGCATGACCAGAACTTCATGTCACGAAGCATTTTTGTGTTTAAAAGAGTAATTTATTTGAGAAGGAGGTTGCAGCTCTCTTTGAGGATTTAGTAAGAAGCGATCTGCAGTTCCTGCAAGTCAGTGGAAAGATTTCTGCAGCCTCATTCAGAACGATAAACATACGCCAACCTTCCAGTGCACGGGTGTATATCAACATTGGAATGATATGACTCATTTGTCTAGGTAAGCGTCCCCTGTATGCTCAGGGCCGATTCTTTCCGGAATGCAAAACCCAGCCCTGACTCGGAGCTCAGCACCGCACCAAGGGCTCTGCAGCAGCCCTGTCCATCGCTTACTACCAGCCGTCACTACCCCGAAGCTCTGCCATCGGTAGGATCCGAAAGGACAAGGAAAACACATGGAAAAGCTGGGGGTGAAGTCACCCCGAAGACCCCTCCTGCCGCAGGCCTCAGCCTGCCCGCGGCCTGGGCTCCTGAGGCGGGGCGAGCTCGCCACCTGCCGGGCATGGCCTGTGCTCCGGGCCTCGGGCCGAGGCCTGCACAAGGTCGACGGCTGGCACAGTTCTTAACGTGATATACCCAGTGCTGGTCAGTAAAACACAAGGGTTTGGATTAAAGAAACATAAAAAAAAAAAAACAAAAGGAAATGTGCTCGAACCAGTTGTCAGGCAGAAACCCAACGCTTACAGCTCTGCATGCATAAAGGCACAGCTTCCCTCACGCAAAACCTCTCACCAAAGTGTTCTTCATGGCACATCAAGAGGACTCCTAGCCCCACAAACCTTTTTTTCATCCCCATTTGCATTCATTAATATTTGTACTGTCAGTGCTGAGTCCACGCAATAGGACAGTCTTTGGCCAGATCTCTTGGCCCATCAGATGGTCATGCCTACTCAGTTACTTAAAAGGAATCATAGAATTGTTAAGGTTGGAAGAGACCCTTAAGATCATCCAGATTATCCTGGAGAGGCCCCTGGAAAAGATAATGATGGCACTCATGAACATGCACACACAGGCAATAACTCAATACCAAGGTCTTGAGATTATGCTTCTTAAGGGAATCTTCAACTCTGTGTACAGTCACCTGTAAAACCCAGACAACAGCTCTCCCTAAAGTTACAAGCATTATACATCACAACTGATGAGCCTTGCCCCAGGTTCCAGTCACATCACAAGCATGTCTTGTTCAATAAATCCACAGCAGAACAGAATTTTTGAAGGAATAAAACTCTTTCTTTGGTTCCTTGTGATCAGAGCATCCAAGAAAACATCTAAATGCAGAGCTAGGAGAAAAAGCTTTCAGGTACAAATGACGCATTCCGCTTCATGTGGGAAAGTAAGTAGTGAGAGACACCCTGAAAAGAATATAACAAAATAGAGTGTATGGGTTGAGTAAAGGAGAGTTTTCTCTTATGTCTTCTGATTTTTTTTCCAGTTGCTCTGATCCATGGCTTCATTGAGGAACTGCCTTTAACCAGCACCAACTGATTGTGCCAGGAATACCAACAGGGCTTCTTGCAGTCCTGGACAGGGAAGGGTTTCAGCTCCAGAGAAAAAGCCACTCCACGTGTACAGCTTGACAAGCCACACACCTCAAAAGGGCCTGGAAGATCACAACATACTCAGTGGTCCAACAACCAATGAAATTATCAGGATTAGCCAACAGTTGGAAGAACAACTACTACTCTGTACGAGGTGTGGAAAGAATTAGCTTCTCATAAGTAAAGGAGATGGGAATGCAGTGGAAATAAAATCATGTTCAGCAAGAAAGAAAATATTTCGTCTGCAAAAGAGAATTATGGAATAATTACCTAACCCCTCAGATACAAGAGATTTTCAGGTAGTCTTCTGGCCACTGCCAACACTTCTGGAGGGGAAACAATAATACCTGTTGCTATGACTTGACTGGCAAAATCAGGGAAAAAGCTCAAAAAATAATTCAGAGATAACCTTGTTTGTTTCCTATGATCCTGTACTGTACATAAATTTAAAAACTGAAATAATGTTTTTGAAAAGGAAACTATGCAGCAACATGCTGCATCTAACCAAAAGGGGATGTAAGAGCATTCTCAGGCAAGTGTTTGACATTCTGCTATGATTTTTGTTAAGTGCAGTCAACTAGACTGCTGCATCTCTAGGCAGATTTATGGCACATGACAACAAAACAGGAACACTGCAGACATGAATTTTCTGGTACCTATCTTTGTCTGTAAACCTTTAACCCCGATAAAAACCAAAGAGATTTAAAATAGCAGATGTTTAGAAGTTTCATCAGCATAAGTCATAAAAGTAACATCAGCAGGAAAAAAACACATCTGAGAAGAATGCTGAAACCAAATATTTGTATTTACAACACAGCATTGGGTGCTGCCTAACCATCTATGCTGCATGTTTTTGAGTAATCCCTCTCTCACCTATTGTAGTGAAGAAAGATAAGGGTATTATTTTGCACTCCAGATGCATGGAAAACATTTGATTAATGTTGACAGTTCCCTGGAAATTTAGGGGCTTTCCTTTTGTAGGATTCAGTTGTGTAAACTCCCTGCTCTTTTATTTCAAAGACTGGAGTTCTGGTGGTCTTTTACTGTATTAAATCATGGTACAGAAACCAGCTATTATTCTACTTGATGAATCTAGTGCAGGTACCACTGAAGGCACTTAATTTTCCACTTAACCCTCTCCTTTGTTTCTCTTTTGTTTACCTGCCAGTTGTTTTGCACAGTCTACAGACTAATTTATTTACCACACAATTTCACCTCTTGAGGTACTCTGAGCCAGGGAAAGTCTAAAGTTAAAAGCTGACCATGTAAGAAACTCAGACTCCAGGGATACCCACCTGTAATGTGAGCTTTGGCTAATGAATTTCACTAGAATTCATTCAACTTGTACTCTCTTTTGTAAAGCCAGTCCTATGACCAGTGTTCTCTAAGACTCATCATCTCTTCAGTAAGACAATATAATTCATTTTCTTCTTGCTTTTAGAGCTTGCTTCTACAGAGGAACTTTCAGTGCATTTTAGGAACTGCAACTGAGCCTGACAACAGCTGAGAAACTTCAGTGCTTCAGTAACTTCACCCTTAGTGCAAGATGTAGAAACCTCAAGTGTTATGGCTATCAGAGTTACGTGCTCATTTGCACTCTTATGTGTATTTTTATGCTGAGAATATTGTTTTATCAAACTATGGAGACAAATACAGACAGAAATATGTGGTTTTGAGTCTGATCCCCGTGCAACAGTAAAACACACAACTAGTTTTGAAAACATTAGCCCAAGTCACTTGGGAAAATCTTGCTTATAACAAAGATTCTGGAAGCTGCATCTCCCCTGTAACAGCCACCATAAACTTCCTAAGTCATCTGGCCCATATGGTTCAGTGACACATTGCTGTATATTTCTATCTGGCAAAGGGACATACAAAGATTGTTTATAATTAATGAAGAGAGACACATTCAAGCTGCACTCAGATCAACTTTTCTTCCACACAACACAAATCCATGTGTACATTTGCACTAGTTCTGCAGAATGAATTTGGGGTTTTCCCCACACAGTCAGTCTGCAAAATGCTGAATAAGAAAAGAAAAAACCTAAACAAAACAACAAAACAAGACTAAAAACACCTAGTTGAAATTAATTCTTCCCCTGCCTTGAGAAAGCATCACTTATAGTGAAGAAACACCAATTGCAGGATTTCCCTGCTTCTGAGTTTGTGTTCTGTATCACCTCAGACATACCAAGGATATCACCATGGCTAGAATGAAGGGAGAAATGTCAATACACGTGGTCAAAAGTGGAAATAACCTCCAAACATATTAACACTCAGAATATTTTCTTGCAAGCTCACACACTAGGTCACTGAAAAGATCCAACATCCAATTAAAAAACCACATATCAACTAACACACCAATTCTCTCTTGTTAATCCCTTTTGGATTATGGTATGATCTGTTTGGCCACATTTGCATCAACACTAGTTGCAATGGCAATTTTAACTGTTTGGAGGACCTAAACTGAAACATAAGGAGAGTCATTTTTGGGTGTGGTTTTTTTTTTTTTTTTTGTTGGTTTTTATTTCCAGATTAGACAAGCTCCAATTATTTCCATGGAAAAAAAGCTGGCTCTCCAGCCAACATATTTTGCACAATTATCTCAGTCAATCCTGTACCATGGGAAGGGAAAAATTCAATGGAGCTTGACAGCCACAAAAAGGAACTTGGTGTATTTTTACCAAGAGTTAATTTATCGGCAGCCAGCAGAAGAAACCAATCTTTCAAAGGCACAGGGGTCAGGGTGCAGGTCACAAATATTGCCATTATTATGCTTGTGGTGCTTAAGGCTCTCCAGAATTTGCATAAAGTTTTCTGTTCTGATAACATCACAGAAAAACAAAACAAATCAGATCATACTGTTCCAATTGTAAGTTGCTACACTGAGGCAAACTTGGACTTTCCCAGCTAAACATCTCTATATTATGAAAATATTATGACTCAATTATTCTGATTTGCTGCTTCTAACTTTGTAGCATATAAATGACACATTGGAAACAAATGAACAAATACACAAATGAACTGAATTCAGATGCTAAACGTTTTCATATAAGGAAAAACATGGTTTTTGGTTTCCCTTCCAAGTTTTGTCAATGCTCAGTTTAGTCAAAACTAAATGTATTTTCTTATAGCCATAACAAATGGAATATTTTAGCCCTTTAGCTGAGGCATAAAACCTAAAGCATAGCAGAATATCCTGCCCTGTCATTAAATCGTTGAGTACTAAGAAACTGAATGAGTTTCTTGATTGGCTGTATCAAAACAAAGAAAAATAATAGGCACACACACTCCAAAACCAAACACCACACCCCAGCCCCCCCCAAAAAAAAGCAAATAAAAGCAGACAACCTACCCTCTCAAATAACCCCAGACACAACACATCTAACCAAAACTCAATTTCACAGATACAGAAGTATAAAGTTCAGGATTCAAGTAGGAAGTGCACCCAAGAGGACTACATTCTGTTCTCACCCTTAGTGAAAGATGAAAGATGCAAGATGCTTTTTGAAAATTCTTAGATATATGATTTTTTTTTCCAATTTCTATAATTTTGTTTAACATCTCCCAGGAAGGTCCCAGTACTTATGGGGCAAGCAATTCTGAGTTTTGTAAAAATGAATTCCTTTTAAGAGACTAGAAAACAAGTATCCCTGAAATTATTCCCTCATGCAACAACAATATACAAGAAAATACCCAAACATTTTAAAACTAGCTTGCTAGCCTAAACCATTCTTGTGATATTGGTTTCCTTTCCACACAGATGTTGGTAATTGCACTAATGTTTTGTTGGGATACTGTCCTTTTTAAAGGCTGTGGACAACAAATTAGATCATGTAATTCTTCCTGTGCTTGAAAAGTCACTACTGCTGCTTTCCTCCCTAAATGATTATACCAACTGAAAGACTGAAAGTGAGGGTACTATATACTTTCTTGCAGTACCATTAAGTCTCCATTTCAAGTATGCAATATGTTGGCTGGGATGAAAGCCTTTGGTGGTCCACAATGTTACATGTACACTTTGGTGATGACTGGTTGTGGTTTAAGTCATTTGACTGCACTCACACAGGGATCTCAGCCATGTGCAATCATAACCATTTCATAAAGGTAGTTGCAGGAAGCTCCTCATTAGACAAACCCATTAGCAGGTTGGAATGTACTTCTAATAACAATTAAGTCCTGCTCTCCATAAGCTTACACTACTCTCCATCCTCTCCAAGCAACAGAAATTTCTGGTTGATATTTTGTCCTTACTATTGTGGGAGAAGATTTAGAAGAAGATTTCAGTAAAATAAGCTTTGGGAAAGGAAAAAGAGGCCAGCTGGACCCTAGGAAACCTGTCTATTCTGACAGAAACTAGTTTACTAAGTAAAGTTAGTTTACTTTTCCCTGACTTGAACAAAAGCTCTATTGCACCATCTATTGGCACTTTCCTCCGACCTGGAATTTCTCTCAAGCATCAGATATCACATACGGGGTGACCTTAAATTTTTCATGTATGTTCTGTGGAAGAATTACGAATTACATCTCCAATGAATGCTGGTCATAGGGCCACACAAAATTATCTGGTTTAGAGCTGCTGCAATAACACCACTTTAGCAAATGAGAATTTTTTCTGGTAATTAATGCTGGCTAACAAGGCTTGCTATGTACTCCATGGTTTCCAAAACCATGACTCAAAAGTCTCTGCTGGGGAACTTCAGCTTCTGGAATTACTAAAGCACAAACCACTGCAGCAAAGCATGCAAAGTATTCTGGGCATTTCTAGGACTAAAAGCCAAAGCAAACCCAGCTGCTCACCACTGAAAATGAGGGGGGAGGGAGGGAAGAGGCTGAGTGGAGACAGAAGAAGGGCTGGCTCATTATACTGTAGTGGCACAGGTCCCTTTCACTCAGCCATAAAGAAGTTAACTCCCCATCTGTGTCCTTCACCCTTGTTGTCTTCAGGGCTTGGCCAAGAAAAATCCCCTCACTCAGAGTCCTGCAGGAGGCATAAAACCTACTGCCTAAAATTTTGTGATTGCTCCTTTTCCATTTCACCTAGAAATCTGCAGTCTGCAGCTAGAAAGTTTGCTCTGGAAGTGTGATATGTCAGGACACAACATGTTTTATAGGGACTGCTGCATTTTTCTGACTACAACATGTTTTATGGGGACCATGACATTTTCTGACTGCTTGTGTTTGGCTCAAGGCATAAGCAACTTAATGAAGTGCAACTTACTGTTGCTGATTCATGGTGAAAAAGACCACTTATCCTGTAAGGAAGTGTAAGATTTGCTCAGTCTCTTAGGAGTAAATTGGCAAGACAGGTGGGTCAAACAATATGAGCAAGTAAAATGCTTCTCATGGTATTTCATTGCCAGGTCTGAGGTACACAGATTTTTCTCTTTTATTGCCTTCCAATTGTTCTATTTTATTTTCATAATGATGATATTCAACGTTTATCTCAAGGTACCAGCACCTGGAGTAAACTGGTTAAGAATATACCTCTATTTAATTAAGAAAGGCTAATCCCAGGACTTGAGCTGCAGAGAAACAATTGCAAACATGAGCCTAAGCATGGTAAGATACAAGAATAGAGTACAAATATGGAAACACTGAAGCTTATTTCACCCTGGTAGTCTACAATTTTGAGGATAAAATTCAGGATTTTTAGTATTTAAAGCTGAAGACATGCACAAGAGCTGGATACACTCCTCAGAAACATAAACCCAGCACAAGCTTGACACTGGCATCCACAGGCTCTGAAAGTTGCTGCCTATTGCAGTTGGAATAATATCATTATAATAGTATTTAACTCACAGCACAACAGCAGGAGAAAAAGAGTCCAACAGCAATGCAAACAATCTCTGGGGGCAAGTAAAAAGGCAGATCACCTACAAGAGGGAAAACCACAACTCTATAGGTACTCCCAAGCTACAGTAAGTCTGACAGCACATGAAAGAGGAGATACCAAACCTGCTGTCACTGATTTACAAAGACCTCTGGGCAAAGTGTTGATGATATAGAACTGGTTTTTTTTCTGTCATCCCTAGCATTTGATATAGTTTTTGTTTGTTTCTGGCTTATAATTACCCTGAAATACCTTCTAGTGAAATACTCACTGCACAAGTATGTATGTGTTCTGGGAGCAGAAGGCTTAGAATCACAAATAAACTTCCCCCCTCCCCATCTCAACTTCTTCCCCTCATTCCAGAAGCCAGTCTTTCATCTCCAGAAAGGCATAGGCCAAGCCTACACATTTTGTTCCAGTGTTTCTCTCCCCCACCTCCTTAAAAAAACCCCAAACAAACAACAAACACTCCAAATCCCCACAATTAACCAACAATAAAACCCCCAAACAAGATGTATATTCAGAGGAGGCTCTTAAACGGCTGGCAGCCACTGAGTTCAGGGACAGTTCCTTGGGAGTGACACTCACTATAACTGAAGATTAGGACCACAAATAGATTGAAGGTAGGAATTCCTAGCAGTATGCATGATGCTTCAAGACTGTAAGCAGCAGTTGAACCCCCATTTCTATAGGGATACCAAGATCTCCTCTGCATTCAGGAAGGATGTAATCTCTGCACGTGAAGTGCTAGTACCTACTCTATTTCACAATCATTGATGTAAAAAATAGCTCTGGATTAAGAGGGATTTTTTTTGTCCTAAAAATAATATATCACCACTAATCCTTCCTTTCTAGCTGTCAAGATCCACATCCTTGTCTGTCAGATAGAGATGGAAATTGAAAAAGTGACATGAACATGAGATAAGGAACATGCTATAAGAGAGCAGAACAACACATTGAGTAAGAAAGAGAACATAAAAGGTTACTGGGGTCTACCTTGGGGCTGAGAGAAGAACATAAGTCAAAATTGTCACATTAGTTAGGCATAAGTACACAAACACTTATCACAGTCCCTGGAACAGATACGTGCCAGCTCCTTCCCTTTCAGGTAGGATGACTAAGCAAGCTGCTAAGGAAATACTCATTCCAAGTCTTTCCTGTTTCATCAGTAACACCTTCAACAGGCTCCTGACCCTTCCTCACCCACAGAAACCTACCTGTTGAACAACAAATCACAGATGCAGAACACACTGCTTTCTATTTTTATCATTCTTGTTGCATACATTAGCGCAGATAATGGTGCACAGCATCCCAAGAGCTGAGGTGAAGGTCCCATTCTAATGAATGCAGAGAAACTCCAAGCTGTATCTTCTAAATGGCAAAGGAAGCCTCAGATTGAGTGGAAGGCATAAGCCATCAGAAAGTGTTAATGACACGCTATTATTTCCCTTAGCAGAGACCAGCTGCCTCCAACTGGACTGCCCTGGTCACAGAACACAGAAACAGTATGACTGTGTTCAGTTGCTCAAGAAAAAAACCTTGCAATGAGAAGTATTAACATGCCCATCACACTGACTGTGAACAGAAGCAGCCATGTGCTTACAGACCCCATCTCTAGTCAATAAAAACACAGCTTCCAATAAGCAATTCACACAACCCATGTGAGTTAAAGCCAGTCCCCCAGGATGCCTGTTTCTTTCTTGGCTGTAAATAGAATTTCAATGGCCATCTGAGATTTCCACATCTAGATTTAGGTACTGACTTTAAGGCAGATTAAATTCAACCATGGCAACCACAGACCTTTCTTTAAGTTCACATAGTGCTAACCTCAGACCTACGAATGTGACACCAGACAAACCCACTCTCCCAGATCACAGCTAGGTAGATCTTGACAAGTAGACACAAATGAGTCTTCCAGGGTCCTGTGCCAGCCAGAGCTATAGTGACTCAGTTGACACAAGATCTCTTAGCAGGGTGGATTAATTTAAGCCCTTGCACATACACTGCCCTTCCTGAGCACAAACAAAAACTTTCAGCAGCAGGCAAAACATCACATAGACATCATTCCTCCTGCAGTAGGTTTCTCCCACAGGGGAGAGAGACCAAGGGAACAGCACCCCCATTTCCCTCAAGCAAAATTGAGCCTAGCAGCATCCCCAGGAATGCAAAGATTCAAAAATAGAATACTGCCTGAAGGTTAGAGATCTGGCACTTTAAGGAGCGGCAGGGTTTTGGAATGAAGCAGTTAGATGGTATCATATACGCTTGGTTTTCTATCTGTAAAATGTGTGCTGAAGTTATCCTATTGAGCAATATGTACAGCATCATCCATGTCTCTCTTAAACCCTTCTCTCCCTGGGAAGAACAAACACAGCAGCCAATGCAAGTTACAGCCCTGCAGAGTTAGAGCTCCAAGTATTACTGATCGTATCGGCTGCCATTCAGCTTGCTGTGAACACAAACGATTTGTCCCGAGGGAAAGCATCATGCACAGAAAACAACAGAGTGCAGGGAGGTATTGGCTGAAGCTCATTGTTACTGAAATGTCAGCACCTCACTGACACTAACAGTCTTACCTTGAGTTCTAGCAGAAAAACATCTGTCTCTTAAAGCTTGCCATACACACCAGCACTCATCTGCCCTCTATTTGCACCCTCCGCTTAGAGGCTATCAGCCATGTAAACTGAAATTCTCTTTACCTACAAATAGTTATTACCTATGCAGCTAGGACTAGGAGAAAGAAATTTTCCACCCACCAGCTCCAAAAAGAACAGGGAACAAAAGTCTTGCTTTTACATCACTCTTTAAAATTCAGTCCTTTAAAAAGACATCCTTGTTTTACTAGGTGCTTTAAACACACATTGAGCAACAGAATTTCTCTGCTAAACAATTCACAACCTAAACTGAAAAAGGATGGGAAAAAAAAGACAAGAGTATCATTGTCATTTTACAGGTGAGGTTATGGGCTAAGCCTTGACTGGCACTTTTCATTCTGGCCTCCATAGACTCCCTGCTTGGAGTCCTCAATAAAACACCAGAGTGCTTACTTCCATGGCTAGACATTTGCACAAAAATTGTTAGCTTATTTGTAACTACATTTAATAACTTCAGCTGTAAGAAGCATCTCACCACTAGCTATGAAGATGCCTAGCCTGAGAATCTCAGCAGTCTTCTCCCTGTACTCACCACTTCAGCACCAAGAACCAGCCACCAAGCCAGACTAATTAGTAAAAACCCTGTTTGACATCTGATTTCCAGTGAAACTTCACTAAAGGAGGAGCAATCCAATTACATCAAAAGGATTTCCCAGTAGATCCTATCTAACTTGCTGAGCACAGTTTTCCCTTTCATGTTGATGTGTCAAATGTCTAGCTAATGACTCGAAATGAACAGTTCTCTTATTATTCTGTCTGAAAAACTACCTGTGGCATGTGATGTGCATATTGCATATTCCCACTATATTTTATCCAGCACGTGCCTCTGGCTGCTGTTGTGGTTTACCAGTGCACCTGCAGTGAGTTTGTGTAATATTGCCTGTGCTTGAGAGATTTCTATCAAATAAACACTCCCCCCAAAACCCCAAGGTAAGCATGCTTCAGAGGGGCAACAAAATAAAGGAAAAAAAACCTTTTTTGTTGCTTTTAAAGGATTATTTAAATATTTGTTTTAGATGAACCTAAGACAAGAACTGAGTCTGAGACTAAAGAATTTATTTCACCTGCATGGGTTAACTTTAGAACTTTCCAGTAACAGCAACAAATTTTTTTTCTAAACATTTAAAAGGGATACACAGATTCTGCACTGTGAGCTACATGGAAGCTAAGGTCCTTGGCCTTACAGAAGTTTGGAACAGCTTGTTGAGTCCTGGTCCATTTATTGTGTTGGTACCCTTAAAAGCATACCTCACATGCCTGCAAAATACACTCTTAAAGCCTATGGAAACACTGTCACCAAACTGTAGAAGCATTGAATGTTTTGGGTTGGAAAGGAACTTAAAGATGATCTAGTTCCAACCACCCTGCCGTGGACAGGGACAGGTGATACATCCCAGCTAACAGCACTAAGTCACCACAATCCAATTGTGACTGTTGGTGCAAACCATCAGTGGGAATGGATCTGAGGCTACAACTTCTAGTATTATACATACCACATCACAATAGGGCATATAGAGATAATTGTTTACAGAAAAAATAAAATAATTCCCCAAATGTTTGAGATCACATCCAGCCTCTTCACTGAGTACCAGGTTCTGTCCCTTTTAGTGGCTGAAGGACAGGACTTTTGAGTTACCTAGGCCTTGAAGCAGATCTGAGAATGGAAGCTATCCCATAGTTTCAGCCTTTCAGAAAGCTTCATTCAGTGCAAAATTTAGAGCATCAACCACTCACTAAAGCTCAAGCACAATCAATACTTGAAAAAACTTGAACTTTTGAGGTTCTTATGCATAGGTGCCACATAAAACTGAACCTTTAGATCTTGGATCAGGCCAAAGCTAACAGCAAAAGCATCAGAAATGTCTGTTCACAGTGTTTCTAGGGGGTTACTGTTCTCCAGAGAACTGCAGGTGGCAAGTCTCCTCTTGCTTTGCACAGGTGTGTAAGGCTCGTACCAGATATTTGCTCCTCCTTCAGCTCTGACTTTTTGTTCTGGAATTATTGGAATGATAACAAAGAGCCTGCATATTTAATCTGTCAATTGACATTTCTTTTACTAGCTAAATATTTATTTTTATTATTTAATACCTTTTTTTTTAGCAAGATCTCCCTGAGTTGTACTTCCATTAGCCTCTTAACCCTGGATAAAGAGGAGCAAATTCCAAGCAACACCTGTATTTTTGCATTTTATCATTTCCCTACACAAACTTACCTTTAGCCAGTCACATATCCTAGAAGATTGCAGCATTTTCCACCTCTATTTCTTGATAAGCATATTTTGGAATGTGATGCAGTCTACTGCAGGAATATAGCACTTGTACTGTGCACAATGGTTGTTAGCAAAGCCTTGCTGGAAACAGTGAAGCTTCCCTAATATAAAGCAGCTAAGGCTGTGGTCTGAAGTGTGAGACATCCTCCTTCCTTATGAGAATAAAACATTTTCTTGTGTGTATTTCCATAAGCTGGTTACTGGTCTCCAAGGGAGTACCATTACATCCCTAAAAGACCACAGGTATCACACTGTGGAGTTTGGCATTTCTATTTCCTTTGAGCCTCTGTAATCTTCAGCTGAAATGAGAACTTGCTGACAGAGATACAAGCTCTGAGACCAAAGAATAAAATCTTTTCAGAGCAGAAAGCATAGGTGCAGTAGCTGTAGCATGAGGAAGTGGTACTGGAATTTATCCAGCAGTACAAATGACAAAGAATTAGATGCAGGTTTGTGCTCATGGAGAAAGTAGGTCAGACTCCAAAACACATGAAATTATTTATGCTAATGACATTAACTCACAACAAGGGGGAATATGTTGGCACTTTCATGGGAACTTACTGCTCAATAAAATAAAATAATACAGATGGCAACAAACCAACCCAAACAAGTGCCAGGTTAGACTGGTTAGGTCAGAGAGTCTAATCCTCAAAAACTGACAGAGCAATCATTCATTTATTCATGACTCAAGCAAATGATACAAAATATAGCAAGAACAATCCCTAAGTAAATCTTTCCTCTCACCAATAAACATTTTCATAAAATATAACTACTCAAGAGTGTCAATTTGGAGCTCATATCTCCCCCAATGGAACTGGAGGCTGCTGAATATGTTTCTTAAACTTGTTGGTTAATAAGGTGTACTTCCTTATTTTTAGGTAAATACCAGATGTCACAATTACTAAAGAAAACCAAAAAGGAATACTATACATAACATCCAACAAATAAAACCCATTGTACTGTTATCCAGGGATTAGCATATTTTATTTGAATAAAATTTCATAAGTGTTAACTGTGGACATAATGAACCTGGTAACCCACCATAAAAACGACTTGTTACATCCTCTCAGGCCAGCCAGAAGCTTATTAAATTCCTGTTTTCCATTTCTACAAGAAATGTTTCCATCCTTCCTTTGTTTTCATTTTTAAAATCAGAATTATTTCTCCATTTTTATAGTTACTGCTTTATATTGAGGGAAAGGATAACAGTATTTTTACTCCTGTTTCAATAAATGTGCAATACTACTACGGACAATGACAATAGTTCCAGCATCTCTGATCTTCCCCATTGCTGGCTATAAGGACCCAGTACTATATGCATGCTTGGAGTAGGATTGTTTGGAGTATCTCAAAAAAGTGTGATACATTTTCAAGGGGCATAAATGAGATGAAATCTCAAGCAGGCCAACAGGGCAATTATAACATCTACCCATCCCTGCAGAGGCAAGTTAGGGGCTGCTTGCCTGCTTTCCCACTGCTATGGTGCAAACTGACTCTCTCCTTAGGCAGAACCATGCCCAAGCACTCACAAAAGTAGCATTTTCAGGTCTGTATGAAATAATTTCTCTCTTCTTATGAAGTCATGGTAGGACTGCATCAGCTGACCTCAGTGGGAGTTGTTTTCCTGATGCTGAAAGAATTTGGATGCAGGCCACTGGGAATGAAATATCATCTCAGTGTATGGGAAAAAGGCTCTGAAACTTGACCCCAGATTACAAACCATTGTTACCTGTGACTTTCAGAGTGTTCAGAAGAGAAAAATTTATTTTAGGGCCTTTATTTCCTTCTACCTACTTAGGTACTACTGTAATTATTAACCCCAAATAAGCAAATTTTTATGTATCTAACTTCTCTCTCAGACTCCTTGACACTCTGTGATATTAAGGAACACTGTGTATGGGGATTTTATTATTTTTTTATATAAGGGATTCTCTGACAATTTAGTTGTGGAAGCATAAAGTTTCTGACAAATATCTTCAGTGAATGTTAGATCTTGTTGGAACTCCTTTCAAAGGGAGTAGAAATTCCCTATCAAGGGACTAAATTATAGTGGAAGAGAGCTCTGTGTGTTTGCGTAATAGTCAACTGTGACAAGCTCTACTCTAGTATGGAAAACTTGAAACTTTCCTCCTACAGCAGGACTTGGAACTGCCTTGGCTCTTTGTACAGAAAAGCATTTAAAAACAAAACTTCTGCTATTCCAAAGACAATAGGAGATCCAGGAGATTCAGAGTACAAAAACATACTGAGCTGAGCAGAGCATAGGAGACCAGGAATCATCTGGGAGATTAAGTGACCCTGTGTCATCCTCTCACACACAGAATCTGTGTAGCTACTGGAAGAGTTTTTGTCTGGTGTGGTGCATTATGTGCATGAAAGCTTCAAAGCAACCTGTACAATTTTCATTTTAGTGTTCTCTCACTGATTGCTCCCCTGAAAGCAATCTGGTGAAGAATCATCAAACATTCTTCATGCTTGCCACAACTGAGTCCCCATCAAGCCTAGCCAGATGTACTCAGTTATTGAGGCTTCACATGGCTTTGAACACTAACTTGGATACCTCTGGCAACATGTCTAGCTTGAAGTCAAAACTGGAGCACCTTGGAACTTCATGGAATATTTGGCTACTGTAAACACAATGGTGCAAAGTCCCAATTCAAGTAGCACATGTTTATGGACAATGTCAGGCTAGCATTTAACTTCCTGACTTAAGTGCTTTACTGAATCCCTGCCAGAAAAGGCAGACCAAAGACTATTACAAGATAAAACATGGCAGAGAGGGAAACCTTGCATACTTCAGTGACATCCTCTACTAGATCACCATCAAATTTGAGATTAAGCAGAAAAAAAAAAAAGAAATCAGATTATTAAATATCTTATATCTGTCTCACTCAAGGTAGGACAAGAAAAAGGATCTGCCATTAAAAAAACTATATGAAAATACCCTGAAAAGTATAGGGGGTTGAGGCTCAACTTCCCCACCTATTTTCATGTTGAATAACTCACTTCTCAACGTTCACAAACAAAAATCGTTTGAGTAGCAACAGTCTCCCAGCAGAAGAACAGCAGATCCCATGTGCTTGTATCTGCCAGGGACAGGACTTAAAAGGTGAGAGAGACAGTATTGTGAAAGAGGTTGAGAAAAAGTATTTTGACTGGCTTCCAGCCATGTAATTGTATTTCAATAACTAAGCAGATAAACGAACCTTAAAAAAAAAAGAAGAAAAAAGTCTGTAAACAGAGAAGACTTCTTAAGTGCCCAGTTTGAAAAAGAATACATATTTGTGGCTCAAGCTCATAGACACAAAATATTAACCCTAACTGTGCTGTAGAGCCAGCAAAGGGCTTCTATTTTACTGAGACATTGCCTTGGTATAGATATTCAGACCTAAATCAAATTCACACCCAGTTACAAAACCAATACATCACAGGGAGACAAAACTGGACATTATCAAAAGCATGAATGCCAGGATGCAGAATGGTTCAATCCTGAGGTTCAGAAACAGAGTAGAAAAAAGGAGGAGGAGCTATGATATTTATAGCAAGACATTACGAAGACATTCAGAGCGAGCACCAACTGCCTGACTAGGTGCATCTTCTGCTTTCTGAGATGCCTTGGGTTACCCAAGACATCTGCAGGGAGCTGGCAGGTGTAACACAGCACCCACAAAAGACTGTGCTGTTCAAGGGGTTGTGGGACATCCAGTCTGTCATCTAAAAATAATAAGAGGTTTAGGCACATGATTCAAGCCACAGCTCACATGACAATCTGGATCCCTCGTGCTCTACAATACATTTAAATTCCACCTTCTATGAATCCTTTAAGAATAACAACTTCACCCAAGTGCCTCCACCTAGAGACTGCTTTGATTTAGTACCTAAGACCCGTTGTGTTTTTGAAAGTGCAGTCCCTTTCACCCCAAATTGTAGTTACAGCTCACAGGAAAACCGTCAACCAGTTCAGAAAGCAACAACAATAAATGTTCAACAAGTTCGAGTCACTAATTTTGAAGGGAGGGGAAAAATATTTAAAAGCTGTTTTTTCCATATTCCTCACTGATGTATAGTTTAAAACAACACCAGGAGAAGAGAGGAAAATCCTCGTTCACCAGATTGGTTTAATCATAAGATTCCGGCACCCTTTTATATACTCCCTTCCATGCTGCCCTTTGGTGATTTTCCTCTGTTTGTTTGCTCGTAAGGGTTAATTCACAGCACCATCTAGTGACGGCACTTGGGATACCGGGAACGGCGCTTTATATTGATCATGCGGGTATATTTTTAATTGTTGCAAATTAAAAGGATGATGAATAATTAAATACGGATAGATTCTGGGCGAGCGAGTGAAAGCGAAGCAGCATACATTGAAATCAACTTCTTGGTTTGGTTCCCTAGTTGCACCAAGAATGTTGAAGGCACTGGCTCATTGGGTCAGATCTATGCCAGAAAACTGATTAATAATCAAATTTAATAGCATGCCGGGCTAGGTAAAGATGACAATTCTTGCATAGAGCTTGGGATTAGGTGATCAATTCCACAGCAGATTGATCAGACACACATCACTGTCAGCTCAGTGGTGCCCGTGGGAGGTCACTGTTGCTTCACAGAATGGATCAGATGCATCGGTTCCAGGTTAAGAGCAAACCACTATCTCTGTAGTAGGTCAGTTTCTATCTTTAGTTACCTTTTCTAGAAATACATCAAAAAGCAAGCATATAATTACATACTTTTGAGTGAAAAATTGATACTGCTCAGAGCTTTACTAAAAGGAAACTGAAAATGGGCAGATTGAAATAGTTTCTTCACCCCTGGTAGCCCACAGTTGTTCAAGATTTGAGCACAGAGTTTAGATGAGAGCTGAATGCCATCAACTATTAACTGCATCTGATCACTATGTTAAATGGCATCAGAGATAAGATCACACAGAAGAACCAGCTTTATGTATCAGGATCTGAAGAGGTGCAAAGAGTCTGGGAAATGTCTTGGTTCATGTTTGTGGGGTACTCAAACCAGAAATCTGACACATGAGAAATTTCAGTACAATGGAATCAAAGGTATTTTTGGGTAGGTAAAAAACAGTCTGAGCATGCCATCTCTGTCATCCCTAGGGAGCTCTGAATTCTAGGAAAACTTTTAGAAGTGACCATGTAGTGTCATTAAAGATAAGTCAGCAGCAGACAATTCTTGAAAATTTACAATAAAAATAATGCAAAAAGCAACACTGATATTATCAATTACATCTTCATTACAGCTGAAAATAATTTTCCTGCCATTGGTATATATACTTTCATCTTTTGCAGTGAAGATAATTCTGCAGGCTTCAGTTCACAAGCTTTGATGCCTTCAGCATTCAGATATATGGCTGCATGGAGTGAAGAGTTACTGAAAAAATATAACCACCACCAAGTGAAAAATACATCATCTTCCACCTAATGTATCTGAGGATTTCAATGCTGGTAAATTTAAAAGCAGAGAGCAGGACAAAAGTTACCAGAATTCTAAGGAGATCTGAATGAATGTGATTGGTAAGAGAAATTAATTTTGTCTTGCCACACAGTTTTGTACTGCAGCAAGAGGTTAGTAGAGTTCATATTTCATCATCATTGAAATGACTAAGAGCTACTCAGGTTCACTTGCTTAGCACTGACATCTGTCATTACAGTTTATTTCTTTCTGAAGCAGCACATACTGGCCACTGTCAGCAGACCTCCCAGATGGGATTACCCAATGACCCGTCTCAGCATAGCAAATTAGGTATTCCTGTGTGCTATGAAAATGGGAGACAAGTTCAATAGCAATGTCACAACCCTGTTTCACTGCCAGCATGGATGCAAGCTGCTAGAAGCATGCACATCTACAACACAACATAATTTAAGCTTTTCATTGAGGAGGGTGAAAGGAAGCACTGCTTCCCAGGAGAGATACTCAGAAGAAGGAAAAAAATCTATGCATGCTCTGCACTAGTTCTCCATTTTATACAGCTTTGTGATTTAGGGAGTGCCTTTTAAATTACCAGTCATCTATTTAGTTCAAGACCTATTCATATAGTATAATATTCACCTTTAAAGAGATCTACATGCATATGGTTGATGCTCAGACATTGAAAGCATGTGCAGGGGAAAGCCTTGTGCTTGCTTTCTACATTAGTGCAAATTAACCCACCATCTTCCAATCCCTGCATATGTGAAGGAGAATATTAATGAAGGGAACCTTTGCAACAAAGGATTTCATAGTCAGGTGAGTTAATAGTTGGCAAAACAACAGCATCTAAAGGGGAAGGCAGACAAACACATAACCCAGCAAATGCCGTTAAAGTGGGTGTGTGCACTAAAGAAACATGTAGTAACAAGGGATGAAGAAAGCTATACAACATTCATCCTACATCCAAAGAGGAACTCCACCCACTGGCAGCATAACCCGAGTGTTGACATGAGGAGAGAGCTGCCCATCACAAATCAATCTGAAAGGAATTGCTCTAATCACAGTTATCCACTAGGAACCTCCAGATCGTCACGGTCATTTTTGCTGAAAATATTACATCAACAATCAGAACACCTAAATCACTACACCAGTCATTACATCAGTATAACTACAAAGGAGAAAGAATAAATCATCCCTTCACACAAAGACCTGGCATGTAATTTTTCCTACAGAGGAGCGTGATCAGAAGACGGGAAGCACAAACCGGTCTTTCCGGAAGGTTCAGATAGCTCTGCTGACAACCAAACCTGTGTTTTGATTTCATCCCCTTCCCCAGATGATTGTCACTGAAGACCTTTACTTAAACCTTCATAGTCATATCCTTACTTCTTACATCTTCAATGCTTGAAATTTTCTCTCATTCTTAGAAGAGGTAGTACAGGGTAAATTGAAAAAGCAGAAATAACTAAAATGGTAGAAAACAATGAAAATATTCTATGCTTTTTGGTAGAAAATACCTTTCCAGCCCAGATTTCACTGGGTAATAAGCTAAGTAGCTCTGTCCATAGCTGTAGGAATCAAGAAGTATCAACTGAAGCAGTATCTACAAATCCTAGAAAGCCTCATTTCTAATCTCTTTGCTTGCTCTGCATGTTGCAACTTGCCCACAATGCATACAGGAGGACATGGTGTAGCATTATTAGCAGGTCCAAATTTAAAAGGCAGAGAGAAAGCTCTAAATGGAGAGCTCATTTCCAGTAGTACTTGTTTATAGAATAAGCATCATAATAACTGTTTGAAATTAGAATAACAAAGTATTCACTTAAATTATCGGGTAGCTATTGCAGCTGAAAAGCAGGAGAACCACAATTAAACAAATAAAAAGCTTTGGAGACTATTCCTTGAAGTGGTCACCTTCCAAGGTTTTTGTTACCAGCATTGCAAATCTGCTGCTCTTCTCACAGCTACAGGGATGGATTTTGGTCCTTCCTGTACCAAAGCCAGACTAATACCTGCTTTCACTGTGACTGTGTTAGCATATTACAAACAGGCAGTGGAAACTATCCAATATATGGTTTGGAATACAGAAGAGAATAGAAGGTTGAGAAATCTCCAGTGTAATTTACTGCCCAATAAATGCAGTGATTCGCCACAGTAATTTCCTGCAGCAGTCCAAATTCTCACACCTCTACAAGTGTTGAGTAGTTCCTTAAATGATGCTTCATCCTACTGGATTGAATAGAACTATTTACAGAGTAACACACTATTTTGTGTCACTAAGTAACTGGTCCCTGGCTCCAGCTTATCCCTAGTCTCATAAAATCAAGGAGGCAAAGTGGATGAAACAAAAGGAAAACATTTACCAAAGCAGAGCAGACTGTATCCTTTGTTAAAAATAGATACTCTCTGTGTCTGTCTCCATGTCAGAAAGGTAAATAACCTTTTAACTTCTGAAATATCCTTTAAAAAACCCACTTCCCTTAAGCAAATTTGTTGCAATCTGTGAGAGAAGTAACTGGAATACTGTTTCACTACATGTCCTGAATTCCTGAACACGACATTCAAAGCCCTGTGGATTTCTCCAGAGTAAGAGAGAACTTCTTTGCCCTTGTTAGTTGGGCAGTTGTGCAGAGATGTGCATGCATTAGCCATCCCTCTCCCCTATGGATTCATTTTTTGGGGGTCCAAATGCAGTAATATTACTAGGTAATAAGATCTGTGGGGCAAGAAGCCAAGTAATAGCCTTCCCAGAGCTACTGCAATCCACATTGGCTCCTAATTTGCCACTTGGTTTACAAGTATCAAATCTCCTGGCTTCCATCAATACCTAAATATTCTTTCAACATCCCTTAGACTGGAGTTATAACACACAGCACAGAGAAAAAAGGAGACAGAGGATCATACAGTTCTGTAGGGAGTATTATTCAGTTTGAACTAAAACACATACATACCATGATTCTTTTAACTTGATCCAGGAACTCTGTCTGCTTTCTGCTCAGCCTGGTATATGAAATGATTTTACTTGGGAGTAAAGCTTTAATGCTTTCCAAGACACAGATACAGGAGCTTCTGCATTTGATAATCATTTAGATTTTTACTAAACTAGATACCTTAAAGAAATATCTGCTTATTCAGTTGAAATGGCATAGCCTTCAAGTAGAAATATACAGAGTGAAATACATTTTCCAGTGACATAGGAATGTCATTTAAGTCTTGTAATGAAGTGTCCTTGTGACAAGGAAATAGATCTTCCTATAAGAACATGACTCATCAAAATAGATTCTTAACCCTACTGAGCTTTAAGAGCTGCACCTGTCACAATATTTAAGAATCTTTCTTTGATAAAAAACTAGAAAACTCAAATCCCAACACAAAGAGAAACAATATTGTCCTCACTGGAGCACAAAGCTTTGTATCTGTGAAGAGAGAGAAGCACTATGTAGATTGTAGGGACTGTCCTTCTTTAGATGGAATCTCATGTTTAAGGGAAGAGGAAGACTTTTCTTCCTAACACCTGTGAACAAGCAATCCTCTTACACAGCCTTTGAAAATCCACTCTGTTTTCTAGGAAAGAATTTACAAAACATTTACTTCAGGATCAGTTACTTTCTGGCACAACCCTGTCAACCACTTCAATTAACTCAGAGGTACCTTTTTCCTACTCATATCATTTGCAGTAAATCAGTCAGAGTTTAATTTTTCTTTTAACATCCAAGGAAAAAAAAATTTCAACTAATACTCAATCTTTTCTTGGGAAAAGTAATTTCTTCATCAGCTGCTGCTGCAGATTGTTAGGAAAGAGGGTGGGGCCTTCCCAGGCTGACGTCCTTCAAGCCATACCTGAGTATAAAGTACAAGGGAGAATTGCAGCCAAGAAACTCTCAAAAGACATTTCGAGTGCCTGCTGGGATTCCAAGGCTGGCTTTATTCTGGAACTGCAATAACTTGCTCCTAAAAAGAGAAGAGGGAAGTAGGACCCAGCTCATAGTGGCTAATTGCACTGGAGAATTAAATACAATTACCATGTTCTCACTGTGAAACTAAATTGACTTTTTTTTTTTTTTTTAAGACAGCTGAATAAGCTTTTTCCTCCACTTTTGGTTTTCAGCTTTTTTGTTTGTTTGTGATTTTTTGTTGTTGTCTTACACACACAGTGATAATGTTGCAAACAGCCTGCATTAGTCCTGAACTACTGGTCAATCAAAACATCAGTGAAAATGACATTTGTGGCTACAGTCCAGGCCAGGGATCTCCACTGCCTGGAGAAACTGCCAGTCCCAAAAGCTATTTTCAACAGAGCCCATCGTTGCCAGACTCTGGATTAACTGAATTCAATGTTGCAAGTACCAAGATCTACCCTCCTTCTTCACATAAACTTCAAGAGATGTCTGCTCCCTCTGGTAAGAACAAGTCTTTATTTACACTTACTCTTTTGTGCAATGCTACTGTGCTGCTTTTGCAAAGTTATAAACACCACTGACTTGAACTCCTTTCGTGCTAGCTGAAAGGTATACTATTAAGCTTCTGTGGCAATATCAAACATGTATGGCCCACTCTCCCATTTAAATTTTCTTTTTGATTTGTTGTGGTCTGCTCCTGAAGGCAGAAATTACTCTGTTCTGGAAAGGATGTTCCATATTCCATCATTTCTCTCTAACATTTTGGCTGCTCATGTAAATGCTGAAGTGCAAGTTTGGCTCTGAATCTAGCCACAATGTCATAGAAATGACCTTCTAAGGTACTAACATTACAAAGTCATATTAGAGTTTTTAGTTGTTTTTGCTGACTTCTCGGTTTCAAGGATACATCTGAGCATGTAATCTGACTCACCATATAGTATTTGAGTGTATGTAACACATCTTAAAGTATCAGCAGATTTGGGCTTTTTATATAAAGTTTGAAATGCCTTTAAAATACTCTACAAAGAATAAATAATTCATTGTTAAAACACCAATCTAGAAAAAGGAATTATTCCCATTTCTAGAGGAGCCCGAGAAATAAACTATGTATTTTGAGGTCCCAATGTTTCAATTATTCAGTGATAGGTTAAACATTCAGAAATGCCAAAAATCTTAGCACAAAACAACAATTCAATATACATTTGAAATGTACCATTTGCTACTTGACATTCAACACTCTCTTCCTAAAGGGAGTCTCATTCCTAAAGGGTCAGTCTCATTGCCTAGAGCAGCAAAGAGAAACAATATCACCCAACTAGAAACCACATCTTGTGTGTCTGGCTTCCACACCTTTATCATCTACCCTGAGACATCCCCCAGAGTTCCTACACTTCTCCTTCACAGGTTTATTTAACCAGACACTAGCAGCTGCTACAGATCACAGAGACTTTGGTCAAGGAGGAATATTGGTACAGGCACTTTACATTTGACTTAACACCAGCTGATCCTTCAGTAGGAACTGCTTGTCCAAGCTGCATCCCCCTTTTTCATGTTATCCCAATGTGTTGTTTAATCATAAGCATGTTTCAATCACAAGCATTGTTTTCATTCCTCATACCATGAGCTGCACTAGAAAGAGATGCTTCCCTCTGCTGCAGGGAAGCATTGCTGCTGGGTGAGTTCTTATTCTCAGTAGCCCACACTCCGACTCCCAACACTCAGGCTTCTTTAGTGGCTTTCTATACAGTGTATTTTATGTGCTAACCAGTTGGGGAGATTGAGAACTAATGCAATAAATCTATCCTTATAACAGCAGCAGCTTTTACTGAATGCATTCTATATGAAGATGGTTATACTCGAGGGGGGGGGTGTGGATGTTGGAACACAGTGTTATACATTTTGTATTTCAAAAACAATGCATTTAAGCTCCTAATTTGGGCAAGTCTTTCAAGTTTGGGGATTCAAGTTCACTCTTGTAGAAAAGCTAAAACAAACAATTGCAGAGCAGCTTGTTTTGATGAAGACAAATTTGTTAGGACAGATATATATATATTTGAGAATATATAAAACTATTTTGCTTTACTACAGAACATCATTGTTTCCCTTTGAATCACACCATACAGACTTCCAAGAGTACCATCACTATCTAATGTCTGAATCAATTTTGTTCCTTATTGTTGTACTATCAATACACAAAGCCACAAGACAGAGTTACTGCTACAGATAAAAATTACAACATGTTTAGAGGGGCAGCAATTTAAACAGTGCTGACATATTCCCTGAAAGCAGTTGTGTGCTCTCACTGTATACTCAGCATGGCACCCCAGAGCTTAAGGGCCTGCAGAAAAACTGCCCAAAAAAGGGCAGCAAAAGGCCAAGTCTCAAGATAGTACATTTATTTCTGCACCACTGGAAGCTCAAACAGAAACACCCAACTGCTTTTCCTTCTTTTTCCTAATCATCCATCTGAATTCCCTTCTGCACTGCTACTCTGCCCTTCTTTCCTTTCCAACTTTAGTGGCACATTTACACTTGGGAAGGTCTCATCTCTCTTTAATTACACCTAAAACCGTCCCTGCACACTGAAGTTTGACAATGCCCTTCATATGGTGATTTGCAGGTTAACTCAGCTGTCTGCTAATGCACTCAGACTGATGATCCCACAGCTAGCTCAGAGGTTTGGTTTTGTTACTGTTTCTTAAGGGAAGATTTCCCTTAGTGATGTCTCAGTCTGATGTAGCAATGCATTTTTAAGTAGGAAGGAGGCCAGATCTAAGGAACATGTAGGGTGATGTGGAACTTTTCTTCAACTGATGAACTTCATTATCACAGGCTACCTCTCAGGGTGACCTCATCCTCCCACTATGCCATAACAACTCAGAAAATTACCTTAAGCATGATGTTATGACTTTTCCAGACTCTGGACTTAGCTCTGATCGCCCTCAGAAGCGCTACATGGGTGTGAGGGTAAAGATGCCAGTACGGGAATTACTGAGAAAAATTCGGCTTTCCAAAGGCCTGGATTCAGCTCACAGCAAGGTGAGGACTGTTGTGAAGTTCAGAAAGGTTGCTCCCAGATGCACAGCATCACGTTGCATGCACATTACACTCCCACTCTGAGAGTGTTCTGGAGAAGTTACACCTACAGCTGCTGCCTCTGCCATGCACCAAATTAATACTGTTGATGAGGTGGAGAACATACCAAATTTTAAACAGACTGAGGACCTGTGCTGGGAATATTTCTAAACCAACAATAGCAAGAACCCATTTGTGCCTTGAATACTTGATGTCATGCTATCAAGACAAAGATGGCCTGGTTTATGAACAACCTGCCAAAAAAAAAAGCCCAAGCAGCTGTTGGGCTCCCAGATAGCTGGTGTGCTGGATCACTCTTTGCAAAGCTGCCATGAATTGCCCCCTCTCACTGAAATTTATTCACCTGCCATCTCTGCTATGGGAACTACACAGCACAGGAGAGTTTACTTTGTTAGTATTGCAATATTTTCACTGTTCCATCTTCTGTTATGTGCAAGTATCTCAATGCAAACTGGGTATTTTTGTCTCCCCAGGAAACCTCATTAACGAAGATGGTAACCAAAGACTCCTCAGGAAAAACAGGTTAGGAAACTCCTCTTTTGGTATCAGAGACTCCTTTTCTAGTAGGATCATCACTGTTTGGTACCCAAAGAGCTGGACCACTTCTCTGCTATGGTCAGTGACCCACACTGTCTCTTAGCTCCCTTAAATTACAGGAGCAGGCCAGCTGTGCATCACCACCATGTATGTATTATCTGTTAGCTGGGGCTAAATTTCTGATCAGATTACCTTCTGCCTCTCCCCAGACTCAAAATAGCTTATTTCTTCCTTTCCAGCAGAAAAGAGAAGAGTTCACCCTTATACAGAGAAACAGCTTAGACAGGTATGCATAAAATCCTCAACTCTGTGCTGCCAGCCTCCTCGGGCATGTTTCATGTTATATCACTGAGGAAGAACAGGACACTTCATGTCTGATTTCCCTCACCCTTTTTCTGCCCTCCCCATTTTTGTTGCTATTTCAGAGCAAGCAGAGCATTGGGCAAACGCTAAAGGGCTTAGAGGACCTCGATATCCTGGTGGAGGTACTGCAGGAAGATTTGAACAAAAGCCGGTTGAAGAAGGAATCTCTGCATTCTGTGCCAGATGGATTTTGGCAGGGCTTCTCCACAGGTCTGCAAGCCTCTTGGTGGGAAACTAGAGGAAACAAGCAGGCAGCTCTTGGCCTCCAGGAAAGGTGCCACAGCCTAAACAAGTTGTGTTCATACTGTTGTTTTAAAGATTTTAACTCGGTGTTACGGACAGACACAGAAACTCCTCTCCATGATGATCAGAATAACATGCAAGAGTCCAGCTCACCAGGAACATTCTCAAGGACAAGCAAGAGAGAAAGCAACTGGTGGATACAGGATACCTGTGCAAGCAGCCAAAAAGATTTCCCAGCACATTCCTCACAGGACGCATCTCCACGCTTGAATCTTACATCAGGAGGCTGTTCAGAGGTGCTTCTGGAAGCTAAATCAGGCTCTACAGACACTGAGGGACATTTGAAGTCAGACCCAGTTTCTTTCACAGAGCAGGATCTCTCTGCCATCTCTTTCTTCCAGTTCCAGCTACACAGGGAAAAAAGTTTACTGAGAAATATCCCAGCAGACAGATTGCTGGCACCTGATGAAAATGGCAACAGGTCTCAATTTAACTCCTCTAACATTTATTTTATTTATATTTAGCTATATTGACTTATTTTCTGGGGTATCACTTGGCACAAGCTTTGATTTAATTTCAACTGCTAATTTTGGGCACACATGTATCAAAGAATGCATTGGTCAATGGAAAGCTGAAACTTGCCTCAGTACACAAAGTTTTGGGCAGATAGTAAAGCTAGAAAGACACTGTATTTGCAGTAGTTTTGCCAGACTACAACTGGCCTGAGGACAAATTGAGTGTTAACAACATTAAAGACTTAGTTATGAATGTAAATGTTCATTAGGAAATTGAAATCAAGCATAACAAGTAACACAGAGTTCTACTGAATGGTAAACAATATTAGTTACTTCGTCACCCCCACCCCCCCAAAAAAAAAGAGAACAGAAACAAGATGAGATTTGTTCAGATGTCTTCAAGACATCTTCATGCTACAAGACAAGGGGAAAATAAAATAGCAAATAAAATCAATTCCTGCATTAACTTTTCCTCTTGTAGAAAAGTAAGATGTCCAAATTTACAAGGCGAAAAAGAGTCTTTTTTAGGATGAAATTAATGGAAAACACTTCTACAATTTTAGTAGTGCAGCAAGACTAAGTACATGAACAAAATTGAACTCTCCTCCTCGTAAGGGCTGAATTACAGTTTGGAAACATTTATTTTAAGTGCAGTAGGAGGGTTCCTTTGTCTGGATTTTTAGGTATCTTAAAGTCTTTTCCTCATTCTGAAAGATGCTCTCAAAAAAGGAGGAGTAAATAGTGATTGTTAGTAAAAAGGAGTCATGGAGTATAGCTCCTGGAAAGGAATGGCAAAACATGAAGAAGGAAGGACCAAGAAATCCTGGTGGACACAACCAATCAAGCAAAGCTGCAAAATCACTAACTCAATTATTCATATTTAGAGGCTAAATAAATTAAATTCTTTAATGTCCCAAGATGGTAACATTTACAAACAATAACATTTCATGCCTTAAAACACATTCTTACTTTTGATATTTTAACCACTGCATTGTTTTAATTGTTAAAATGTGTGTTCTATTCCAGGCTGCTGCACAAGGCTGTTGCTCAGGGAAGAAGAGCTCTGACATATGCACTTGCAGAGAGATTTGCATCCTTAAATAAGATTGATGAGAAGGATGCAGAGAAACGGGTAGGATGCTAACTTGCCAAGAGTAGGGTAACTTTCTATCACATGTACACGTCTTTCAAACCCCAGTAAAGCACCAAGCATCCTTTTGGACAAGGTGTGGCTACTGTCATTTCAAAGAGGGGAAAACAGAACCATGAGGAAGTGATCTGCATAGAGCAAGTATTAGCACAACTGAGAACAGAACTGAGTCCCAACACCCCTCCTTATTCTCTGACAAGCATTGTTGCTCTAAAACTGGTTTTGCCTTTCACAATGAGTTTCTCCCATTTTTCTCTTCCCAGACTGCATTACATCTTGCTGCAGAAAAGAACCAACATCTGATGGTGAGCGACCTGATATCCCTAGGAGCTAATGTCAATGAACAGGACAGTTCTGGAAAAACTCCCCTCCATCTGTGTGCAGAGAATGGGTATCTGAGAGTTTTAGAGGTAAGTCTGTCATTTATGTTGTACACAGACATGGGCAAAGCTAAAGCCAAGGCAGCAGATACATATTAAGGTCCCTTCCAACCCAAACCAACCTATGATTCTCCTAAGAGAGACAAGGGTTTTCCATACCCCAAAATTAGCTTTGGTTTTATGTGGTTAGAGGTGGACTTGGGTGAGCAGGGTGGTTTTGGTCAGTGACAAATGTCAGAACTCATTCCAGCCTTCTTTGTTTCAGGTTTTGAAAAATTGCAAAAACAATGGCATGTGTGTGGAAGTGAATCTGACTGACCATTATGGTAAGAGCTTAACCATATAGAAGAGAGGGAGAGGCTCTTCAGTAGGGCCTGTTGTGACAGGACAAGGGGTGATGGTTTCAAAATAGAGGGAGGGAGCTTTAGATTGGATATTAGGAAAAAGTTCTTTCCTGTGAGAGTGGTGGAGCACTGGAACAGGTTGCCCAGGGAGGTGGTGGATGCCCCTGGATCCCTGGAGACGTTCAAGGCCAGGTTGGATGAGGCCCTGAGCAAGCTGATCTAGTTGGGGGGGTCCCTGCTTCTTGCAGGGGGTTGGACTAGATGACCTCTGGGAGTCCCTTCCAACTCTAATCATTCTATGATTCTATGATAGAAGCTTAGCACAGACTTGGATAGTCTAAACTCCAGATTTTATCCAGGTCAAAGAACATTCAGTTTCACGCTTCAAACTAAGAAGTCCAGGAGGAGAACCAATCTGTTTTAATAGGTTACCCCCCTATGATTATCATGGCTTAGACCAGTGATGTGTTCAAGCAGTGCCATTGTTAACTCCTCTGTGGTCTGTTCTGTTCAGGTCTAACACCACTACACAGTGCTGCTCTTGCCCACACTGTCTTGCTTACGGAGTCTCAACAAGCTGACATCCACACCGACAAGGGAAGGTTCCTCAGACTACGCAAAGATCAAATTCTCGAGGGAATTAACTGCTTGCTACAAATGGGAGGAAAGCCTGAGTTGCAGGTGAGGACCAGCAGCAGGCTGCTTACTGTGGCCTTAAGTGTCTTAATCTTTTACAATCACAAGTTTCAATGTCATTTGCAGGTGCTAAATTCATGTCAAATTACCACCACCTATTTAAAAATTGAGGAGAACACAGAACTCATGGGCTTGCTTCAGACTCATAAACATAATGGACAGAACATTCTTCAAGAGGTAACTATCTATAGCTGCTTTTACACAGGCTCTAATGTTGGCAAGAAACTAAATGTACTAATGCAAGCTACACTATCTCATATACCATTGTACAGCAAATGATGCTTCCAGCCTTGCCCTAGTTTGCATAGGGAAGAAAATTGCCTTTTAAATGGTAAAGCAGTGTAGGAGCTCTTACCACACTTATACTGGCCCCATCCCAGCTCCAGATGTTGCTATATTTGTTATAATTAAGAGCAGTCCAGTTGTGTGCAAGTGCTGCCAACAAGCTGCCCACATCTGTCCCCAACCCAAACTCCTCCTAGCCACAGTGCTTTCATTTCCAATGTTTTACAGCACACCAAGCCTGCAGAGGTGTCTCAGAAGCAACACCACAAAATTCTTCCTTTGCTGATAAAGGGATGCTACTGGCCCAGGGATTACCACTATACTCAGTTACCTTCAGTAGCTTCTTAAAAGAGGAGGAGATGATTTTCTCTGCCCCTTAGCACATGTTTAACACCAAACCCACCCCAAACCTGCATCACTGGGCCAAACTATAGCCAGACTATCCAGGGTTTATCAGCAACTCCTGCTAATTTTTTGGTGCAGGAAGCAAGGCACCAACACTGAAAAGCAGAAGCTGGAGTGATTAATACAGGACTAAGTTTCTAGAATGAAATTGTGCTCTATTGAATTAACGCAGTACCTGCTAGAGATTACAGTGTTCTAGTCCATTATTAACCAAATATTCAGTGTTTAAAAGTTACAGCACTGTTACCTTTTTTAGGGTCTTAAAAAAAAAAGAGAAATAAGAGTTCCCATCAGTGTATGTTTACAGAAACCTACAATATTTCAATTACAAATACAGACTTAAAGCCACATTTCAAGTCATTCAGGAACCTGTCCTAACAGTTATGCTCTGAAGACATAAAACACAGTAGAAAAAAAAAATAAAAATCTCACCATTACTGACTGAATTGTTAAACATACCACCCTCTCCCATCTTATGGCAAGGGGAAGAATCTAGGCTTTGCATGTCAAAACCAGTTTAAGCTCTTGGCACAAAGTCTGCATCACTGTTTATGCTGGAAATTTACTGTTCGGTTTCTTCATCTGTATAGAGTTACAGTTTGCTGGATGGTCCAAGAAGAATGCCAGATCCCTTGTCACCAGATAACTTCTCTGAACATTTTTCCATGTAATCTTCAGATCTCTGACATCACCCTTAAAGGTATTTCGTGGTAGGAATTGATTTTACCTAGTCAGGACCATGGTAACAACTGTAACACAGCACCTTCTCTGCCATGATATATCACAAATAACCAGTTCATGTGGAACTGATGGAAAAAGACTTTACATTAACTTCAGAGGTCTGCACAGAATTTCTTTTGCTTGCAAAGCCCCTTACTTGTACAACACCAAGTAGAAAATAGAGCAACAAATATATGACATTAGAAGGAGCACATAACATGTAGATCAAGCTGAATATTTGTTCATTTATTGCCTTGCAGGGAAATGCTGATAAGACTCACAATCTGCATCTCACTGTCTGCTTGCTACAACTGCTGCTGAAGAATAGACAGTAAAACTCTTCAAATGTATTATAGCCTCAACTGACTGTTGAAAATGACTCCTCAGTACCCACAATTGAAGAGTAAACTAATAAATGGGGGAAATCTCCACGCCAGGTTTCAACAGTATTATGCATTCAGTATTTATATGATCTAGTAAATTAATAAGTCCTAATTTTCTCACCAGGCTGAGCACTTGTACTTCACTTTGGAAACCCGTTCAAGCTGTAGCTGTTCTACATTCAGAAGCTCTGGCCATTTTTATACAGATGCCTCATTTAAAAAACAAGAGCAAACAAACACCAATAAAACACTGCTCAAAATAACAAAAACTATAGCCCAAACTCAACATTTAGGTGTGCTGAAGAATCTTAAGCAACATACAGTTTTAACCATGAGTTATGGGAACTCAGAAACTCATGGGCTGTATTTAATACTTTCTGCAGTCTGGCTCTGAACTCATCCAAGGCTGTAGCTGCCACACTTTAACACAGTCCTATCAAAAAAAGAAATTCCTATAAAACAAAACATACCCACACACTGTTACTGAGAAAGTTTTATCAACAAAAATCAAGCTCACTATTTATGCAATCAGAATTTTACACTAATAATGAAATGCAGGTAAGGTCTGGGAAAGCAGGTCTTTTGAATCATTTTCAGTGATTGAACAGAGAAATACACCTCTATAACATTTCACTGTATCACAGCAGTTCCAAAAGATAATTTTTTATACTAAGCAATGTTGCAATTTAGAAGGATACCAAGGAGCTTATCCTCTGCTGCCAGATACACAAGCATTCAGAATGCCAATACATACTCTCTTCCCAGACTTCTTATGCTTTTATTTTCACTTCTGATTGTGAATTAGCTGGTTTCTATGAAACTTCTCTGTTTGCTACATATGGAGCAATCTACATTTACATAACCTACAAAATGACTGATCCAGCAATCAACTCACACACATACCTCCCGTTGAAGTAAATGGGAGATTTTTCACGAGTAACCATTGCAGGATCCAGTATTAAGTACTCAGCATGTTTGGGGAATATTTTTTTAATGATTCCTTTGCATTTTCCTCTTGTAAAAGGGTTGCATCCCTCCTAATGGATATCCTTAAGTGTTAAGCTCCAAGAGCTATGTTGCACAATGTGAATTTTTATTGAAAAATGTTAGTGTTTAAGTTAATGCCACTGGGATTGGGGTCATATCCTAGATTTCTTATGTCCTGAACAGTTAAATAGTACTTCTCTCTATTTTCTCTAGTCTGATCGAGACATGATTTTTCAAAACTCTTAAGCATTTTACAGGGAAAAAACCTTCAAAGCTGTTCACATGGAGAGCTGCATAACACCACAGAATATTCTGTATGAATGGCTTTAAGCTGAAGGAGGGTAGATTCAGATTAGAGACAAGGAAAAACTATTCTTCCCTGTGAGGGTGGGAAGACCCTGGAACAGGTTGCCCAGAGAAGCTGTGGCTGCCTGTGGATCCCTGGCAGAGTTCAAGGCCAGGTTGGATGGGGCTTTGGTCACCCTGGGTTGGTGGGGGAGGCAGGGGAGGGTGGAATTAAGTGGGTTTTAAGGTCCCTCCCAACCCAAACCACTCCATGACTCTATTCATCAACCTTATTTGATCGGTGTCCCTCACATTTTAACCCTGTGAAGTCTTTCCTTGTTTCCTTTTTGTCACAGTTTTTACTTTGAAATATTTCCCTCTCTGTTGATTCCCTGCCCTCAGCAACACCATTCATTCCTCTGTCATGTTTGCATTTTAGCTCACATCCAGGGTCACACAATTTTTTATTAATTTGAAGTGAATTATTAAGAATCTCTAGAAGCTCCCATTCATGCAATGTAATTATCAGATCCAACACCGAGTGAAATTAAGACTCCTTTTCTTCAGTGAGATCTGATCAAGAAATTCTGCATCACACAGAACCAAGAATGAAGCAGTATGATAAACACAAATGCATCAATAAATATTCTCAGTGAAGATTAATTGCCTAGAGGATGTCTTAAAAAAAGTGTAGAAAACTATTGTATACAACCTTATAATCAAGTTATAAATAAGTCACATGGAAACATTCCAAGTGAAAGGACAGGAACCTTAAGCTATCAGCATGTATCATAATAATATCCTCTAATCTGAACTAGCTTGTAAAGTATATTCTACAACAGTTACATATTCATTGCATTGACATTAGTAGGTATGCTTTACATAGTTTTATTGTTCTTTCCTGTCAATAAACATATTATTTCATGCACTATGTACCTTATTGATTTTTATGTTCTGGTATAACCACACTACAGTCACAACAGAAGGGACAAAGAAGGCAAATTAAGCAGACAACTATGTAAGGGTTTTGTTTGTTTTTCTTTGTTTCTTTAAAGATTACATTGGTGCCTGTGCAGAGGCATCAGCATTGCCACAGAGTGGGGCATAAGGTGATTTCTTTTTTAAAAAGATAATTAAAACCCTCACAACCATCCTGTTCAAGGCCCATTCATTAAGCCACTACATCAAACTGGAAGCCAGGCAACTAATCTTTCTAATGAGCTATCAAACTATTCATCAATATCTTTTCAGAACTAAAAGAATTGTCTACAACTGATCTCAAAGTAGAAAAATTTACATCTGTAGATGTAAGATTAAGTAATTCAAGTGTTTGCTGAAAAAGCTGTATCTTTTTAACCATTCACTGTGGTTAAGTGCAACAAACTATACCAAAAATTAACAGAGTGCTTTGAATAGGAGTTACCCTCCATAAAAGTAACTTGTATTTTTTTCTTTTTCTCAGCAAAGAGATCTGATAGCATTTAAATAGAGTCTTTGCAGGTACTCCTAGTGTGATTGCTACACAGAGCAAACCAGGTCTTTACTGACAATTGCTCTCAACACCAGGGCTGAAACAAAGAAAAAAAAAGAATATAAACTAAAAAGTAAAACAAGTGAGTTCTGGGGAGAGGTTTATTTAACACAGTATAAGGCAAACAATTCAGGCAGGGCAGCACTGCCACTAACTCCAGCCTGTACCTAGAGTACTAGATAGACATAGTGACCTTGATGGTTGATACCGAAAGGTTGTGTGTCCATTGTGGTCACAAAAAGAAATCCTCCCCTGGCAAGACTCCTCCTCAAACCTTGTCACTAATTCAGGACTGTCTCAAAGACTAGGATAGCATTTCCTGAATTCATTAGCTTTACTTCCTTCAGCCCCACACACTACCAGCATGCCCACAGATGCCTTTACAGAGTTGCAGCTCAAATCTGCACAGTTAGTCATAGTACAGGATCTTAACAGAATATTTTAGAATATTCAGAATTAGATCAATAGCTTCACCTGTGACAGTTTTTAAAGTGAAGGTTTAAAAATGTACACATGAACACCAATCTACTGTTCTACAAGTACTCCTGTGTTCCTGTGAAAAATAAACAGATCAGAACCAGTGCTTTCAACAGGTCTCAGAGATGTTCCTGACCAGGAAAAAAAGAAACTCACGAGACAGCAGTTGCATATTTGTAATGACTTGAGAAAAGCCTTAACAAGGATGGGTGCTTTACTTCCTTGGCAATGCTCTCTGATGGACACAGCAAGTTGCAATGCCACAGACCCCATACATAAAGTGAATAACTGCAAGTGTGGTCTTTTATGGATGCAGAGAATCCTAAGGTATTCACACCAGCCTTTCCAGCCTCTCCTCTTAAATCTTCCCCTTTAGAGTTGGGTAAAAAAGAACTAACTGTGCCAGAGCTCTAAACACTAAAGCTACCCAGAAGACAAGTTGCAAGTCACAGCAAGGAGGTAACATACACCTTTGTTAAAACAGCCAGAGGCAAGGCAACATGAACTCTATCCTAGGTGTTACCTCACTAAGATTCTGGCTACAGAATAGATCTTTCTCCATAAAACCGACATCTTAAGGTTCCAGAGGGAAACAGGGCACCGCTGCAGATGCTTGGATGCTACTACTGTAGCCACAAGCACAGCAAGTCCTGAGAACAAAAACCTTCAGTACCAAGTCACTGAGTTCTACTGAACATTTCTGGTACACATATGGATTGCCACTATCTTTCAGAAATTAACAGTAACAAAAACACATTGTGGAGCCTACTATCTATGAAATACACAGACAGTAACATCATTTCCACCTAGCTGCTGATCTGTACCTATGAAACACATAATTAACTGCAGATGTGACAAATGGCATTGCAAAAGATGAAATACCTTCCCTAATCTCTTGAAGGATTAACAAGAAACTGCATGGCAGACAGGTGGAAGCTCTTCTAGGTATTACATAAAATGAAATAGTATGAACAACCAAAAGCAGAGCAATTCAGGCCTATATTTTCAGTGGCATAAAATTCTACAGGCAGCAGGAGACCAGTAACTCCAGGAGGCATCTTAAGCAAACAGCTCCTCTGGGACCTGCTTTCAGTAGTCAATAATGGCAGAAATGCTCCAGTATGCTCCTTTCTGCCACATGGAACAACAGGAACCAAAGTCTTTTTGGCAGAAAGGTATCCCTATCTGGAGGGATCTGACTGCTTTCTGACCCTATCACCCTGCCTGGTACCAGACCAAGACTGACCACAGCAGATCAGCCTCCTGTTTTTATTTTGTCCTCCAAAACATGTTCTTCGAATCAAATCCACAGTTATTGTATCAAAGACTCTCCAAGGCTGACAGATTTTGCTCAAACAAGCTATCATGTCCTAGGATCCATAAAACTTAGGGGAGAAGTATGTATGAACTATTGCTCACTGTATCATAGAACAATGCCGTGACTGCAAGTAAAAAGCATACAAGAAAATAAATTACAGCAGGAAAAAAATCCTTCCAACATGAACAAAACTAATTCAATCTTTTTAGATGAGGAGCCAAGAAGAATCCAGGGGAGACTGGACACTGCAGAGAACCCACCACAGCCCTTGGAGAATATAGATCAACATCTGCCCTTCAGGAGGAAACACTGGTGTTTCCCCTACACCATTCCACACGCCGTTTCCCATAACCCTGCATCTCTCCACGTGACGACAACCAGGCGGAATTGCAAGCAGAGGAGCCAAGTTCCTGAGCCAAGCAAGAGGGAGAGGCAGAGCTCTTGGCTGATTCAGATTCTTCTACAACTGTCTCACCCATCAAGTTTTATTTTTCCTGCTTTCTTTGTGGCTAGAGAAACTTGGAAGAGAAATGATTCGGTTTAAAGTAGCACATGTTTCTGCAGCGGTGCTGAACAGGACAAATGAAATTACATTTAGAGAAGGGGGTCCCACTAACTGAAAGCCTGAGTGTTTCAAGGACTCTGAGGAGGGAACATGGGGGGAGAGGTAAGAGGAGGGAAGAGTTCAGGGCACTGTCTCCAGCTCAACTTGGACAGCAGATCTCTCAGGCTGTGGCAATCATTATGACCAGACTGCCCCAGCCACCTACAAGCTAGGAGCTGCAGTTCAATGCATGCTGCATGCTCCACCAGTCTGTTTACCCACAGGCTTCACTTGTCAAGCAGCATCTGAAGGTTGCAGCATCAGCTCAGAAGTCCCTTTTGCAAGTCTACAGTGGGCCAGAGTTTCAGGCACCCCTACTTGGTGTAGTTACTTAAACCAAACTGGTCACATGGCACCTTAGCACCAAAGTACGACATCATTACGTTCCCAACCTCCCCCCACCCCTCCAACTTCATTCCATGTGGTTAAGGAGGAGGAAGAGTAAACTGAAGTTACCAGGAAATCTTTTTCCTGAAGAAAGACAGTGAGGGCAAGGGAGTTCTTGCTGAGCTTCCTACAGTGTCCTGGAAACAACGGTTATTTCTTCTTACGGGTGTTTCCAGGCTACAGGTTTTTTATTGTTCTCTGCTTTGAAGCCACCTTCACTTAAGTGGTGCAGTTTTGGGGTTCAATTGGCTCAGCAGCAAGAGATTAGGGCTCCAGTGGATACTTCTCAGGTATAAAAAACTGAAGATGTTAACCAGTTGATATTAGGAAGGCCCCAGGCACTGCTCTGCTCCACGCTTGGTTATATCTTACTGCTACACCCATGAGGAGCCTGTCTGGGTAGGTCTCAGTTCTTAATTATCTCTATTTGTTATCTCTATCTATCATCACTAGCCAACTAAGTTTACAGATGTCTCATTTTTTTCAAACATAACAAGATCTTCAAACACAAATATTCTGATGTATGTGGTGTGATAAGTACATGCAGAAATCATAACATTAGCTCAGTAACCAGCGTGTGACTGTATAACCCCGAATAAATACTCACCTCAGACCCAAAGGAAAGAAAGAAGAATTAATTAATGCAAAAGTCTAGAGGCAGGTTCTAAATATTAAGATGCCTTGGCCTTGCTTTGTTTTAAATAAAATCCTCTGGATGACTTTGCTACTGATAAGCAATCAAGTTTTTAATTCTTCATATTCAGATATTCACAGCTAATTGGTCACTAGCAGCACAGAACCACAGAATAACCTGCCTTCAAAGGTCTAAGAACAGCATGAAAAAAAATCCATCCTCACAAACTCTGACACTTAAAGCTTTTCAGAGTCCATAAAGCACAGCCCCCTTAAAACTCAAGGTTTTGTTTTCTTGACCAGATGCACAACTCTCTCCCTTTGATAAAGCTTCTTTAGGGAGCAGGACTCAAAGGTATGTTTTATGCCTCTACCCAGGGTGTAATGAAATCTCATTTCAGTTAAGCAAGAAATATCTGCTTACTAGAAAGTCTGTGAAATACCAATGAGCAGAAATTAGCAAGTTGGACAGTTTCTGATTTCATTTTCTAATGCTTCCAGGTGTACATGTTTTGTTTCTTAGTTAACATGACCCTTCTGTTTCCCTGGAACTCTTACTCACACACCGAGGCAATCCCTTTTCTGATGTAATAGAGAAGATAAGCTTCTGCAGAACCCAGCGGTTCAAGTTCACAGCCAAATAGGATGTTTGCTAACGTGAAGCACGTACACTATTAAAGTCCATCTTGATGACATTCTCTATGAAATCAAGGTCATTCCAATACTAGATTTTTATTTTCCATGTAGATATTATCCAGCAGATAATTTTAAAGAAAATACGTCCCTACCATAAATAAATAATAATTTAAAAATCTCAGCTACATTTTAAATTAAATAACAACTTTGGTGTTTAATACCCATAGGAAGCAAAAACCACATGCCCCTACATTCCCCACATAACTTTCTCTTCCAGAATCAGAATCCAGCTGCAGAGATGGTCAATTTATATCCTTCAAAGTTTTAATCCATCTAGCTATGAAGCACTGCTACTGCAAAAATTAAGCTCAAAGTCATATAAAAAAAAACCCAGTGACTTGCAGTCTCTGCACTTGCCATGGAACTCGAAAAAAATCGAGCTCTCTGTGGTTCATAATCTCATTTGTTTGATATCAAATCATGATTCAGATGACTTTTCAGGATTATCTCAGAACAATCAGTCTTCAGGTTTTTTGTTTCCAACACAGCAATCAATTCCCAAGTGTCAGAAGCCTTATACTCATTTGCTTCTCTAAAAAGAATAAATTAGAAGAGAAGTAAATAGAGAATAATAAAAATAAAATAATCAGATAAGGCATGGATAGTGGAAGGAAAATGAAATTAGAATCTTCCACATGTCTGATGACCTTCACCACTGCAACTTAATAGGTGGTGGTTGTTTTTCTGATGATGACAAAACTCTGTGAAACTCCAGATTAGGCTGCCATACATTTCTCTTTCATATGGAGAAAGATTCCTTGCTCTTTTGCAGGGACAAAGTACCTTGCACATCAAAAAACACACAAACTCAAGAAATCCCACACACTAAAAAACCCAACAAGACAATCAACACCATACACACAAAACAAAGAAAACCATAACACAGGAAAATAAATATACAATGAATGTTGCAACTCCTCCACAAAGGAAGTAGGTCTACAGCAACCAGCTGTAAAACTTGCTTTTCTCTCAGATTGGAGGAAGAAAATTAACTTTACCTTCCCTGCCTAATTCAGCCAACTGTAAAACTGTGAAAGGCAACACAATGAATAATACTTCAAGTTGCCATAACCTCCTCACCCTGAAGTTAGGGGGAAGGGTTCAAGGCAAGTTGCACTTCTGAGGGCAGTGAGTCCTCTGAGACTCACCTGTGGTTAATGCTACACACTCAAAATTTAAAAAAAAAATAAAAAAAAATCAAAATTACTTTGGCTTTGTACCAACTGCCACAGCCCAGCCTTTCACTGGAAGTCCTCACAAATATTTTAGCATTTGCATAAGCTTCTCTTCAGAAAACCCATGAGACTGTAAACCAAGCGTTATCTGAAGGTAACTGGCCTTCTTTAGAAGTCAAAGGCTGTTGTAAACATTATCTACAGAATAAAGTTTATGTGGGAAAAAAAAAATCCAACCTGGTGTAATTGTGGAGTAAGTTGGCTAAATATTTGCAGATGGTCTTACACCACCTGTGGCTGTGTGAACACAGCCTCCCTTTTGTTTAGAAACTTGTATTCAATATTACAGAGAAATAATATCAAAGTTTTTCTTGACTGCCTTAGTAATTTAGGGTCTTACAAACATATTGGTTCCTACTTATTCAGATATCTTGTAATTAAAATAATAAAATTCTCATAGCCCAATGCTGAGGAAGAAACAATCTAACAATAACTTGCAATTTGTAACATGAATCCAGTGTAACAGAGTGAAAACACCACCGATCCAGTTCAGTGGTGGGGGAAAAGCAGCATTCTTACCCAAAATAATTACATTAGTTAAAAAAAAAATGTATGTGCATCAGTGATACAGGTTGCATGCCAGAGAAGAACAGCAAAAAGAGCTATTTGGGAAAGTATGAAATCACCAATTTCTCTGTTCAGTAATAGAGTGCTTCTGTAAGATATTTATCCAATTGCCTGCTCATTTTCCCCATCTTCTCTACAATTAAATAGAAAACCTAGAGTTTGTTCTACTTGGCCTCCCCCCTCTTTTTTTCTGTCTGTTTGCTGGACCAAAAAATTAAGTAATGATGCAAAGGTCACCATGTCAGCCAGGCCTTTGAGAATTACTCAAGCACTAATTCTTAGTCTCTATTGCAATCGCAGAACGTTTTATGGGAATATTAAACTCCAATCCCTTCCAGGAAAGTGACAGCTTGACACACAGAGAAACATCATGTATCAGTTCTGTGGAAAATGGAAATTGTGTATCTGCTCATAACAGCAAGCAATCACTAACCTAGGACTCAACAGGGAAAATGCTTTGACAAGTTCTTCCCTTATTCTAGACCAATTGCCACAGGTTTGAGTAACAAATAGCAGCCAGGTCCACGACTATGAAATGTTTCCTACATAAAGAAAAGCTTCTAAATTCCTCTTATATTCTTTGTCTATAAAACCTAATGCCTCAGGGAATCTCAGAGGTCGTTACCACTATGTTATGCACGTTGCATTTCCCAAGGCAGAAATCTATCAGACACAAGTCTAAGAGGTTTGTCCAACCTAATTTTCCCTGGGGGAAAAAACCCAAAACCAGCCAACAATAAAAAAAAAAACCCAATAAAAATCCAGCACCAGGATGTCTAGACTCAGACTGGAACCTAGAGCCTTGTAGCAACTGGCTGAAATATAAATGCATGGCAGCAAAGCTGAAGAAACTTGGAGCTACTCACTACTTTATCTAGACTGTGACGTTAGCAGCTGCACAGCCCCATCTGAACAGGACAACTAGGAAGTCATTCCTCTATGCTTTCCTCTCTGTAGTCACAGATACTGGCAGCAAAGCACTAGCTTATGAAATAAGAGATGTGGGTTGAATGTTTTCTGAGAAAGAACAGAGTTGAGTGTTCCAGCTCCATGGGTGAAGGCTGGCAGATGGCTCTGGCTTTCTCCATTAGCAAGAACAAAACTGAACAAAAACTAAGAAGAAACAGCTGCACTTACTTGTGCAATTACCAGAATTTACTAGGTGCACTCTGAAGCTAGACACCAAAGCAAAACCCTGCAGGGGACAAGAGAGTAGTTCCTGCATTCCAATGTGTTTTCAGCAGGACCTATGCACAGGATTTCTCTAATAGGGCAATTCCAGGCATGCTCAGAGACAGATCTCTGTGCTTGGGGAATGCGAACTCAAACAAGGAGGTGAGTTCAGGCACCTCCGGCATTAGGCAGCGTCTGAGTGGGAATGTTTTGGATTGCAATTTAAAGTGCAAGCAATTCACATTGTAGTAAATCCCCCTTTAAGAGTCAGTGTTTTAATGGATGCTCTGTTAGACATTCCTCTAAAGAACATACCCTTTGGCTTGGGGGTGCAACCATGACTGCATATTAAAAGTGGCATACAAACTAAGCCTTCCCTGTAAAACCAAAGATTTACCAAAGGGTTACCAACGATTTGCAACAACCAGCAACTAAGATGCATTCCTATCTTTTGCACAAAGTATTTCCTCTCTCTTTTCCCATTCTTTTCCAGGCTGTCTAGCTGGTAGACCAATGACTGCCATTGAAAATACATCTGGAAATCTCTCATTCATTGTGTCCCTAGTAAGTCCACCCAACTACAGCTCTTCAAACTAGTAGCCTAGTGAAAGAACAAACCTATGAGCATCCCCGTTCCCTTCCCTGAGCTGGCAGGTGGCCAGCTGGTCCCTCAGGAGAGCCAGGCCGCCCTCTGCTGGGGACGTGGAGCCCCCCCGGCAGGCTGAGCCCCCC
>VXBZ01002375.1:6681-53694 GCA_013399135.1 Heliornis fulica
ACGCAAAAAGCTTGAGGACAAGCTTATTTGAAAAAGCTCTTCCCAGAGGTTCTGGATGTGTCACCAAGCAAAACGCTTGGTTTCAGGAATTTCAAGAAACCTGTCTCACTTGCAGCTAATATTTGACAGCAGTCAAGTCCAGGTGACCTCCAACATAAGCTCCTCCTGCTCCAGCTGCCAACAGGTGTGTGTGAGTTTCCCTTTACAACCAATTTTCTGCCTGGCTGAGATCAGAGAGTACAAAGCTGGCACAGCTCCTGAGAACAGCTGTTCCCAACACGGGCTACCCTCCAGCACCCCCTTTCCAAGCTGTGAAAGCCAGAGAGCAGGACTTGGGAGCTGTGTCCTTGTTCGGTCACCTCTCTGCAGCCAGACTTGTAGCTGTGTCCCCTTCCCAGGATGCAGCATTGGGGTGTACCCTTATGTGCTGCCAACAGGTGCCAGAAAGGGCGAGGGCCATCAAGTTAACAGGAGAGTAAATACACCTTGACTTTTCCTGATTTGTTTGCTTTGTTTCTAGTAAGTCCTCGTAGGTTTACTGGAAACTCAGAGGTGGGGTTTGCTACCTGGAGGGTACTATTATTGCTGGAGAAAATCCTTCATTTCAACCTTCATCTCTTCACCCACTGGGAACAAGTGCTCCTTTCCCTCTCAGTTCAGCTTCATGCCCTGAAAGCTGAGGGGCAAAAACACCACACAAACAGCCAGGACCTTTGATTTGCTTCAGAGTGCAATTTAGACATGCTGTTCAATGTCTAGTTCAGGACAGGATGAGCTGCATGTTAGGGATGTAAAAGGAAAGCTGTCAGACAAGCTCAGCTATAACTTCCTCCATTCAGTCTGATATCCCCAGAGCTTTATCTCACCAGCTAGCCCCTTTCCATTGTAGCCCCTGAAAACGGCACCCTCTCTGCTCTCATCCATCCTCCCAGCTCCTTCACCCTCGCCCCATGCACATTTGTCCCTCCAACCCAAACAGTTCCCCAAGGAGCTCAGGCACCATCGACGCTCAGGGATGGAAAAAAGGGAAGACAATCAGCTGAGTATACAAACAATCCTATTTGCACCCCAGCATGTACAAACCGGGTCTTTGTCAGCATGATGGAATACGCTCTGTCCTGTTTGTTTTCCTTTCCTGGTGTTACTGTGCACACCCTTTCCATACAAGTGTTATCAAACACTCTACCTGAATCAGGCTTTTCAAGACAGAGCCTGAAGTCCGCCTGGTGAATATGTGTCCACCAGCTGCATATTTGTTTTGTTTGAAAATTACAACCAATCATAAAATCTAGTATAAAATCTACATTAACAAAAAAAAAAAAGAACACAAAAAGGCTTTTCCGTGTTTGATTTCTGATGCCACTAAGGCACTGGGTGGGAGCATTTTCACTTGCAGGAGCAGCCCTGCTTGGATGCAGCCCGTCACGGCTGGAGCGCGATTGCTTCTGTCCTTCAAGGCAGCACATTTGGGAAGCTGCCTGACTGCCTTCTTCCCTGCACAGCTTCACACCACACGGTGTGGGGGTGACAGACAGACACCTCAGGTGGGAAGGCCATTGAGGCAAAGGTGCAAAGCACTTTTGGGGTTCAGAGCGGCAGCCGCTGGAGCAGCATCAGGAGGGCCCCAGGCCTGGCAGACAATAGCTCTCTCCCCTCTTTCTCTCCCTCCCATATTTGCCATCCAAGACGGAGGAGTCTTGTGAATCAAGTCAAACACCCAGCGACAGGCTGGAGAAATCTATTAATATGCACCCGCCGCAGCACGTCGCCAGCCCCCTGCCTCGCGCGCCGCTCACCTGCCTGTCTCACCCCTGGCAGGCAGCACGGGAACAAAGGAGCAGGGGAGGACGGCAGCGACTGCCCCCGAAGCGGAGGGAGGCAGTGGTTGGAGACAAAGCTCTTTCACCGGCCGCCATGGGTGTGAGGAATGCTCCTGCTCGCCCTATTGTCTGGGGTCCTTTGTGCTCCTCCACACACACACCCCCAGTCTCCAACCACACGGGCAGAAATATTGGGAGCAGGACAGAAATGCCTTTGTTGAAAGAAGCCCTCACATTCAAAAAGCCTCCTGCCCTCAGCCCGCCATACGTGCCTGTCTGGCACACTGGCCCCCGCTCCTTCTGCCCCAGAGGGCAGGTAGGGTCCCCTGCCATGCCACCCTGAACAGCCCAGCCTGGCCTAGGGCTTGGAGCTGGGGGCTACAGAGCAACACAGACAGACAGACATGGGTTTTTTTATCTCCACACCCATGGGACAGCCCCCTCCTGCTTCCCCAGTGATCTCACCCTGAGACACCTTTGGGAGGTGGGGAGCAGATGCCTGGCCCCACATGAGGGCAGTGGGAGGGCTGAGGCAGGGCCAGCATGGCGGGCAAGGCCTGCTAGGCTGCCTTAGGGACCAGGTCTTGACACACACTGAGCACCCACCACGTCCCCCCACATCCCTCCCAGCCTCAGGAACGACTAATACACCTCCGCCAAACCTCTGCTGCTTTGTTGAGTGGCAGCCATGCCCCCTCCTACCCCCACCACAAGAGTCACATCTGCAGCTGCCACGTTCCACCCCCAAGTCCTGCAGGGCTGGTGGCAGAACCCAGATTATTCCCTTGTCTCAGGGTAGAGCCATAATTGCCAAGCTCTCCCGGGGGGTCAGTCCCCAGCTGCAGCACATTGCTCAGGTCTCCTCCCATCACTACCACACACTGGCATTCAAGGGACCAAGACAGAGGGAAGAAGGGGAAAGCCAGGTCTCTCCAGTGCTGGGAGCAGGGTGACCCCACGACACCTGTGCCACCACCCAAGGGACCACAGCACTGCTGGGCCCCACAGCAGCCGTGACACATGGGCTGGCTCTGGGAAGTGACTTGGGGAGAGGTACCTCTCACATAGACATGGCACACCAGTTTGTACGGTCCCTGCCTTGCCCACCATGGCCTGTCTCCCACCACCCCGCAGGCATTGCTTGCACCAGTGATCTTAGACATATGTGGAAACACCCACTAAGTGGGTCTCGTTTGGACACTACAGCCAGTGTGATGTAAGAGAAGAAATAAAAGTAATGTCCAAGTCCAAAATAAGAGTGCAGACCTGAGAGATTGGACTTAGGATCCCCAGCACGCAATCCATGGTTGCTCCAGCACAGAGAACAGCAGATTCTGGAAATAAGCACAGACCTGAAGTATGAAGGCTGCTGAAGGTGTTTCTAAGGAACAGTAATGGTTAAGGAAACAAGAGTATACATACAACTAAAGAGCCCATTTCTCAGTTTTGTGCTGGGAAAAGAGTTTCTGGCATTGTCTGGTACTGAGTGCACAATAAAGAGGAAGGCTCTATCCAAAGTTTAGTTTCTCTTCCTATTTTTCATTATATTTGGTGCAGTTAAAATAAATTCTAAGTAGTTGTTGCAAAAATCTTCTACAACCATCACCAAGGAGGTCTCCAAACAAGCTTTGTTCAGAAATAAGTTCTAACTAAAGAAAACCGTAAAATTCCTAGTTTAGAAAGGGGCTAGAAACCATGATATCTAAACAGCTTCATTTCCTTCCTTCAGTTCTGCACTTCGTAGTGACATTTCAGCAGCTCTTGTAAAGCATCCTCCGGCTTTACAAGCAGAACTAGCACCGAGTGCCACACACAGGAGATTCCCATTAACGTCAAAGTTATAGAAGCAAGTCTGCCAAAAGCCACCAACTCAGAGGAGACTTTATGAGGCTAGATAAGGCAAGATGACAGATAAAGCAGAAGGCTTTCATCTTGGACTGTAAAAAGTCAGAGGAAGGGCAAAGACTGGAGTTTGGCAGTGGGTTGGTGGAAGAGCTCCTGGTCCATCCTCTCCTTGCTCCTTCCGTGACACCTCCCCAGGCAAACAGACATGACCTCTCTGCCCCATCAGGCCTGCACTGAGCTGGCATCCCTGCATGGTGACATCTCTGCAGCTGGAGGCCTGGTTGCATCAGCCCAACACTGAACTAAAATAACTTCAAAAGCCATTTTGGCACCTGGGCAGGAGAGGCTACCAGAGTTAATGAAGCTGATTTGGAACAGGATGGGGGTGCAGTGGGGTGCCCCTTACTGAAAAGCAGGGAACTTCCCCCGAGCTGCCTTTGACTCCCACAGCATGCTCGGATCAGTTTGTAACTTATTAACGCCAACACTCCCACGATCAAAATTCGGTGTGTGTTTAGTTGCTCTTCTGGAACAGCAGACTTTAAAAGCACATCACATGGGTTTCCTAGGAGTAAAAGAGATGTCGAGAGAGAGCAGCCCCTACCCCATCTGCTCACAGACCTCCACCACACCGCTGTGCGTGTGGGCTGCGAGACTGTGTTGTTTGCCATGCCATGCCTGAGGAGTCAGCTCTCCCCAGCCTCCGCACCCCTCTCCATCAGGGGCCGTGGCTCCATCCTGCTCTGACAACAGAGCAGCTCTGTGCCACAGCAAAGCCTGAAGCAGGCCCCAGGTTTAGGAGGAAGCTCTCTGCCGAGACGGCAGATTTATTCGCTTTCTGGTGAGATGAGCGGGTTTGTTGGCACACATGAGCTGAGTGTTTTAAGTGTCTCCCCTGCAGCTGGGACTTAACACTAATCTAAATTACGCCTCCGGTGCCCTAATTTAAAGAAATGCTCAATAGACTATGTCACTTGGAAAATGAATCGCTTTTCTGCTGGACAAACAGGGATGTGTAACAGCCAGCGTTGCACCTCGGCATCAGATTGGGAGCAGCGGCGTTGCTTCTCTCAGGAGTGAGGGACAGCTGCGTGCAAGGGGACTGCTCTGGTTCCTGCAGCCAGTCTCTTGTCAGGCCATTAAGCTCACACAAGCCAGGTCACCTCCAAAAGAAATTCAGAGATCCCAGAGATGATTTACTATGCGATGCCTGTTGTGCTGGCTGCTGCTTCTGGGCAGCCACATCTTCAGAGGCAGATAAAGGGAGAGCAGCCCTGGCAGATGTGGAACACGGCCACCCACCATCCTAGTAACAGGAGAGGAAGATGAGACCCCATCACTGATCAACTTGAGAGAGAAGCACCAATGGATGTTGTTGCAAATGTAGTTTTTGAAAGATATCACTGGGCAGGATGACAGCAGAAAGAAAATCACAGCAAAAGAATTGCTGAGCAGGTGGCACGCTCTGCATCTTGGCTGACCTGGGATTGGCACTGCTCACCCCAGCGATCAAGTTACCCAGCAAAAGGAGTTAAACAGTAATTACAACTACGCCCTCAGCCAAACATCCCCCAATACCCAGAGCTTCCCTTCAGGCTCACAACCAGAAGAGCCAAACAGGTTGTGTTCACTTTGGAGCTGCTGCCCAAACCAGCACAGTCAACAGCACTGGACCTGATACCCAAGAGATGAGCCTAAGCCTACACCCATTTAAAGGATGAAACATGAGCATGCATGTTTGTTTATCCAAACTATCAGATGTCTAGAGAGGATACAGTTCTGTTGTTTAAAGTATGGTGGGTGGTTTTTTTTCAAATTTACATACATTATAATGAGCAATATCTATGTATTATTCTTTGAGAGTATCTGCTCTCCCAGAAGGTCAGAGTTAAGAACATCCAAGTTAACTTACTGGAAGTGTTCCTTATGATTGAGCATTTGATTGCAGTGATCAGTGATTCATCAACCACTTCTGGCACTGGTTGTGAACACACAACTAGTACTTACTCTGACCCACAGCAGGCAGCTATTTCAGCCCTATTAGAAGCAAGGTATTCAGACAGTACCAGTGCCAGTCACCAGACCCACAAGGATACATCTTCTGTAGCCTTTTAATCAAAGGTTGACTGGGGGTCGAGGTAGGGGGAATTAATTTTGGAGCCGATTTCTTTCTGTGTATTATTAAAAGGATCATAAAAAATTCACAACACTTCCAAGCAAACTTTGTGTCTGTTGAGAGAAAGCATCCCTTCTTCCTCATGTTTGCAGGAGCAAATCATAGTCACAGTATGTTAGGAGTTGGAAGGGACCTCAAAAGGTCATCTAGTCCCACCCCCCTGCCTCAGCAGGATCACCTAGATTAGATCACACAGGAACATGTCTAGATTGGTCTTTAATGTCTCCAGAGAGGGAGACTCCACAACCTCTCTGGGCAGCCTGTTCCAGTGCTCCATCATTCTCACAGTGAAAACATTTTTCCTTATGTTCACAGGGAACTTCCTATGTTCCAGCTTTGACCCATTGCCCCTTATCCTATCACTGGCCATCACTGAGAAGAGCCTGGCTCCATCCTCCTGATGCTCACCCTTTACTTATTTACAGACATTAATGAGATCACCCCTCAGTCTCCTCCAAGCTAAATTGGACAATTGGACAAAGGAAGAAAGTTCCACTTCTGCAGCCACTTACAAAGAAGTGGAGAGGTTTGACTACCATGATCATTTGTTTTCCCTGAAAAGATGTACTAACAAGGCCCTTGCTTCTCAGTGACTGAGGAGCGTGGAAAAAGAAACCTTGACCACAAAGAGGAACCCAGTCTCTGGGAAACAGGCAAAGAGGATGCTGTTAAACATTTCAGGAAACACTAAGGGAAAGATGGGGGCAGCCAGAGGCTTTGCAAATTTTGATTTCTCTAAGATAATGAACTGCTTGTTCTATCTAGAGTAGAATTAGCCTGTGAGCCCTCTCTCTCTGAGAGAGGGCTCACAGGCTAATTCTACTGTTCTCCCACAACGTTCAATACTGTAAAGGGCTGAAGACCAGGGAACCCTCTCAGATGGATTAATTTACAAGGTAAAAGTTTGGTTTTTTTTTTCCCAGGGGGAGTTAAACCAGACTCATGCCTTTGCTTCTATGGGGTTGATAAAGGGTGTTTGAAACACTCCTGCTTGCACAAGGAAGGCAGAAGCATCTCCTGCCCCAGGAGCAGAGGTGCTGCCAAGCCCAGGGCCACCCCGGCAACTGGGGAATTGCCCAAGAGGCAGCTTTGTGGGAGAAGCTAAATCCTTCAGATTCCCTTTTCAACTAGGCTACTTAAGCTTTGGGTCTGTTTTTGTTAAAGCTTTCTTACTTTAATTAAGAAGGTCCTTGTTGAAATGCAGTGCCCTGCCCATTCTGTTACCATTAACACATGTTTGCCAAGCTGGCCAGCCGGCCTTCAGGATGCAGCAAGACTGAACTCAGTAGATCTCAAGGAGTTATAAAGACCCTTTAAATGTAGCATGGAGGAAAGATCATACTCTCAGCAATTCAAGGATCCAAAACAATCCTGAAGAAATTCATTTTGGGCCAACAGTAACCACATGAAGCACACAAAGGGGAGTGCAAAGCTCTGCCCCAGGGAAGGAACAACACCAGGCATCAGCACAAGCTGGGAACTGACCAGCCAAGTAGTCATCTGGCTGAAGAGGACCTGGGAATCACAGGCTAGCCAAACTATCTATGTGTTAGCAACGTTCTCTCATCACAAACCCCATGAACTGCATAGCAGTCAACATCAAGGGCAGCATGGCCAGATGGCCACGACGAGTTGATAATTCAACACTGCTAAGGTTGCACCTGAAACAGAGCTGGAATAGTGGACTTCATGAAGATGATGAGATCCAAAGCAGAGATAAGGCTTCCACAAAAATCTGTACATTTCAATTGGGGGTGGGGAAGAAAAAAACCCCAAAAGTGACAATTTCCTCCCAGTTCTCACATCTTTATAGATGTCTCTACACAGTCACGGGACGTGTATCTGAGAGAACAAGCTCCCCTCCTAAAGCAAGACTCTTGTAGGAAAAAGACTTGAAAAATGAACCAAGCTCCATGCTGTTGCGGATGCAGCGCTGCTGGCAGCTTCCCTAGCAGCAGGATGTAAGGAAAGGATAGAACTAAACAAAACTAATTGCCAACAACCTTCCTGCCCTCCTGCAGCCCTAGAGCATCACGGCAATATCTGCTGCCAATGGCAGTAGACTAATAGGTGGTTTTGACAGGGTAAGATGGAGAAGATCAGACAGGAGCAAATACAGCTGCACTGAACTGGCCCTGAAAACCTTGATCTCCTTTGCAGAGATCCTTTGCATTTAGCTGCAGGGTGCTGGCCACCAGTGCAAGCCCAGTAGGTAAACGGTAAACAGGCACAGGCAGCAACAAGAAGCTTAACCAGAAAGGAATTTTATCTGCACAGAGCAGAGCCCTGCCTGGGGCAGCCAGGACACCTCTCTAGGGATCAAACACCACTTAAGGTCTAACCTGCTCGTGTACCTCCTGTTTCTCTTCTCTGCTCTTACAGGTGCTGTGCTGCTGCGGTTTGCCACTGCAAACAGACCATCTGCGCTGAGCAAAGGTCGGTATTCGGCAACCGTTACTAAAGGCAAGTGCTCCCCAAGCAGCACCTACAACCTGTGGTCTGGCCAGGCTGACAATATTCAAGTAGGCAGCACCCTTGCTTCATCCAAGGGGAACAGCCCTCCACCCAACAATTTGGGTGCTTCCACACAGACTATAAATGTCAGTTACTTGACTTTGGCTCACAGATTTTTTATCCTTCCCTCTCTTCCCACCTCCCATCCCTCCATGAGCCTGCTGTCCCTCTGGCGCAGGACAAGGTTGTTTTTTTTCTGGAGAACATCAGCACTTCTCCAAACAACCTCACAGCCACAGGAGGTGATGGACAGCATGACAGCCAAGCCTAATCCCCACATGCTATGTAGGTTTTTTCATCCTATTCCCTTCTTTTTACAGCCTATGTGGGAGAGACCCCGACGAGACCTCAGCCTGAGATTGTGATCTGAAGCATAATATTTCTTTATGAGCAAATTATCACTAAGACTTCAGTGCGCTGTTGGCCTTTTAAAAACCTAAGTGTTTAGTATTTTTATTTCTTTCTGCTTTGCGGTTTATGGCTCCCATAAATCAGATGGCAGGCTGTGGCACAGAGGGCTGATCCGATCTGTGGGAACAAGGAAAGGGGCAGAAGAAGGGTGCACCGACTGATTCCTTACTTGGAGGACCTCTGTTCCCTGCTGTAAGCATCCCTGGGGGAGAGGGGGGTGCTGCCCACCTGAGGCAATGCTAATGCCATGCCAACACTTTCTTCTCTGACACCAAGTTAAAAAAATCCAAACCTATTCCTTCTTTGCCACACGATCTACTTGTAAAACATGAAAAATGCTTCTCTCTCACAGGAGCAAGAGCAGCCATAAATCCATTAACATTCACAATCTGTTACATCAGTACAGAACTTAGAGCTACAGGTTCAGATTAGATGTTAGTAAGAAGTTCTTCACTGAAAGAATTGTTGGGGTGTGGAACAGGCTGCCCAGGGAGGTGGTTGAGACCCCATCCCTGGGTCTATTTACCAGATGGGTAGATGAGGTGCTCAGGGATATGGTTTAGGAGAGGACAGGTATGGTTGGACTTGATGATCTTAATAGTCTTTTCCAACCTTGTGATTCTGTGATTGTCCTGCTTTTGACTTTGTCTGCTACAAAATGCTGTATAAGAGGCAGATGTCGTTGCCACCCTCAGCAGGCACTCCCCTTTCTGGTGGGTACTGACAGCTCCAGGCAGTGCACCTGGACAGCCATGAAAGCTGGAAGACTGCTATTGACTGGGTAGCCAAGTGCCAAGAGGCACGAAGGTGTGACGTGTTTCATTTTACACACATTTTGTCAATGCTGAAAAGCACATGAGAGTCCCAACCCATTCTGTAGCCTGCACACAAGATTGCATGAATGGTAAAGGGAATAAGTTGGTTGAGCATGAATACATTTACCAAAACAGAGGCAGAGCTGGAAAGAGTCTGGTGCTGGCCCTGGCCAGAGACTGTGGCACACGCCTTGTCCCTAGCCCCGCATTGGGTACCTAGCTCTGCTGTCCAACTTAGTCCATTGCCTTGTCCACCAGGACTTTTTGCCTCTACAAGCCACTCTGTGATGGGGGGAAACACTCTGGCTTCCACCCAACGCTGAGGAAGCAGAGGGGTATGTGGGCCAAAGCGTAGCCCTTGCACATGGCCTCAGAAAGCACCCAGGAACCTCTAACCCACGTGAAGAGCAGGCTGGATTTGTGAAAGATGTATATAAGAGCAGTTTTGGTCCCCTCTAAGAATTCATGTAGTGATCTTCAGAATGTGTTGGGTTTCTGCATGGGCTCAGCAGTTGATCCCAAAGAGCGTGACCCCTTCCTGGGGCTCTTGGCCATCGTCCTTCTGAAGGGGTCAGTCTCTGTTTCACATGTTTGATGATGTCTGGAACCAGGACATGTTAATGCCCTTGGGAAGCACAGTGCAGAGACACCTCTTGAGTGTTCTCATTGCTGTGGCTCCTGGCCAGCACCAGAAAGGAGGCAGGAATGGGGCCCATGCCTTGAACCTCCGCTAAGGTGATGGCCAGGGAGAAACCCCCTGACAGGCTGCCCTGCATAGAACAACACCGCAGAGAAGCAGCTACCCACACCAAGGTAGCAGAGGTCTCGCCACTGGCACTAAACTGCAAAAGGTGTTCCAGTAAAACAGATTAGATGACGAACAGCAAGCAGTAACAACATCAGGAGATCCATCCATCTGTGGTCTGGGTGCCCGCAAGTCCTCAGTACTGGACTCAGCCCAGCAACTGGAGCCTGGCTGTGACATTAAGGATTCCCAGTTGGAGAGTGTAGGCAAGGCAGAGCCCTACCAGTGGCTCACCCCCACAGCTAGGGCCATCACTGGAAGTAACAGGATTGGTGGAGAAGAGAAAGATTCTAGGCTGGTGAGAAATAAAGTGCCTAAGAAGTTCAGGCCATGCTTTTAAATGAGGAGCTGTGAGCTTCAGAGGATCTTTTCAATGCAAATGAGAATCTAGTATTTAAACAAAACAAAACCAAAAAAAAGGGAAAAGGGGGGAAAAAAAAGAGTAGGAAGAACCCGCTCAGCTCTCCCCCAGGAGAAGGAGTGCTGCACGAAGCAATTCCCAGACACAGACACCAGTCTCGTCCTCCCCAAGCCCCATTGTAAAGCTAACAACTGCTGAGCTGTTAAAGTGTCAGATAAGCCATGCGACAGCGCCAGCGTGACTCCTGGAGCATCAGTCTGCTCTGGGGTCGCTTGGACACGCCAGGTTTTACTCTGAACATATCAAGATCTGTGAGGGTAAAGGCCAGAGGTAAGCCTTATCAGGAACTGCTCTGCCCTCCTCCAGGAACCACAGCTGGTCTGTTTTGACAGAAGGATGGGCAGGAGGCAATGGCACCTGTTTAAAAAAGCCACCTACTCTCCTGAAAGAGGCTTCAGGCAAATGCAAGACTCACTGCACGCCTTGGGAAACTGTACAACCTCTTTCAGCGCTGAAAACGTGCGGCTTGTTTCCGATCTGATGCTTTTCCCCACGTTGTGCTCTGCTCATTGAGTCGAGCCACAGCTTCTCCTTGCGGAGCCAGACCCCTCGTCCCCCAGAGTGGTTGCCGGCAGCCTGGAGCCCCTCACCACCCAAGTCCCACCACCCAGCGCAGGGGCACGTTAGGACAAAACAAATACATAAAGTGAACTAAAGCCAATTAAAAGCACAGGGAAAACGTGAGGAGGCAGGATGTCATTACCAGAGCTGGAATTTGGCCTGGCTGCCATGGAGATGAAACACAGCAGATGGTTAAGGTGTACACAGGAAGCACCCGCGTAGCACCTGACTATAGATTTAAGGCCAATTATTACAACAAAAGAAAAAACTTGACAAGGAAGCTGGAGACCTACAAAATGAATAAGTGAACCATGAAAAGAGGAGTCTCTCCCTTAAAAAAAAAAAAAGAAAAAAGAAAAAAAAAGCAGCAGCAGAGTGTACAATACCTAAAGGGCCGTGAATAAACTGAAGTTGGAACAGATGGAGGCAGAAACAAACCACTGTGTGTACTAGTTGGCTACCAAGTGAAAGAGCCAGAGCAGGGAAAGAGCTTCCCCACAATTCAGGGCGAGAACAATAGACTCCGGTTCTGCAGCACCCCCTTCCCGAGGTGCTCGACGTCCTTCCTACAGCTTAATTTAAGGCTCACAAGCTGCAGCGCTCTCAGATGCAAGATCCTGACAAACAACCAAGAAAATGTATTCTTTTAAATAATAATACAATGTGTCTCTAATTAAAAGAGCCCGGGCGCTACGTGGCAGAGACACGAGCCTTCCCCGGCGGCCCATCACATAGGAACAGACCCCCACTATGTGGTCCCACCTTGGACCCGATCCAAAAACAGGATGGCAAACGAGAGCTTTCCAATGGACTGTGACTGCCCTGAGGTGGCCGCTGTCACTGGGCTTTGGGTCATCACTCAGTAAACCCCAGCATTACCTTGGAGGCACAGAGGTGACCTTTATCTTCACAGGTGAGAGAGACTTCTCACACAGAGGTTTCAATTGATATTTTGCTGATCACCTGTGAAGTGAAGCCTTGGACAGGTCAGAGATGAGACCACAAGCAAGGGGACAAGCCAATAGGCCGTGGGAATGGGAGCAGGGAGAGATCAGTGGGGTGCAATTGAGCACAATGACAGAAACCTTTCACCACGAGGGCCTTTAAAATCCCAGCCACGAAGCGGAGAAGGGAAGTATCCCAAGAGCCACTCTACCCTCAGCTGCTGTGGGCTCTGTGGTAAGGCTGAGTCCTGGCAGGAGCAGCACCCCAACACCCAGCCCCCCTCTGCAGTCAGGCTGTCAGGAACGGGTTCACAGCTTCCCCTCCAGGTCCACAAACACGGAGTCATCCCACCACTGTATCTGCTATGTAAATCCCAAAGATAAACAAGTCCAGCTCCGCAGACAACATTTATCTCCCACTTTAAAGGCAGGCAGCTCAGGGCTAAGCCCCCCTGGGAGGCACCCCCCAACCTCTGGCAAGCTCAGTCTGGAAGCAACAAGCTTTTCATGGCATTAAGTTCCGCCTTTTTGGCCGGTTGGCTTTACTTTACTGACTTCAAAGCAAGGGGGCTTTTGCAGAGCTGTGAGGTCCCTGAAACCCCTGTCCCCAAAGCCCTGCTTTTTGTCTGTGCTGTGGGCAGACCCCGGGAGCATCACAGGGTCTGCCCTCTGCTCCTCGCAGCTCCTTCCCCACCACCTCGAGTGGCTTCGTAACCCAACGCTGGCTGAGAGCACCTGCAGCAAGCCCAAGCACAGGCACAAGCTATAAAAAACCCTTCTCCCCCATTTCTACCCCCACCTGATTCCCTCTGTGGCTTTAAGCAAATCGTGTAACTTTTCCTCCTTAGTTTCTGCACCTGGGAAAGAGCAATATTTACCTACCCTAGAAGGGTGTTGAGAGGATTAGTTAATGTTTACCCAGCATTTTAAAGTATAAAATATTCCATATTAATGCCCAGCCACTGAAAAGACTGATATGTGCAGCTCTCGTTAGCTCCTACAGGAGAGTTTTGCACAAGTTGGGCTTTACCACTTCAGAAGAGGCAGGATGACGTGGTATTAACGTTTCCAAAAGCTCCAGGGGCACACGCTGTAGCTGCCCTTCTCTTCTGACTGCCACCAGCCTCCTGCTCCACCACCAGAGCTGCGGAGCTGCACCTGCGCCTGGTAAATGCTACGGCCGCCCAAACCCAACCCAGGTCCTGGGGTTTTGCTGGCAGCACTGGGTAACCCCGTCAGAGGGGGGTTCCTTTGCCATCCCCCCCCCGCACTGGGGAGCTGGTCTCACCTGCAACATGTCCTCTCCTTGAAGGAAAGCACCCTTGCAGTTTCTGCTCACGTTTATCATTGCTGCTGGTCGGAAAGGCCAGAGCCGACGCAGGTTTTCTGGCCCTGAGGGCTGTGAGCTTTAGGTGGGGCCTGTGCAGCATCCCGCCTGTTCACGAATGTGCGGAGGGGGAACATGCCCGGTGGGTGGGTACTTCCTGTGCTCAGCCACACTACTGCTTGGGTTGTGTCTGTCCCCTACAACCCGGTATTGGGCAGAATGAAAAAGCAAGTGATAAGACCCAGGCCCCAGCAGAGCATCTGGCAGTCTCAGCACACTTTACAAACCGGGACACGCACAGCACTAGGGAAAAGACATCTCTGCACATCCCATAGAGCAACCCACCCACTTCTGAGGCCCTCTGCATTCCCAAACCCAGCACCAGCACCTCAGCATCACTGCTCCCTCCCTGTGTGCTGGGGGCCTTGTTTTGGAGGGCAAGGACAGCAAGTGCCACCCCTTTCTGTGGCCTTGCACCCCCAGGCTTGTTTCCCACCACAGCTTGCCCCAGCACAGAAATCCGACGTTCTGCTGTCACACGAAGCAAGCAGACATGTCCATCCTTGTCTACCCTCAGCAGGTACACCAATGATACAAACCTGGGAGGAGTGGTGGACATGCAGGAGTGCTGCGCTGCCATTCAGTGAGACCTGGACAGGCTGGAGAGCTGGGTAGTGAGGAACCAGAGGAGGTTCAATAAAAGCAAGTGTAGGGTCTGGCACCTGGGAAGGGACAACCCCCGGTATCAGTACAGTACTGCGGAGAAGGACCTGGTGCTCCTGGTGGATGACAGGTTGGCCATGAGCCAGCAGTGTGCCCCGGTGGCCAAGAGGGCCAATGTGATCCTGGGATGCATTGAGAGGAGCAGAACCAGCAGGTCGAAGGTGGTGATCCTCCCCCTCTAGTCAGGCCCTGGTCAGGCCTCCCCTGAAGTCCTGTGTCCAGTTCTGGGCTCCCCGGTACAAAAACGACAGGGATCTCCTGGAGAGAGTCCAGCGGAGGACACAAAGATGATGAAGAGCCTGGAGCATCTCCCCTATGAGGAAAGGCTGAGTTAGCTGGGGCTGTTCAGTGTTGAGAAGAGAAGCCTGAGAGAGAATCTCATCAATGTTTATAAATGTTTGAAGTGTGGGAGACAAAGGGAGATGGCCAACCTCTTTCCAGTGGTCTGTGGGGACAGGACAAGGGGCAATGGTCACAAGTTGGACCCCAGGAGATTCCGCACCGATGTGAGAAAGAACTTCNTGTGACAGGCGAGCGGGGAGCCTCAGAGGCTCCCGGGACAGAATCAGTGGAGAAAAGGGCCCAGGTTTGGCCCGCAGCATCTGCAGGGTGCTGGGAGAAGCAAGTGGCACTGGGCAGGGCTGTGGGAATGGCAGGCACTGAGCTCCCACCTCCAGCAAACCCCACAGCCGTGCTGGATGCACCTCTGTGTGCCCATCCACAAAAGGAGCACAGTAAGGCTGGGCCTTGTGGCAGTGGGGAGGAGGGACGGGGGTTCACAGAGCCCACCAGAAAGGACTTGGGCCTGACTGCTATTTTAGGGGCTGTTGGCAGATGCGTACGGCTGTACGACAAGAGAAAGGCTGGGGGAGGTGCCTGAAAAGGGGGCTAACCCAGCCCCGCTTTGTGGAAGAAAACCACCACCAAAGCAGCAACCCCTCTCCATTCCAGCTTCGGGAACGAGGTTTTGAAGCCCAAGAGCAGTGGGACAACCTTCCCCTCCTTTCTTCCAGCAAAGATACAAGACCTTCCTGAGGAGGTGTCCACACCAGGGAAGCCACTGAACAAGAAACCCTGAGCCAGTAAAACGCCCGCCTGTCCCTTCAGATGCCCTGTCCTCCATCGCTCCTGCCTGTCTGCCACCAATGTCAGCTCTCACTGGCAGCTCGCCCCCAAATCCCTGACCAGAGGCAACGGCGCAACCATGCCGGTGGTGAGGGCTGCCTGCCAGCCTGGGCCTCTGTGCCTCCCCACATGTGGTGGGGCAGCTTGGAGGGCTCAACCTTCCTTCCCTCTGTCCCCATCACTCCTCCTTTTCCCATCTCGCCCAACTTCCAGGACGGCAGGCAGAGACCGAGGCACCGCAGCCAACTGCTGAGAAAAGTCAGAAGTGCAGACAGAAACATGACTAATTTCTAACACATCACAGCCCGCGAGTCATTCTGTTTGCGAGCCTAAATCTCCCTCCGCTCCTTTCATACCGTGTGATTTCAAGGCTGAGTAAGCAGACGGTGGCAGACATGACTTTCATTATTGCCAGAGCTTTGAAGTTGTACTGTTTCCCCGCCGTTAGCTGACTGCATTGCCCGGTTGTAGCGGCGTTTCGAAGAACTCGGCATGCACGCAGAGGTAGCCAGACCGAGCTGAGCCAGAGCTCAGCATATTCCACTGACGATAGTTCGTGGTGACTCATGAGCTGCCCACCCTCTGGTATTCGTTGTTCTTACCCTGTCATTTGATTTCACTACTCCTGACGACTTCCGAGAAGGCCCTTTCGCAAACATCGAGGATGGCACAGCCAGCTCCGAGCTCTGAGTGAAGCCCCTTTCTGTTAGATCAGCGGCGTGCGAGTTAAAAGCGGGTTTTGAGATGAATATCCTTGGAGACTAAACAACGGTGCTGGAAGAAGAAATACAGAAAAAACCCGTTCGAGCTACAAGAGTGTGTTTGGTGAATTTAGACATGTCTATACACTCATACATATGCAGAAGGGTAAACACAGAAACACGCACCCATTAGCTAGGAAAGTGAAGCTGCCTGCTTTTTTTGAATGGCTCATTTAAACCAGCTCATTGCATAGAGATTTTTTTTTTATATTTAAAAATACAGCACTTGCACATGTTTTTGAGAGAGACTTGTACATTTTAAACTGCTCTGGGTCTTATTTTTTCCTCCTGCTGCCTCAGAATCGCACATTTCTCATCTACATTTCCGCATTTAACCACTTCTAACTTCAACGATGGATGAAGAAGATGCTGCGTAGTGCAAACCAGCCCAGCCTGAAAGCGTGCAGTGCTGTTAGCTGCAAACCCCACCTCAACTTTGCAAGAAACAGGAACCTTTTGTCAGCTGGAGACACAAGAGCCATTTGACCAGAAGAAGGTGGCACCACGAACACCGAAGCCTGAACAAAAGCACTGGACTGGAATTGTGACCTTGTCAACATGGACCAGTTCAAATTCTGCTTTTAATTCCAGTGCCAAAAGTTTAGTGCTTGATATAAATCACTCTTTCCTCTTGAAAGAGGCTGACTGCATTTATGGCTCCTTACAGAGTCCAAGGACCAGGCAGAGGTGCAAAGCTGGAGGCAGATGCCCCAAGTCCAGCTCTGGCAGGGGAGGGGACAGGAACTGCCAGATTCTGTTCCCAGCAGCATTCAGTGCTCTTGAGTAACTTCTGATGTGTCACTTTGCCTCCCACTGACTCAGTTCCTCATTCGGAATGTGGAAATAACACCGCTTCTTTATATTGTAGGAGTTTGGGGTAGATTAATTTCTTTTAATTCGGTATCAGAATCTGCTTGAGAAGCGCAGTTACGATCTAAAGAACTGCCACGGGCGAGGGCAGGGAGGAAGGAACGAGAGGTATGGTGCGAAGGCGGGGAGCTCTCTGAACTGAGACGACTTCTAGTAGCACCTCAGGACAGTTCAGAGCGAGAACCTTAGCTCCCCAGACAGCGTGGAACATTCCAAGGACTGAACAGCTTTCCCTAAGAGTTGGGGCTCGCTTTGTAAATGGGATTTCCCCTCTCTCCACACCACATTCGACAGGGCTTGGCTGAAGCACAGGAGCGATGTAGATCCAGGGGTAGGCTCCCGACTGGGCTTCTGCTCCCTTGGGTCCCTTCGGAGAGTCCCTCCATGCTACGGCCTCCTGGTTGTTCGGCTCCACATCCCTGCTTGGGGGTTGCTCGCTCACCCAGGGTGAGAACCAAACCGTGGCACCTCTCTCCACAAGCCTGGTGCACATCTGCCACCACTGCAGCCCCCAGTCAAGACAGGGGACTCCACCAAGTCCCTCCTGGACAGGCATTCGAAGCCCTGGGCCATGCCAGACTTTCAAAACAACATCATGCTGTGACATGTCAGATGTCTGTGTGACCCAGATTCTTCGACCTAACTGTGAGGAGGATGCAGGGGTAGGTCCTAGCCCTGTTACTCAGGCATAATTGGGTAAGTTCAGCATCCAACACCCGGGCCGAGCGGAGTGGAGCTACCTGGGCCAGCGTGCCTCCCCACCTTGTGCTCTGCATCACCACCCCATAACCAGACATGGTTACTACCGCAGAGGGACGTGCAGGGCCAGGTGAGATTTTAAGACAAGCAACCTCACAGCCTTGTCCCCAGCCTGAACGTTGTGTTCCAGGCGTGATACGTCTGACTGCAACGTCTCTCCGTCCCCGACACACTTTGGTGGGTGAGCCAGGGGAGGTAACAATACTTCTCTTTCTTCACAGAAGACAAAGCTGCGGAAGACACCGATTCCCATGGCAACAAAGGCAGAGAAGAAGTGTCCCAAGATGTGATTTGCTGTCACCATACCCACCTCGCGGCAGATAAGGACAAGTGATAGCTCTGAAAGGAGCTGTTTCCATGGGACCCTTCCCAGTGAGCGCACGCGCTGGCAACCCAATGTCTGCCACAGCTTTTGGTGCCGAACGGGTACAACTGGTAGGGAGCAGCAAAGGCTGCTTGCCTCCATGTCACCCTCTTGCCAGGGACAGTGCCCTCCTTGCCCCCTCAATGCCTGCCGGACCCTGAACAAGCCATGCTGCTGCTTGCTAATCCTCTTACCCAGGCAATTACACTGGGACAGCAGCCTGCAGAGAGCAACACTCAACTCTGCAGCCAAACAGCGTCCTGGGTTTTCTTTTAATCCATGGAGCTGTGCCGAAAGCTCCTCACGGAGCACACGTTTATGCTTTGGCCGTGAGTGCCATCTGAGTGCATTTCCTTCTGACACCTCCATTTATCATATTTCTCCCCTCCCACCTCTGCCCCTTCGGATCCCCTGGGAAAGTGAGTGAATTTATGCAGGAACAAAGTCACCTTGAGCTTTAATCCACACCCCAGCAGAAGGAATACGTCTGTCAGCAATCACATCCACCCACTCTGCAACTGCATTACAATGCTCACTTTGTTAGCACAGAAAATCCTGACTCCTTCTCTGGTCCTGGAGACTAGAGGCTGGAGCAAAGAAAACACAGTGGGGACAGTGGGGACAGATGAGGGGTGAATCGGGCCCTGCGCAGTTGAGACCGATGGGTAACCTGAGGTGAGCAGCAGCAGGAGGAGCAAGTGTGGCGAACCAAGACCCTGACTTGGGCTAAACTCCTCAACGTGACTCCCTGCTCCCTTCCTGAGAAGGCAGGTGAGAAAACTGCAGTCAGCGAAGTCCCAGAAGACAGGCAGAGGTCCTCATCCAACAAAGCAAAACAGCAGCCAAAGCAAGTGGCAAAGTACAGCACAACTGGGTCATAAAGCAACTTGGGTTTCCCCATCTGGGAGCAAAGGCCAGAGTCCCTCGGAACCAGGGTGGCACCCAGCTGCTACCTGAGCACACAAGGCCAAGATGGTGTTTGACAGAGGACCTGGGAGCCCCAGCAGCCCAGAAGAGTGTTGCAAATGCGCACAGAAAACCTAAGCACTGCAAAGCCACCCCCGGCACAGACCCTACCGCCCTGCACATGCGCTCACCTGACCCTACCACCCTGCACACGTGCTCACCTGACGTTTCAGAGCTGCGCTCTGGCTCAGAGATCACTCGCACTGGTGCCACACTGACAGCCAGGGCTCCCACCTGTGCATCTCTCCTCACTTAACAGCTCCTTTGCATTCAACAGCAGGAGCCACAGTCGCCTGTTGCTGTCCTACTTGTTGCCATGCCTTGATAAGCAGCCCTGGGATGAACCTGCTTCTGACTGGAAGAAATGAGATATTAATATTCCCAGAAGGATGTAAGAGCTACAGCAGAGGACAAGGAGGCTGAGGAAGAGGTGAATGGGTAACAGAGCCAGTCCCAATGAAAATTGCCTTGCGGATACTCCCATCAGTCCTTCCAGCTGAATGACAGTCAGCTGTTACCCAAATTGCTTTGTCATCCCTGGCACCCGCAGCAGGCAAGCACCACCTGTTGTCAGGCCAGTGTCGCTTTTCTCTGCCATGCACCCCAGAGCAGACGAGTGAATTTCTGGGAACTGGTCCCACCTGGCAAGCGGGAAGAAGGTCAAGGTCTCTGGGTGTAGTTCTCTGAGCATGTGTTGGAATCCAGAAGCCCAGAGAAATCAACCCATCCCAAACCCCCAACACTTTGCTCAGCACATCGCAAGGAGAGAAGATTTACTTGGGTAGCACATCTAAGCAATCTCACCCTTACCTGCTGCCCTTCCACCAGCATGTCAGGATTACGTTGTTACTTACTTGGTCCACAGGGACAGGAGCTGGGGTCGCACAGACTTCCTACCACTCCTAACTGAGCACCACCACCACCGGACATTGACTTCACCAATCCACCTAAAGTTGTGTCAGCTGCCACCTGCTGCTTTAAAAACAGATCAGAAACATGATCGTTTGTCCTCAGTTTACCCAGGCTTCTTTCACCTCAGTCAGATATCGTCCTCCTCCTGGCAGCAACATCAAACCCAAGAAGGGAGTCACAAAGCTTGCTACCTGCTCCCATGCTCCAGGAACACGTTTTGGCTCACCCACCGGATTTGTTTCCATAGGCGCCCGTATGCTGCTCCGGAGGAGACCAAAGGAGACACTCCAGGAGAACCTCCAAGGATCCAGACACGTACACAGACACACCCACCAGCGCAGGAGAACCAAAGGAACATTCACACATTCACAGCAATTGCCCAAACTCTTCTTTGCATTACTCTAAATGGTTGTTTCAGAAGAGCTTCACTGGAGCCAAGATGCTTTCATGGGCCTGTACGTGGCAGACGCACGCCAGACCCAAGCCCACGAAGCGGTCTAAGAGCCCGTGTTTACAGCCTGCCTTAGGAGGAGAGGATTAGATAAGGCTTGACAAGGTGTAGGGACGGGACCATGCTGTGCCTTGGAAAACTATGGCAATACAGAACCCAAAACATTTCCATAGGTGCTTTCCGTTAGGAAAGAAAGGGAGAGAAATTAATAGACTTGGCACAGCCCTCCAGCTGGGCACCGCTGGAGGGGCAAAGCTACACCAGAGGAGCTGGTCGCTGGTGTGTCTGAGACACCCCTGAGCAGCTAGTGCTGTTATTGGTGACAGCTGCAGGACTCTCAATGAGATCCCATCTCCTTTTATCCCAGGGAGAAAACCATAACCCTTAAAACATGCTGTTGCATCTCTCCCGCGTTCCTGCAGAAGGGAAAGCTGCTCTTCTGAGTTGGGTGAGGACAAGAAGCTCACATGTTCTCTGAGGCTGCCCAGCTCTTCAGGCAGAAGCCAAACTCCCCCTTAGGAAGGCACGGCAATGCTGCCATGGGGCTGGCAGACGTGTGTACCCTTGTGCTCCAGAGCTCTGAGAAAGCCAGGACACAGCAGCACGGCACAACACAAACTGTTACTTCTCTTGAGGAACAGCACCCTCGTGCTATGCAGTGCAGGGACCAGAGTGTGCACACATGGGGTTCCTCCAGCGAATGGCTTTTCTGCTCAGCGAACGGCTTTTCTGCTCAGCTCTGATGTTCGCAGGCAACTCTGTAACACAAACACAATTACAAAGTTCCCCGCTGTGTCCATTTAAACACAGCTAAGCGTAGGTGTGGATTTGTGTTTAAAGAAACAAGTCACAGGAGGGAAGGCACAGCAGGGCCAGCAGCCACATGGCACATTTCGTTTCAAGGGGATTCCACCTGACTTTCCACAGGCAGATCAGCAAATAAATAAAGCCAAGTTCTGGCTTCTTTAAGAATATTAATTACACCGGTGTGGGCATCGCTGTTAGGGGACTCTCAAAAGGCTCCTCACGAGACTGGTGAGGAAGAGCCCCAAAGCACAACGTGGTGCCCCTTTAGGCCAGGATCCTTTAGGCCAGGATGAGTGTCAGGGCTCAGGAGAAAAGCACCCTCAGCAGAACCACACGGAGAACAGAATAAAGGACATGGTAGAATTAGCCCAGATCAAGTCAAAGTACATTTATTCACATGAGACTGGTTTGGACGTGATCAGATTGAGAACATTTCTCCATCTGAGTACCTTGAGGAATCGCTCAGAACCAAAAATCTAGGATGGCAACAAAACCACCCTGAAGTCATAGGCACATCTTGCTAATTGAGGGTGGCCTCAAAGCACTGCTGCACACGTACACATGAGCTGTTGGGCAGCTTGTGTTTGCAGTGATCACAACACATCTGACACTTCTCACAAGGGGACAGAACTGTTTACAGGAAACCATTTGTTACAGGGGCCTGCTGCTCCTCCTCCCCCCCACTCCCCGGCCCCAGCCCTTTCCCACCCCACCTTTCATCAGAAGCTCATCTAGCACCCACCCACCTGGCCAAAGAGCCCATCCAGGTTGGAATTTGAAACCGCAGACTGTCAGACACCGTGGCCGGGGCAAACGGTGCCACCATCAATTCTGGAACTAAATTTCAGGGAGTTTTGATTCTATTTGTACAGGGACTAATGAGTAGCTTGGGATGTAAACACTAACCCCAGGGCGTAATTCTGAGAACAGGATGATAGATTCTCAGTCTCCAGCTCTAATTATACAGGCAAAATCTTGGAACGGGAATGAGAAGAGACAAGAACGGGATTCAGGTCCCTCATCAGCTTAATGGCATCGTTTCCCCAAGGCCTGGAGTTTTTTGAGGATTAGCAAAAAATAAAAAAGCAAGAATTGCCTCCACCAGGAAAGAGACTCTCAAGATCAGTATAAAACAGAGCAACTGAGTTACACAGTAAGCAAAGCTGTGCCCGGAGCCATCACTGCGGAAGCAGCAATCACCAAGCAACCACTCAATACAGTAAAACCGTAAGGCACTAATCGTGTTCCACTCGCCACAATTGACACATGACTAAAAACTGACATTCATAAATTTTAAAAATAAAATTAAAAAAAACCACAAATAATCAATGTACATTTTAAAAGGCAACATTTCCCATTTAAAATTTTCAGCTCCAAGAATTTTCCTGTTCCCCACCCTGATCACCAACTAGCTAGGATTGAGCATTTCATCAGAAGTTCTGCTGGTTGACACACACCTTTTACAATGAAACGTCCCAAGGCATCAGCAGAAAACAATTTGTTGAGAAGTTACTTGACAATCCCACTAACATCACCAAAGCTTGTCATCGGCATCAGTCTGTCACCCTGCTAACTATGCGCCTACCACCAGACTATGCGCAGTGGTGTGTTTAGTTGTGGCTTGCATCTACCTTTCTCTTTAAGACACAACTCGAGGTTTAAAACCCTGGAGCTTGAGGTTCCCTTTGCAGAGTTGGCAGAGGAACGTGGTGGAAGACAGCAGCACTTGCTCCTTGATGCTATTCCACAAGTATGTTCAGTCCCTGTCTGGAAGCCCATGTCCAACAGCAACCAGGTCCCTTAAACTCCTTTAATTTCCATTCTGGTTCTGCTTTGCTGGAGATGAGTGGTTGCCCAGAGAGTATGAAATCACCAGCTTCCTTCAGAGTCACCTGACAGTCCCATTTTGGTCAGTATTGATCAGAGTCCAAGTAACAAAACAGTAGTGACAGTATTTTTGTCCCATTACTGGTCCCCCCCCAAAGCCATCCAAGGACCCCTTAGACAAAAAGGGTCTATTAAGGCTTATTCTCAGAGATCACAGTAAAGTATTGCACACTATTTGTCTGCTTAAATAGGTAAAAACTGAAATCTCATTTCCAGGAGATTAGTAATATTGTTATTAAAAAAATGCTAAAACCAAGCACGGAGGTAACGTCCCCTCCGTGTGATTCTACTGGAAGATGTGACTGCTACCCACAAGCAATAGCGGAGGGTCTGTCTGTGCAGAGAATTAACAACGGCATTTTTAAACCACCGGTCAGTGCAAATCCCAAACAGTTATTTTTGCCCTTTCTCAAAGCTAAAGCGACCATTAAATTTAGTGTGCTGTATGATTTCACCCAGCACTACGGCGCATCAAGAGTCACCGCAAGACAGCCGCAAGAGTCACCGCAAGACAGCTCCGCCACCGGCTTCGAACAGTCGACCTTTGGTCAGCACATCCAGAAATAAATAAGAACGGGTATAGCAGAGAGACCACCCAACAGACGACCCTGGCGTGACTGCTGACATGGAAAAGTCTGGTAGGCTGGGACAATCTGTCAGTCCCATGGATTGTCCGGCTCAGGTCAGCAGCTCCGTGACGTGGGTGGTCTCGGGACAGGTATTTGGTACGTCACTGTCGGGCTCGCAAAGGCAGTTCAATCAAGTCTTACAGAGCCATTTTGAATCAGTCCAAACCTGGAGGACGTAAGAAACAAGTCTCCCAGAGTTTTGCTTAGTGTTCCAGCTGTCAAGTCCATGCAAGTCCTTCCGGAGGCAAGGAGAAGTCACTCAGCCAGCATCCGCAGGCGCCGTTCCTGCAGGAGCAACTTGATCTCCTTCACTATTAACGGTGAGATGAACAGGACTGTTGAACTCGTCTGTGGGAAGAAGCACAGCCAGGGCAATCAGCAGAGCAGCCACGGCTGCAGCCGTCCCGCACTCCAGTGGGCACTTGAGGCCTCTGTCGCGTTTTAGCCCCAGCCGGCGGCCGAGCACCACGTGGCCGCTCGCTCAACCGCCACCCCCGGCGTGATTGGGAGGAGAAGGGGGAGGCAAAGGCAAACCTCAGCAGTCGGGACAAGGACAGTTTACAGGACAGCACAGGGAAGGGGGAAGAACAATGGGACTTATAGCAATACACAGAACTGGTGATTCACTGTGCAGCTCCTCACTGACAACCATACAGCTCAGGCTGTACAGCTCAGAGCTGTCAGGAAGCCAGGCTGTCCCCAAGCTGCACCACCCCTCTACAACTAGCTCCCTTCAATACTGAGCAGGAGGTCACACAGCATGGAGTAACTAAACCTTTAGGTAGTTTGGGTCACCTGTCCTGGCTGTGTCCCATCCCAAATCTGTTGAAAATTAATCCTACCCCAGCCTCCTCAGAAAGACACAGGCTAAGAGGAGTGATGACAAACTGCAACATCGATGGAAGGACAGAGCTCACAAAAAACCTCATATGATTGCAGCTGTCATGATCTCCTCTCCATGAAGATGAGCTCTTCATCTTCTTAACAGTCTCCCTCCTGGCCACCTCTGCTGCTTATCAAAGTGGCCTTTTCCCCCCCGTCAGTGCAGATACAAAGACAATTCCTGGCACTTCCAGCAGGGAAGAACGGGTGAATTGTACAGCATCCACCACTGTGGCAATGCTGAGGAGGTCAGTGCCTGACCGGTCTTCTTGCTCCACGGTATACCAGGGCAAGGTATTTCATTTTACTTTCAAGATCCTCATCACTCCTACCACTAATCTTCAAGGGTTAACAAACAGCCATCTTAACTTCAGCTCCCTGAAAATATGAGGGGCTGTCTTGGAGATGACTGAGGAAAAGGTCCTGCCTTGGAAGTCAGTCCGGTGGTATGGGCTTTAGGAAACCCATGCAGGTAACTAAGGCAAATATGTTTGTGCCTCTGCCACAGTCACAGTTTCTGTTGGCCTACATGACTTTAAAAGGATTCAAAATGACCCCAACTGACACCCTGAAGCAAAAGCACACAATGACAGACCCCTTCTGAGAACGGCATCAGACTTCGTGGCTGCTGAAGATACAGATTACACATCTAACTCATAATTTTCAAGTTCTCACAAAACCTTTCTATTGCAAATACAACTTTGACAAAGAATTTTTAAAGAATGGAGATCTCTTACCATTAGAATAAAGAAATAGAAAACCCACATCCATCCCAGGTTCTCCTGGATCAAAGACACTAGATACTAAAAAGAAAGGGGAAAAAATATTACTCAAACTGGGAAGATAAGCACGAACTTCTGGGCATTACTCTTTCGTGGTCTAGAATTTGTGGGCTGTTAACACACCACACAGAGCTGATGACAAAACCTTCCAGCTGATCTTTTCCTGTCAGAAGAGATGACTCAGGACAGCAGCCTTTCTGTATAAAAACCCACAGTCTCGGCAAAGCAGATACCACCCCAAAGCTTTACATTAACTCATAGCAGCATAAAGACAGAACTGAACTACAGTTTCAATGGGTGACAAATTGACTCCGCTGAATACAAGGTTTTTTGCACAGAACGCTGGGACATAAGTGGATGTAAGTACTCTCAGAAGAACTAAAAGCTCTAGAACGGCTTATAAATTACAGAGGATGCATTTTCAAGAGCTGTGCAGCCACCAAATACTTAACCCTTCATCGCAGGCGAGACCCCTGAGACTCCAGCCCTGTTCTGAACTGCATCCTGATTCAACAGGACAACCCAGGCTACCACAGAAAACACGTTCCCTCTTAGCAGGTTTACAGTCAGATGCTGCACAGGGCCTCCTGTCCCCACTGCCGGCTGTGTGGCACAAAGCAGTAGCCGAACTTCTAACATGCTCATTGCGCGCCTGCTGTCATTCACACCCCCAGGAATGACATCATGGCTCCGTCGGCGAAGTCAGCGCAACGCGAGAACGGGAGGCAGGTGGATTTTCTTCAGGACTAAAGACCCAATTTTTACGATGACGTAAGTCTGAGCGGTACGTGTGGGGGAGGACAGGAACACTGTAAACACCACAAGAAGAACACTGAGCGTAACAGTGCACTACAAGATGCCCACAAAGCACTTGTCATTTTCCATGTTTGATGGAGCTAAGCAGTATCTTTCCTGCCAAAGAGACTGAAGGATTGTACTTATCAGGCAACCAGCAGCAGGTACCAACCCAAATCCCGTTCCAGAAAAGAAGCTTTCATGTCGCTGCAGCATCCATGGTATTTCACCAGCACTGGAGGATGCCTGGAATAGGACCAGCTCTGTCCGATCTTTCTACTAAATCCTCCCTTCCTCAAAACACCAGCATGTTCTTCCATATAGGTAACACTCATATTTGAGAAGTATGTCCCCAGTGGGCTTGCTGTCAGCTTCCTCTTCTGCAACAGTCTGGACTTCAGGCCTCTGGCAGCATACTGTAAGGCCCATCAAAGCAAGTGGTGCTGGATTTACAAGGTGTAAGAGACATCCACAGATAAAAAGGGGAGCCACAAATGAGAGCAATTTGAAACTTATTTTACGAACATTTGCCATTCATAATAGGCATTCTGGTTTTACTTGGTTTACAGGTAAGCAAAACTTCTGCTTACAGAACAGTTATTACCTCCAAAGAAAATGTCCCAAACTTCAAAACATTTCAGTTTTCACTTTTTGTGAAGCTGACCTTTACTTGCTGTTTGGAGTTCAGGATATAAAAGTCTCTAAAATTCATGTGAATTATGAAAGTGCCGTAACATTAACACTACAAATATTTGGTTTAGTACTTAAATTGCTTCCACTGGAAGCTTAAACACATAGATGTTCCCTTGGTTGCTTCTTAAATAAATAAATCATTAAAAAGTCCAAACAAACAAACAACACTCCTGAAGCAGCCCTCTTGCTCGCTTGCTTCTCTCTGTCTATGCAGCTTTAGATATGAGGAATGAGCTAACATCTCTAACCACAAGAGACTCTCTGCCTCCTTCCCCAGACCTCTGTTTCCCTTTGGTAGCCTCACCTGGCCCACTGCAGCGCCAATACTGCCAGTTCCATCCACGATCCCCGTGACGGTTGCCAGAGCCTCGCTGCTGCCTTTCACCAGATCCTGGCGCCCCAAGTCAGCAGAAATCGCAGAACTGATCATGTTAGAAGGGCCTCCGATGAAAAACCCTGTGAGCGCCAAGGAAACAGCTTAGGTCCAAAACAAGCACGAGGATAGAATCTCAACAAAACACCTTCAAAACACAGATTTCCCACCACGCAAAGCTCAGGAAAGGGAATATGTCTAGGGACAGTGACCGTCAGGCTAAACATTAGAAGAAGTGCACTCTCCCAACTGAAGCACACAGTCATGGCACCCCATGTGTACCGGGAGCACACACACAGAAACTGGCAACTAGCATGCTGCCATCAAACAGTAACAAGCTAATTAGCTGTGGCAGACACTACAAGGAGAATCAGAACACAAAACAGTGCAGAAAGGTACTTCTGAACAGCATGCATACACAAACCCTCAACAAAAAGCAGATTTAGACACATCTCCTTTAGAGTAGCATGCCCCATGCTACTGCCTCAGCCTGCAGGGACTGGTGAAAGATGTTGGGGTGGGGGGAGGGGGAAATGCAACACATTTCTGAAGTAGGAGTGTAGTAGGAAAAGAAAGGCTCTATTCATTCAGGCTAATCTTAATTCCATAACACAGATTCACAGAACAGCAGGGCTTGGAAGGGACCTCTGGAGATCATCTAGTCCAAGCCCCCTGCCAAAGCACTGTCACCTACAGCAGGTTGCATAGGGTCATGTCCAGGTGTGTCTGAATGTCTCCAGAGAAGGAGACTCCACAACCTCTCCGGGCAGCCTGGTCCAGTACTCCGTCATCCCCACAGTAAAGAACATCCCGTGTTCCAGTGTGTGTCCTTTCCCTGTCCCTGGGCTGAAAAGAATCTGTCCCCATTTTCTAGACACCCACCCTTTAGTTATTTATAAGCACTGATCAGATCCCCTTTCAGTCTCCTCCAGGCCAAACAGACCCAGCTCTCTCAGCCTTCCCTCACATGAGATACCCCATGTTTTGAGCCCTCAGTATGTCGGGTAGCACACAAAGCTTGTGACCTCTCACTGCACACCAGGCTACACTTGGGAGTTCTGACAGACACCCTCAAGCATGAGCTGCAGCTCATGACTTGTGCCATATATACCTCCTCAGATACCAGACTGCCTGCTAGTTATTCTGGCACAAATCCGTCCTCATCATACTGAGCCCAGGCAGACACCAAGCCATTACTATACACACTGGAAGTGTATATTCTTTAATGCAGACTCTGTCAGGCAGTCTTCCTATGACATATTTATAAAGCCAGAGAAATAAAGCCTCAGTTTTGACCCTTTCTGCAAAACCCGAGGCTGGGTTGCTGATTTTTCTACACTGTCCGTATGCATGTCGACTAGTGCACCAGTGGGATTTGACAGAGTACCTGTAATTGCCATGATCACAGCGTTGACAGGCTTGCTGTTCGGAGAACCTGCAAGAGGAAGGCCAGAAGAGCGTAAATAAAACATGTGAACTGGCAAAAGCCACTTGTTTAGGCTCAGAAAGCAGCATGCAAACATCCAGGTTGAACTGTCTGTTCAATCAGCTACACAGAGACAACAAACTCTGTGACTAGAGACTTCTAAAGAGATTAGTCTTACTGCAAAGGCATTTAGAAACTAAAGACCCAGAAGTTTTCCAGCAGCACTTTACAGTAGAAAAACTTTGCCATTAAAGTTTTGTGCCCTATTTCAGTATCAGATTTGCCTGGCTCTGGGTTCCAGCTCTCGCTACACCTCTTTCTGTGGCAAAGAGTTTGTATTTACCCTTCTTAAAGTAAGAGAATCCTCCCACTGTCTCTCTGCAGAAGTCAGACAACTCAATCTCCCCCACCATTCTGTTTTTTGAATCACCCTTCCACTCATCCTGAATTTTCCAAAATCTTCTTTAAAATACAGAGATTAGATCTGGAGATAGTAACCCAGCAACTGGCTAAGCAATGCTTACAATAGATTAAAAAAGAAATAAATATGCAAAACCCCATACCCTCACTCCTCACAAAGCCATGCTTGTCTATTTGCAGGCTCTCCTTGCCTTTCCAGAGGGCCACCTCAGAGTGCACATTTCCACTACAGTCCCAGCCCTTTCCAGACATGGCTCACCCCAATACCTTGCTTCCAGGCATCACCTCAATTCCTAACTCACTGCTCCAACTTCTGGTCTGCACGCGGTCAAGCTGCTGTGCACAAGGCGAGCTGCAGCCTTCTTCACGTGTTCCCAGGCACTTGTTACTCTTATGTGAAACACGCTATGAGCATGAAAAGGTCTTTTGGTTTGGCTGATGGAATTTAATAATTACAGTATTGCTTGTTAGAGCCTTCTCTATCTGTCACCAGACACTTGGACCTCTGGCTGCTCTGCTATCCACAACAAACTCCTGACTTTGCCAGCAATCATTTTATGTTTGCTTCCAATTCACTTTTGAAAGGAACGTTCTAGCACAAGAGCCTACAAAACTCCAAAGCCAATCCTTGTTATTTAATGACTACACTTTACTGACCTTACTCTGAGATGGTCTGAGTAAGCAGGCTTGGTTCTGAAAGGCACACCTTAGTGTTCATGTCCAGCTCTGGCAGTTATTTCTGCCCACAGATCCCAAAAGTGCTCTAAAAATCAAGTCTGTATCAGCCCCCTGTTTTGGAGGAAGACCCTAAGAAACGAAGTGACATCTCAGAGAGTTAAAGCACTCTGGTACCACAGGACACTAAGTCCAACGGTGTTACCCTTAGGAGAGCTTCATAGATGTTTCATAGAAATTAAATCTGCCTGTCTCTTCCTACTCAGTCTTCCTTACAGACTCCTTTCAATAACCCATCACCAAGAACTGTATCTATTATAAAAGAGACAGAAACTTCTTCAATTTCACCACCTACAGAAGCTAAGACTTCTACTTCTTTGTAGTCTGCAAAGCACAGCAAATACACTCCAGCACCAGTCTGTCCCCAGATTCTCTTTCCTCTTTACAATCAGGATCCACCTGATATTTCCTGCTCAGCCAGTTGTGGTGTTGACACAATAACAATGCCAAAAAAATTATAATCTCACTGACATGGGAGAAGGATCAGTACCATAACTTGTCAGGGAAATCCAACCACGCAGCTAATTATTTTCTACCTTGTTAACCAGAGAACAAAGTTCTGTCTATGCTATGCAGTGCTACACTTAGGCAAAGCAGATCAAAAGGCACCATCTTGATCCAGAAACAGTTTCAAGACTGGACCAGGTAGTTGGAACAGGCTGTGCTCTGGTTCCCTCCAAGATGTACCAAAGGAACCTCACATCACTGGGCAGCAAAAGCATACTCACGGCTGTATCCAAAGAGAGATCCTACAGCAAAGAGCAGGCTAATTGCTAGCACTGGGGCTCTCTTCTGTAGCATGTCAGAAATCAAGCCCTGAATAGTCCCACCTGCAAAAAAAGAAATCACTGTCAGGTGAAGAACACTGACACCTTGACCAGAACTCATTTCACCAAGCACAGTGGCCTCTGGCCTTCTCATCAATACCCTTTCCCTCCAAAATCCTGAAAACTAAGTCTCCTGCCCTCACTGCCCCAGACAGAGAGAACGGTACTCAAATGTGACCCTGACAGCAGGGAAAACTACTCACACTGCTTCCCCAGGAGTTTACACCCCAACTCTGGGTGTAAGCAAGCTCAACATCATGGCTGGGCTCTAACACAAGTGCAGGAAAAGGCAGTTCTTAATCACAGTGAAAGCATTAGCACACAGTGGCCTCACGTTCCCTGCTGTCTCACCCACTTAGAGGTAGGCACAATTAAATACAACAATTGCTGATAGCTGATGATAATCACCGTACATATCATTGCTGCCTCTGTAGGAACAGCTTGCTGGTAAAAACTAGAATGTCTGAGAACACCTAATATAGAAAATACCACAGAGGCTGGAAAAGTGACCCTGAACAGACCAAAACAAAGATGTCTATTCTAGGAAACCCAACTAGACAAGGTAATAAAGCAAGAAACTGAGCACAGGAGTGTGGAAGACTAAACACATATACAATAATGTTCTTTATTCTGGAGGTACAGGGTCAGGTTTTGCAGCCAGCAAAAACAAGTGCAACTACGTTTAATTTCTGAACATAACACAGTTGTGTCTGCTCTGCTGATAACTGTGCAGAGTCTGGTCTTAAAAATACAGGACAGAAGGGATAGTATAGAACCCAGCAAGCCCAGACATAAACCCTCCCTCAAGGGTACTCGTTGGAAAGGAAGTAGCAAGCAGCAGGGCCACTGTTTCGTACACTGCACTTTTCAAGAAGTTCTAGTGGCTAAAGATGCCCACTGGGGTAACGTCCAAGAATATGATAGTGCCCCTTAAATTACACATAAACTCTTTATGGGGCTCACATACTCTATGTGTTAGAAAAAAAACAAAACCAAACCAAACCAAACAAAACAAAGCAGGAAAAAAACCTCAACCAAGAGCTGAGCAGCCACATACATAACTAACCTTTCCATATATTCAGTAAACAGATAGATCCTACTGAACATGACTGCTCTGAGCTACCTTTCATTTCCAAATGCTAGCAGGGCAACTGCATGAGGATGTCATTCACTTGCTCACTCACCTATAATTCCTCCCACATCATACCAGATTGAGAGCTGATCAGCTTCTGCTTCTTTCCATCCAAAGTTGTTGCTGAGGTAGAAAGGCAGCCAGAAGAAGAAGGAGTAATTCACCAGTTTCAAGCAGGCATAGGCCAAAGAGTACTGGAACAAAGAAAGAGACAGCAAATGGTTAGCACTTGAGAGATGCAAACAGCATTTCTGCTTATTCCCATAAAGCTCTGTATCCAGCTAAAGCTTTCAGGGGAAGTGCTCCTCCGTTTCATGTAAGAAGGCAGTATTATGAAAGCTTAATGCTGAACATCAAAGGGAACCCAGGAATACAAAAATCACTGTCAAGAGGGTTATTTTCTTTTCACTGAATGCAATGGGTTAAAAGACTTTCAGTGTAATCTTGAGAGGAAATGACACCAGGCTTCAAAAAGTGAAGGAAATTTAATTCACCTTCTGAAGAGAAAGGAGCCAACCACATGACATGGAGCAAACCTGAGGTTTAGTCATCTGTGCATCATGCTGTGAAAAGTTATGTGAAGTCGTTCCTCTGCACTATCTCTTGCTGCTCAGAAGGCTCATCTGCTTACAGTGCCAGAAGAGAAAGCTTCGTTCATAACCTCCAGGACATGAGATGGAAGGTTTGGCCAAAGATAAGCACACACCTCCAAACCCAACAGCTGAAACAACGCCCTGGTTTTGGCTACCGGCCTCGAGTTCTCCTCAGCTAGCAGATGTCCTTCTTTAGAGCTTTCGAGAGCGTGGCAAAAGTTTGTTCTCTGAGATCAGTGGGCCAGCATGCAGAAGGACGAGGCACACTATTTCTGTAAGGCCTCCTAATAAACTCTGACATGGCAGTTCAGGGAACCCATATTTGAAGAGGAAAACAAGGATGAAGGCTGGAAAAAACAACCTGCAGAATCACAGCTTTTGAGACAGTATGTGCATGTACATACTTGTCTTTGAATTCCAAAAGCAGATCTCTTTATATATTAAACTCTACAAAGTCATGTCTTCTGAATTTATATTATTTTAACAGATACATCTTTTTCAGGATCTGTATCTGTTATCTTTTCATATTTAATGCTTTTCTACTCTTACAGGATACAAGCTAACATCCACTGTACACATGTAGAACACTAGGATGTTCTCCTGCCTCTGGTTGTGAAAAGTGCACCTTACAAAGCAATATTTATTACAACATGTTTAGAAAACATCTACCAGATTGTCTGACTGATTAAACATTCGATATCTAGAGGCTCAGGAGAAAACTGTACCAAAACTTCCACCATATCACTCAGCAGAAGAGAGGAACTACAGGAAAATATATGTCAGATAAAGTCTTTGTAGAATCATAACAAGGCTTTGGCAGTTCTCTCAGCATTTGGTCTCTTCCCAACCTGACATAGTGTCCTGGTTTGGCTGACGACTGATCTGACATCAGATAAACCTCACAAAGTTGGAGGTGTTCATGTTGCTGGGTTAAGGTACAGAGCACAACCTCCAAACCCCAGGTAGAGACAGCAGTATCAGTTGTACAGGACCTTCCTTATATTCTCGTCAAAGAAAAAAAAAAATAAATTCACAGATCAACTGAAGCAGCTTCCACTGCCACAGAACTTTGCCTACAGAGAATCCTATTCCTCAGGGCCACCTTATCAAGACAGCATCCTACAGCCACCTTTGCTCATGGCTTCCTTTCTAAATTCAGCACCCTTCCTTGGCTGGTTTCATGCACTAAATGACACAGAAGTCTGATGGGAAGAACAGCGTGCAACCACATACCCACACAGTAAGCCATGAGTACAAGGATAACAGTTGCAACTCCAGGGTTTTAACAGTATAAGAAGTCAGATGTCAGCAAACAGAACACATGATCAACACATTAACAACAATGTTAACAAATGCTGACAACACACACCCCAAAAAATCAGCTTTATTTATAACAACATAAGAAGTTAGGTCCCACTCAAAAACACATGTCAAAGTAGTACTCACCAACACTACACCTGGAAGGCAACAAGCCTGGAAAAAGCCAATGGCCTTTGGCTGGTTGTCAGTGTCAGTTGCTTGTATAGAGTAATTCTGATCATCATCATCTGCATCATCATCATCCATTAAAGGTCTGTTGGCATCTTCTTCAACACGACCATCATCTGCTCCAAGCTCAGGGAGACCTAAGTTATAAAAGGGGTATGCAACAGGAACAACAGACTACAGTCTACTCATCCTCTCCCCACTCTAAAACTACTCTAATTTCTTTTAAACAACTCTCCCTTCCAGCAATTTCCTTGCTCTCCCATACCTCCATCCTCCTTTGGCTTAGAAACTCTTCTAGATGGTGTTCTGCAGTGTCGCCACTTTCTACCTTTTGTCTTCTAGCACTCTTGAAAGTATTGTCTGATCCTGGCGTCGGCTTTGTCTGTTCTGAGTGTCTGGCCATTAGTTGGAAGACACAACAAATTAGTGCATTTCCCCCCTTATTTAGTGTTTGGGATCCTTGAACCTGGCTCTTGGGTGCCACCTCCCCTGAGCACAGAGGATCAGCATACCTGCAGCTACTCAAAGCGCTGCTGCCTGCTAACACCTCCTCTGCTGGAGTGGAAACTCAAGGACTGCACTGCACTTCTTGGGTTGCTGAATGTTCTTACGAGCAGTTTTTATGGCAGCTTTAGTCCTACCAAATTTACAGCCTTTGCAGGCACCTGGGAAACCTCTTCCATGACCCTGACAAAGCCCAAAAGTTCTTCTGTTTTCCTGTCACACTCTGGCTTGCCCACCATCTTCTCAGAGAAGGACTATATCCAACCCAAGAGCTGTTTAACTGGCTGTGGGAGACCTCCAAATGAAACATTTGTTCCCTCCCCACTGCACAGCTACAGCTTGCCAGGGTTTTTCCTACGACAGCCAGTTATCAGTCTGCAGTATTTTTAAAAAAACACTGATTTTTTTTTCCAGGTGAAGAAAAACTGATGATTAGCACATCCTAATGGAGATGCTAGAGCCAAGCTGGTTTATTTTGCTTTAAACAATATCCAGACCCTATACACATGACATACTGCGATGTTTAGTGAGATCTTTACAAATAAAGCAATTGCTCCATTAAAAACACCTAAGTGCAACACTGTTTTTTAACAGCCCTGAGGATAAAGTGCTATCAGGACAAGCAATATTTTTAGTATTGCTTCCACAGGAAGCTGCAGATCTGCTTTCCATGAAGGGACTGAAATGCTACAGCCCTCTTCTACTTACCCACTTCCTTCGGTGATGTCAGGAGCCCAAAGAAGACAATGACTCCTCCAGCAAACTGTACCGAGGCAGTCACCAAGAAAGCATACTGAGGAGAAATAAAATATGATTTTTAAAAACACTTTTCAGGCATGCAGGCTTCCCTGACTAATGAGGGTTTCTTTACATCCCAACCTTGTCAGAATAAATACGGCTACACCAACACAGACTACATCCACAAAACCTAGAAAACAAGTGATCTCTGCATCTCCTGGAGAGACTCGGTTCTATCTAGGCTAGAAGACCACACTGAAACAGCTGGTTTAGTTTACTGAGGTAACAGCAGCGAGGAAGGAGCTCACCCAACACAACCACAAATTCAACTATATTGGAAGGAACTGCTCAGAGAAGAATCGAACATCAAATTCAGACCAGGTCACTCAGGGCTTTGTTCAATTAGGCTTTGAAATCCCCCAGGTTGTTCAATCCTTAACTAACTTCATCACGAAACAGTTTTTCAAACATCCAGCTGGGACTGTCCCTGCTTTGCTTTACATGCGCTGCTTTTTAGCTCTCTCACCATGCAACCCAGGGAAGAGTCTGGCTCTTAACTTCTCAGCTGTCTTTGCACATGCTTTGTAATACTGCTATAGCCTCGTCTCCAGAGTGACGAGCTCAGCTCTGCTAGCCTGTCCTTGCAGGTCATGTGCTGCAAGATGCACTGGTTGCCTTACACACCCCGTATTCAGCTGCCAGTCTGCTGCGCTACAGCAACACCGCGCATGCCTGGCCCCTTCACCGTTGAGGAGCCTGTGCCTCCACGCCTGACAGAAGCCCACAGCTACTCAGCAGCGGTGACTTCACCCAAGTGAGTGCCTGTGATGGATGACTCCGAAGAGCACTGCAAGCCACCCAAATCAGAAGAGGGTATTCCCTGACACTAGGCCTCTTCAATAATATCAGTCCATTTACAGAGGAGTCTCATTTCTCCCAGGTCATTTCTCCCAGCCTGGCTGGGTCAGGAAAGGAAAACCCTTTCTACTCTGCCTTCTGCTTCCTACCAAGAATTTGGGAAGGAGAAAATGGACACTCTGGGCCTGTTATCTCTCAGAGACGGGATAAGAACCTAATCTCACATAACCCAATCAGACATGTGGCCCTAGCTAAAAGCCAGACAGCAATACCTACCTCATAGCCATACTTGAGAACGCAGGAAGCAAGGAATGCCCCAAGTATATTTCCCACAGATGCACAGGCACTCCAGAGTCCAAACACAAAACCTCTCCTGCAGAAAGGGAAGAATACCTGACGTGAAGACAGGTAATACTAAGAGAAAGACAAAGATATAACATTCAAGTGAACTTTAACTTATGAATAAAGTTAGTGTTCTCCCAGTGCATTTCAAAGAGACTGAAAGGTCACACAGAACAACTTGGGGGTACCAAATTGATAAGCAAGGAATGTTCTATCCTGAGACACTTGTGTAACAGAAGAGGTGAGCTGGCAACAAAAGGGTTACAAGTTATGGCTAGAGCTCATCTGCAATATCCTAAAGGGACAAAGCTGAACCTAAAATGACTCAGGATGTGTTTGGTCTCTTCAGTGGTAAGCACAGACAGGTTTTCCAGTGGCATAAAAATTCAAATTCAGCCACTCTGCGCTATGGGTTTTTTGAAGTTTGAACCTGTGCCTTTAACAGACACAACTCTGTTTGTACCAAACTGTTCTGTGGTTCCAGGAAAAGAAAAAAAGCAATAACAGTAATAAGTAAGGCATTTCTCATCCCACATAACCTCAATTCTGACCTAAGAGATGGCCTTTCTGGTTTGAGACTCTCAGCTCAATCTGCTACTCAGCAGGTCAGGTGAGTCACTGAAGAAAGCTGAACTTACCCAGCTTTTCCAAACCAATTGCCCATGACAGCAACCACACAGGGCCAACCAGTGGACTGCAGCAAGCCGTTCACAACCCACAAGCAGCAGTAGAACCACTTGTTGTAGAAATGCAACCATTCTGTGAGGGTGCCAAAGAAGAATACCTACGGGGAGGGAAAACAAACAAACAAAACCGCAGAGAAGAAACCCTGAGGCTACTGTTGAAAGCCAGGCAGGAGTCAGGTCCTAAAAAAAGGAATCATCATTTCAGGGAGAAGGTCCAGGGGGAAGCCTGGCATTGTTTAAGAAACAGGTCAGAGCTAACAGCACCCTCTGCTGAGCCACCACAGCACTGACTCCAGAGCTCAAACAGCTCCACGCAAACGTGCTGTCGCCACACTTCAACTCCAAAAGACTTTTATCTTCATAAACAGCACAGTTAGAACAAGAGAGGAAAAGCAAGAGACAATACTTTCAGTAACGAGGTTAAAAATACAGTAGTCTCTTGATCTGCTGTTGTACTGACATCTGAGTCCCTGAGGGCCTAGGCAAACACAAACCCCTCAGCAGTCATTTGCCTCAGTAAAATTTAACTCAAGTACTACAGCCAGGTCTCAAATTACTAAGAGCCCTAGCCCAAGCTAGCCAAAACAAACACGCTTTGTGGCACACTGTGCTCGATGCATGTTTGTGGTCGTGTGTTTGCAGAACGCAATAGGCCACAGTGGGGTTTGTAGTCACTGGGTGAATCAAGAGCACTCCACACATTATACCAACACTTTAATAACCAGAAAACCACAACGAGATAAAGCTGATTCACGCTTATCTTCAGGCTTGAACCTAAAGAACCCTTCTGTTTTAAGTGGACCTTCTCTTTTTGACACATGCCCTCCCAGCAATTACAAAATAAGTAAAGGAATGCTTAGTATTGTTAGCATGTCCTTAAAGGAGGGAGCAAAGAGCATGTCGGGAAGCAAAAGCCTTGGTGGCAACATATGTGGGCTGAGAGCACAGTTACATTGCCAAACAGTCCCCAAAAGTCCAGATACACCAATTTCATACAAAAGTTGTTCATCAAGTCTTTAGACAGTGCCTCAAACTTAGGAGTTTCCTTCTGACAGAGAATCCATAAATAGGTATTTCAGAAGAATCGAGTCACCTAGTGTAGCTCTACACTTGAGATAATAGAGGGCACCCAGGACATAGTTCTACAAGCAAACTTTGAGACCACCAAGGTAGCTCATGGGTAGATTCACACAGAAGCAGAGCCTCCTGTCCCCTAAAGCAAAACCCTATCCAGAAACCCTAAATGAGGCTTCTACATCACACCAGTTTGTTCCAACTTACCACCAAAGCAGAGGAGCACATGCCAAAGGACAAAACCCAGCGTAAATTCAGGCGATCCCCAACTATGCCACTGACAAAAAGACCCTAAGAACAAAACACAACATTAAATACAGCCACAAGCTTTGCATGTTATCTACAAGAATTAAACTGATGTAGAAGGGTCAAGCTGATGGTAATGCTGTCAAACCATCTTATATTTTGATTCTAACCATTTCTTCTGCCACCAAAGAAACTCTGTTAGTAACTGTTCATTAAGTTTCTTATTTACCAAAAAAAAAAAAACCAAAACCCAAAAGAATCAGCTGAGAACTTTTGGAGACAGAATTAGCCCTCCCACCCACGGGCGATAGGGGTATGAGAAATCCTGATGTTTTTCTGCATCTTTTACTGAATTTTTCCTGCATTTACTAACAAGCATTTGCACATGGACAACAGGCAGGACTAACAGAAAGGGAAGAATTAAAAATAAAATTAAAAAACCACCACCAAAAAACCCACCCAAAAAAAACCCTGCTCCTAAACTAAGCTTTTTAGCTGCATTTGTGCCAGGCAAGTCAAGAAGACCCTGTGCTTCCCTTCCAAATGTGGGTGTGAGCTTCCCAGTAAGATTCCACCAAAACTTAGCAGCTTTGGGTCAGTTTTACTCACCACAGCATAGGAAAACAAAAAGATAGTGTCCAGTGTCCCCAAGAAGAGGGTTGCTTCTTCTGCACTTGGAAATAAGTGGCTGCTGTTCCAGAGCTACACGGGGAAAAATTTGACAGGTAAACAAGGAGAAACACAGCAAATTCTACCCTTTTTCAGTGAAAACCCCATTACAAACCAGAATAGTATCTGGCCTCAGCAAACTCACATTCCTCCAACACTTCAATTATCAAATCAAGAACAATTCTGTCACTATCTACTGCAGAAACTGTCCACTGCCACTTTGTTTCATGTCTAAAGGCCAAGATAGTAAACTAGAAGTGAGAAACACTCATTCCACCTGGATCAAGACAAGCAACTGGCAATACAAACTAATTCTAACAAGCATGCAACTGTTAGACAGCATCTTACACAGAAAAACTGATGAGAATCTTAATGAATAATACAATAAAGGCATATTCTGTTTTATGTGTGGCATCTCTTCTGTATGTATCTTGCTGTCTTCACTAAATGAATAATTCCCTTAAAGTTATCTGTGGCAGCAATCACAACAAGAAATGACAGACCACAAACTGAAAAGAAAGAACACAAAAGGAACAAGGGGAAGAAACAGACTGACTGGAAACTGTTTACTATGAACTCCAGTCACTAACTTTTTTTTTTTTTGTGCTTAACCCAAGTTTCATTTCACTTTCAAGATGATCAAAAAAAGGGAAAAAGAAGACTCAACTGTCCCTAGACTAAGATTAGTGACATCAGATGAAGATAGCTAGCTTTGAGGATGACTTAAAATATGAGGAAAGTTAAGCACGATAAAGTTTCCTTCCTTCCCCACCACATCCCCACTAGAAGACAAACAAGCCCGACCCAAACCTGACCTACAGATTCAGCTAACTCATATATCATCAGTTTCAGTCTGATTCTACCTCTCCCCAGAAGAGCATCCTGTACAGACAACACTAACTACGAATCCACCTCGTTTAAAAGATCTAACACTGGTAAAGGCCTTTTGACAGTTTCTGTCATCTCATGTGTCCAAGAAAACTAATGAAGCCCTTCAAAAATACTTTTTGCCACTTGAGGCCACCAATGTCTACTTACACTAGTATCTTTCAACTTTTAACTTGAAATCCCTGGAGGTCTGCAAACATCTCAAATAAGAGAATTAAATCATTTGCCATTAGATTTAATTTAAATAAAAAACCTCAGAAGTTGTTTAAAGGCTTAAAAGCATAGAGTATAGATCTAAGCTGTCTTTCTAATAAAATCCTACTAGGGCCTACTCAAAAAACAACTGCAAAATGTTTTGTTATACTTCACAAAATATTTTTAAGTATAAAAATAAACAACAGCTGTGGTTAAAAGATACACCAAAGCTGAACACTGAGAACACATAAGTGACTTTTCTGTTCACATATTTAATCTGTTCTATCAGCTTCCCAAAATGCACTTTATTGTTAACAGTCACAACCTAAATTGATACCAAAATGACCGTTTTGACCACATCTTTGATCAGACACATGCATCTCAATACTCCACAAACACTAAATCACCTATTAAAAAACAAACAAAAAACCCCACAAAAACAACAACAAAGAAATCAGCTTCCAAAATCTACTAGTATGTTGAATGCCAGTTAAGGAACTAAATATAAACACCTTGTAGGCAGTTCATCTTGGCATTCCTGAGATGCTCATTCCTTTCTGCCACACTATAAAATCCTGAACACAACAGGCCCAACTTACTGTTTTCACTTACCACAAACAGTCGGTATTTATCATCCCTCAGTCAGACATTCAAATAATAATTATTTCTCACACAGACAACACACACAAACCCACTTGGATCTCCCTGCTCTAACAGATCTTATGGCCTGCAACCGAGCTGTTAATCACAGATAACCACAGCATGCTCTGGGTTGGAAGGGACCCCAAGAATCACTGAGCTCCACCCCCCAGCCACAGGCAGGGCCACCAAGCTCCAGGCCTGAATCTATATAAGGCTGCCCAGGGCCCATCCAGCCTGGCCTTGAACACCTCCAGGGTTGGGACATGCACCACCTCTCTGGGCAGCCTGTTCCAGCACCTCACCACTCTCTGTGAAGAGCTTCCCCTCAATACCCAATCTAAACCTTCCCTCCTCCATCTGAAATCCATTCCCCCTTGTTCTATCACTATCCACCCTTGTAAAAATCCTGTTTCCCTCCTGTCTATACTCTCCCTTTTTAACCCCACTAGAAGGCTGCAGTGAGGTCCCCCTGCAGCCTTCTCCAGGCTGAACAAGCCCATTTCTTACACTTCTCAAAAAGCACCAGCTTGAGCCACAGCTGAAGACAAGCATGCCCCTAGAAGGGCTCTGGGTAGGTGCCAGGAGGTGGTTCTTGCATACCCCTTTGTGAGGTGCAAGCACTATACAACTCTCCCTGCAAGACACACGAACAAAAACTTCCACTGCTTTCACCAAAGCTAGGATTTTACAGACAAGGAGTTCAAGGATGTTCAGTGGTTTTGGAAATCAGATCTTTCAAGATGCAAGATAAAATGTCACTCCTTCAGTACCAATTTAAGATAAGCAGCTGGTGCTTTCTCTCCTGCTCTGGCTACTCTTTTAACAGGGTGGCAGCAGCACCATCACCACCACCAAGAAAGCCACAGACAGCATTTTACAGAGATCTCTAAGTCCATTAACTGCTTGTTTATTGCCTCTCGAACTTCAGAAGTAGGGTCCCTCTTTCCTCCTCCTCCCCCACCTCCATGCTGCTGGCTACTACAAAGACTCTCACTCGGTTCCCATTTCCATCAGAACACTGTAACTTCTTGAGACATTTCTCTCTGGGGAACACCAGGAAAGATTTCACCATCATCCAAAAAAGCTACAATTCAGACAGCTGAAGTTCCCAGCTCTGAGAATTGTCCCTGATTGACACTTCAAGTGGGTCTCTTCAGCACCACAAGCTCGGCAGACTGGAAGTTACTTATCTTTCTTTGCACTCACCTACCCATCCTGTCCTTACCTCATACGGCCGGAGCTCAGGGGCCGTGCTGTTCAGGCAGAAGGGCGTCCACTGGCTGGAAATGCTGACTTTGACATTACTAAATGTCTTTCTGGAAGCATGGAGCAGGGAATAACTGCCAGAAAACACATAAGCACAGGTTGGCTAACTCTTCTCTGGGGGTGGAGTGGGAAAGGATGGGACTCAAAACACAGATAGACGCTGCCTAAGCGGGCACCACAGCAGAGGGCTGGCAGTTTTGGAGATAGCAATCAGCAGCAAGAACCCCTAAATTAGTGGGGAGCTGTGAAATTGGGTCTTCAGTGGAAAGGACACCCTTTTTATTTTCAAAAAGAGAAGGTTACTGTGAAACAACAATTAGGTACCCCAGGAAAAAAAAGAAGAAAAACAACGACAACAAAAACCCAAACAAAAACAGACAAACAAAATAAACCCAAGAAAACAAAAAAAAAACCCACATACACAAAAAGGAGCAATAAAGAGAAGGAGAAGACGCACTCCTCTGGCTAACCACCCTTACAAGTGCTCTTGCTCTTCCAGAGACAGATTAGGTACCAGCAGCAGTACTGCTGTGAAGACCAGAGGATATCAGTGAGGTAGTTTGTAGGAAGAAGCACTGTGGTATTCCAGCTGCTGCCAGGTGGTTGAACAGACAAGCTTCCAACAGACATCTAGTAAACCTTCAGATATGAAGCAGCGACCTCTCTGCTCTAGAGGCCTGTCCACCCTCTGCAAAAAGCACTTTCAGGAAAGAGGACCCCAGAAGCACTGAAAGCATGCTCCACCAGTCAGAACAGGAACAAAATGAGTTCTGCACATCAGGGTTTGCTCTCTTCCTCATTTCAGATAGCTCCTCCCCACACCTAACCCACATTCACCCTTCTGCAAAGGGCCACCACCGCCTTAGCACAGTCATCCTCACCTTTGATGCATCCCTGTTTGTTGTTGGATTCCTTAGGGGCACAGCAAACTTAGCTCCACTACTGCATGACTCCAAGACCAGCTGGTACCACTTAGCATTTAAGTTTGGTTTTCAAGACTCACAGACAAGGTTAAGACTATTTCCCTACTCATTCTCCTTCTTTGGATATGCCCTCACCTCCCTAAATTGAGTGAACATGAACATTTCCCAGTGCAGAGACACACTCAACCTACCTGAAAAAGGTCAGCAGGAACACAACAATATGATGGTGGGTGCAGTGGGACACAAGGCCTCTGTTTGCAGACTGCCTCCGTAAGCTTCCAGGAAAAGCCATTCTCCTGGGTGTCGTACCCCTGCTCCTGCCCTCGGCCGCCAAGGCTGAACGGTGCTTAGGTCATTTTTCTCCTCACTTAAACAGAAGGTGGTGGGAGAGGAAGGAAAAAAAAGGAAACATATTTGAATTAAAACACAAGTATAAAATACAGCTGTGCTCCCCAGGCAGATAGGACACAGCAGGAAAACCTCCAGAGTTTGTTTCACATGGCTACACATCACCTATATAATCCTTAACACCTTCTGTGCCCAGAAATGTCTTTCTACTCCCATTCACCCAGTACTCCAGTGGTTATCCTCCAATCCATTTCTTTTCTGCTCCTCTCCTAGCAGATGCCTCTGTAGTGCCCATCACCAAAGGACTTCCCACATGATCTACCAACTTCCAATGTTCTCAAATCAAAGGCCATTCTGCATCTCTTACATACATGGCACACAACAGAGTGGTCATAAACAGACTGACTTATCACTGCTACCTGTCTGGCTGTAGACTGGCAAGTCACCAGAGAAGCATTTGGTTACTAGTGGGGAATGGGGTGGAACAGGCTCTTCTCAGTGATGGCCAGTGACAGGACAAGGGGAAACGGGTCCAAGCTGAAGCATAGGAACTTTCATGTGAATGTAAGGAAAAACATTTTGACTGTGAGGGTGACAGAGCACTGGAACAGGCTGCTCAGAGAGGTTGTGGAGTCTCCTTCTCTGGAGACATTCAAAGTAGGTGATCCTGCTTAGGCAGGGGTATTGAAATAGGTGATCTTTCTAGGTCCCTTCCAACCCCTAATGTTCTGTGATTCTGTTTGAATCTGCCTCTCTAAGATGTTGTTGAAAGAATAATACCCAAGAGTGGACTTGGGTGCTGGAAAAGGGAAACTGTGAGGTCAGTACTACAATCCAACAGCTAGACACCCTGCCTGTCCATCCTCCAGCCCTACACTCTAGCTCAGCTCCACCTGTCATTAGTGCAGCATGTGGAAAGCCATACTATTACCTGCAGGGTATGGGTAACACCTGCCTGAACTTCTAGATACCTGATATTATCCGTACCAAGGAAAGGCTGTTACGTGCATGTCTTCCGAGAGCTTCTTCACACCGTGCTACCTCATGGTGTGGTTGAGGGGACATTTCTACAAGCTGAGTCAGAGAAACAACACTGCTGCTCTCTCCATGCCCACCTTTTATTTTCTTGGCAGAGATCTTTTCAGCCAGATTTCCCTGCTCATAAAGCAGCTACACAAACATTCGCATCTGTGCGACACAGAGAGAGGCACGGGGAAAGATAAGCTGCACACCGACGTTGCTGCTGAAGGTGGAACTCCATTCTGATCACGCTAGCTGGCCTAAGACAGCTGGACAAATCAGTTGGTGAGACCTGTGCCTTCAAGAGACATTCAAACATCACACACACTCTGCATGCTGAGGTAAAATAACCCCTCATCCCAGTTCCCCCAAAGAATAAGAGCTGAAATAAAACAGAACATAATGCTTTTGTGTTCTTTCATACCCACAGGTGCTTTTTGCACCTGACAATCTGACAGAAGACTTTTCAAGTTCAGCTTCATAACCTCACCCGGAGAAATTAGAAGCCACTGCCAAGACTCCCTCTGATCCAAATTCTGCTGCTGAAAAGCCTGCATTTCACCGAGGTTTTTCCTCTTCCTTCTAGTAACTTGTAAAGATTTCACAATGACAACTTTTGCTGCAAGAAGTCTTCTTTTCCTGTTCTCTTGATGATGACACATATCTGATTGTCAAGTAGAATCACTTGGGTTGGAAGAGACCTTTAAGATAATCGAGACTAACCACAGCCTGACCCTGCCTAGTCCACCTCTAGATCATGTCCTTCAACACATCATCTACATGCCCTTCAAATACCTCCAGGAATGGTGACACCACCGCTTCCCTGGGCAGCCTGTTCCAATGCCTAACAACCCTTTCGGACAGATGGCAGCTACACTGTGGAAAATGAGGCCACATCTGCCTTCCAAAACAGAGTATGGCATGGAGATGCTCTGGGAAATGGAGACCCAGCCTTAAAACTTGGAGATACTGGCATAACATTCAACCTACACCACATGAACACCCCCACTCTCATCCAGGAGAAATGCAGCAAGCCTATACAAGATCTGAGACTGCATCTACACAGTCCAAGTACAGCTCCCAGCTAGGGCAGCCTGCCCTGGTCCAGCAGCACTTTCTCACAAGGATATGTTTCTAGGATGCTTGGTTTAACACAGAGAGAGAGTAAGGCACCTACAGCTGGAGCTGCAGGAAGGCAAGTAAAAGCGTAGAAAGGGCATCTTCACAAGTCTTCAAACTACATCCATCTAAGGTCCCAGGCCATTCCTCAACACCAATGAATGGATGCTCAGCACCCACACAAGTATCACACAGCACTACTCCCTTTCAGGTAGCGACAGAACTGCTCAGGGCTGTCCTAAACACGAGCTGCATGAAGAAACTCCAGGTACTCTGATTTCCCAGCACCATCATCCTTACAGGCTGGTGAACCACACAGGCTGTTGGTCAAACAGAAGACCTTGTTTTCCTTCCCTCCCTCTCCTTCTCCTCCCACCAGGCAACAGCAGATAACAGAGTTCTCCTGAGGAGAGCAAAACACTGCCAGTTGTGCAATGCTGCGGGAAAAGTTCCTTCCTTGGGTAATCAGTCTGCAGCCCGCGGCACGAGATTTACTACTTGCTTCATGTCAACATACGCAAATACAGATCTTATTTATCCAAGATATTGAGTCTTTTTAAAGCAAAGACCTGGCTTTGACCTTAAAGTCACTTTTTTTTTTTTTTATACCATTAACTACTGAAGTTACCTACTCCTCCGAGGTTTTCAATCTTGGACAGCTTTCTAGACCTACTGGCACAGGACTGAGCTTTCTCCTTACTTACAGTGTATAGATGGTTATGAAATAATTTGTTGGGTTTTTTTTCCTCATCCTGTCTTTTTTACGTTAAAAAAAAACCCAAACCTGGCATTCTCTCCAGGCTAGAGAAGTATGCAGACAGGAGTTAATCCTCATAAATTAGTCCTCAAATTCTTCCGAGAACACCATGTTATGTTTATTGTGGAGGAAGAACAAAAAGAAGTAGGTGGCAGGATAAACCACAGACCTCACTGCAGGAAAGCACAAGCCTTTCAGAGAGGAAGATGACTGCTTTTAGGGTGTCAGGCTGCCTTGTCTGCTCATCGAACACTATTTACCCTCAGCTAACCTGTATTTTGAGTAAGCTTTTGCTAAGCTTTCTGGATTCTCCCTTATCCCTTTGCTTAAGGTAAAAATAAAACACCTGAAGTTCAAAATAAACTTCCTTAATGCCACCCTGTCGTCCCCCAAAGCCGGCAGGAAAGACCAGAATTAACATTCCCGGGAATCCCAAAGCGCAAAGCAAACAAACCGATTATTCTTTCCCCTTTTAGAACAAGGCTCTTCCACGCCGCTTTTCCAAACGGACCGAGGAAAGGCACAAACCTACACGGGCCCTCGGCAGCTGGCACCCAGCATCCCTGAGAGCCCCGGCCGGGAGGAAACGGGACGGACTCCTTCCTCCAGGCACCGAGCCGAGCGCGGTCCCGCCACCCAGGGAGGCGACATGCTGACAGGTCGCTCCCCTCGGTAACCGAGATTCGGCCAGGGAGACCT